>OU343222.1:144344647-144756547 GCA_910596185.1 Chrysanthemum makinoi
ACTTTGAGTTTCCAATGATGAAGTTATCGAGTCTTTAAACTTTGAAGATTCTTTAAACATTGATGAAGAATCATCTTTAACTTTGTGTTGCCTTTGAATTTGATGAGAACTTCATTTGTGATGTTATTGGTATGAGCATGTGGAGAATCTGCACGATCTCTTCCTCCCGAGCATCCATCGAGCAGCTTCCCAGGTACAGTCACGAACACCAATTGATCATTGTAATCTTTTCTTAAAGAATTGATTACTACAATTGTTCTACTGATGAATGTCTTGATTCCATTTACCTTGGTCGGGCGAATCAGCCATCCGAATACCATAAGGGACAGTTGGCATTACATAGAATAAATTCAAGTAATGACCCACATCTTCAGGATTCGATTTGTGAAAGGAATATCCTTAGCGGGATTTCTAGCACTTATAGGTTCGAATGTCGAGGGTGTTAACAACATAGTGTGAAAACACATCTCTAATTCTAGCAAAGGCTGTTCCTGAAACTGGAGGCCCTAAATAAGGCTAACACGACATACCGAAGTATCTACAGTTCAGGTGAGTCATTGAAGTACACCAAAGCATCACTTCACACTGTAGACCCGTTTGAGACACACTAAGCGTAATCCATAAGAATTACCGAAGTGACCTGCTGTCAGGGCTGTTTGATGTTGACCCTGGCAGGAATTTCCATTCAATCACTGAGGATCACAATTGTGAAACCTCTCATAAATGTTTTGGCAGATTGCTAAGATCTGCGTAGGACTCTAGAATATATCACTTGTGTCCTTATTGTTGAACAACAAGAGATGAAATGTCAAGTGTTCCTAAGAGATCTTTTGATGAATCTCGTGGCTCTAGAATCGATTAGTGCATTTTGGTTTTCCTGAGCGGAGACTAGGGATAGGGTCTCCTTCTCCAATACTAACGATCTCTAAGAGAAAGTCGTTAGATTATGTAGGGTTCCCAGTGAGAATGAAACAAATCCTTTTGAGAGGAATTGAGTAGCTAGAAGGTTAGGTGCAGCGCGTCACTGGGTCCATGATGTCTTTGTCTTCAATACCATGTCATCTTAGTGACAACCATTAGTAGATTGAATTGAACCCGTTTTCGTCTAAGGTTGAATTATGGAGGGCTATTTCTTTTCACCCTTTTTTATTACATTTCTTTTAATACTTCAACCCCTTCTTTCTCCTTTCTCACATTACTCATTTTTTCAATCATACCTAAGGACTTCTAATTACTAACTATTGGTGGTGTCCTTGGGTAGATCCCTCCGGCTCTGGCGGATAATAGGACGGATTTCCTATCCTTAGTCACCTTGTAACTCCATGATTATCCTATGTTGCCATAAAACCTTTTCTTGAAAATCTCACAGAGTGTTTATGATTGAAAACATGTTTCAAACACTCCGAGAGTTTTATATTTTCAGAAACACTCCCCCTGCACATGTGCTTATATTGTTTTAACTGAAATCTGCACAGTGAGGGTAGAGTTCACACTTTTTGGATTGATCGGCTCATGATAGACAATTCCCCACGAGACACGGTTACGTTGCTAAGTTAAAGAGTTCCATTGTCAGTTTTTATGTGACAACTATCTCTAATAACTAACTTGAAGATGTAAACACCCCTTGAAAAGGAGGTTAGACCCATGAAAGTGCATGTCTATCACAAGTTTCTCGATATGATACATTTACTGAATTTGATTTCTCGTCAATTCATTGGTTCCGTCTGAGTCGAGCTCTTTTGAGATTCAAACACCGATCATTAAACGTTTTTTATCACATTTTAATCACGTCTTCTCCCCTCAAAAATAGCATAATCGTGATATTTTTTATATCAACGGATTAAACAACATTATTAGAATCTTTTGGGGAGACAAACGGATTTGATTTAAGCATGAATTTGGAACATTTTGGTTTTATACTCCCCCTTTAATAAAGCATAATCAATTAAAGGGTTTTAGAGGGAGTTATCTTGAGCACAAAATATTTTGAAAGATTTTGAAAATCTTTTTGAACAATCTTGAAAAAGGTGCTCAAGATGATGATGATTTCTCACCAGTTTTAAATGTAGTGCATTGAGGCGTACACTAGATTTTGTCCGGGTTTCATACTGAAGTATACGAAAGCCATTTTTGAAAGAAATTTTGAGGAACGACATGTTTTAGAAAACATTTAAATAACTCTCGCTCAAGCATCTGTACATGTCCGTATCATTGTTGAATGACATTTCTAGAAACGTACAGAATATCGATTATACGAGAGACATGTCGTGAGAAGAATATTTTTGGATTTTTGATTTTATATGGTCTTTGTATTTTTTGAAAGTTTTATATTTTTTTTTTTTTTGCTTTTGTTGGTTTTTCAAATTTTGTATTTTGTTTTTCAAAAATATTTATGAGTGAAGTTTTTGGAAAATCATTTTCATTCGAGAAGACGTTCTAACTCCTCAGGGTTAGAATTCGTCGAACTAAATCGTTAAACCTTTCTTTTGGAAGGGCTTTAGTAAATAGATAGGCGAGTTGGTAATCTGTCTTCACGAAGAATAATTCAACGATTACCCTCTTCTACGTGCCCTTTGATGAAGTGGTTGCGGAAACGAATGTGCTTAGTCTTGGAGTGATGAACAGGATTGCACGATATGGCTATGGCACTTTTCGAGTCACAATACATAGGTATTTTATCGAAAGTAAAGCCATAATTTGTGAGTTATGTTCTCATCCATAGAACTGGAGCACAACACGCAGATAGAGACACATACTCGGCTTCAGCGGTTGAAAGTGCGGTGCAATCTTGTTTCTTTGAAGACCAGCTTACTAACTTTTCAACCCAAAAAATTGTAGCTCCTCCGATGTACTTTTTGTAACTTGATCCCTGCGTGGTCCGCATTTGAAAAGGCTATTAGATCAAATCCAGATTCCTTCAAATACCAAAGTTCGATGTGAATGGATGTCTTCAGGTATCGAAAGATCCTTTTAACCTCTTTGAGGTGCAGTTTGGTAGGCTTTTCCTGAAACCCTGCTAATAAGCAAACAACAAAATGAATATCGGGTCGACTAGCAGTGAGGTACATGAGAGAACCAATCATGCTCCGATATTTCTTCGGATCGATGGGTTTCCCAAATAAATTGGCTCCAATTTTTGGTGAAGTTACCATTGGTGTACCGACCGAATCACAATTATCCATACCATGATTTTTCAAAATCTCAGTTGTATATTTAGCTTGATTTATAAAAATTCCATGAGGGGATTGATGTATTTGTAAACCAAGAAAAAACTTTACTTCTCCCATCATGGACATTTCAATTTTGCTTTTCATGAGATTTTCAAAATGTTTTGAAAGACTCGGATTAGTGGACCCAAAAATGATGTCGTCCACGTAAATCTGAACAATCAAAATGTCATTTTGCATTTTTGTGTAAACAAGGTAGGATCAACTGTTCCTTTGGTGAAATTGTATTGGATAAGGAAAGAAGACAATTGTTCATCATACCACGCTCTCGAGCTTGTTTCAAACCATAGATTGCCTTTTTGAGTTTGTAGACGTAGTCTGGATGTTTCAAGTCTATGAAGCCTTCGGCGACTCATACACTTCTTCTTTCAGAGTTCCATTCAAGAACGCGTTCTTAATGTCCATCTAATAAACCGTGATGTTTTTGTGAGCTGCATAGGGTAAGAATATCCTGACTGCTTCAAGTCTAGCTACCGGTGTGAATGACTCTTCAAAATTAATTCCTTCTTCCTGTATGTATCCTTTGGCCACTAAACAAGTTTTGTTGCGAATTACAGTCATTTCTTCATCCTTTTTGTTCTTCCATAACCATTTGAGATCAATGGCGCGAATGTCAATTGGTCTTGGAACCATATCCCAAGACTCATGTAGATGGTATTGGAGAAGTTCCTCCTGCATTGCTTCTATCCATGCGGGTTCTTCCATTGCCTCACGAATGTTCTTCGGTTCAATATTGCTTATTGAGCAAAGGTAAATGCATAAGTCGCAATCGGTGGCAAGTTGGCGTCTCGTCTGAATTGGCCGTGAAGGTTCACCAATAACTTGTTCAATTGGATGGTCTTTTGTCCACTTCAGAGTAGAAGGATACCGTTGGTTAAACGTATGCGAGTTAGATGGTTCTCGTAAGCTTGAAGATGATTCAGCTGATTCCGTAGCAAACGGGGTTTTCAAATAAGTCTTCATCTAACGTTGCATCGTTCTGGTTTTGTGAATGTTATTCTTGAAATGATATGTTTTGGTTTTACTCATCAACTGCTGGTAAAACTGTTTCAAGAATAGGATTTGCAGATTTCGATGTAGATGATGTTGATAGAGTTGGTGCATTGGTTTCGGCCGTGGTAGATGCATCTTCTGTTGGTGGTGGTGGATGATTTTGAGCGGGTGCAGCGGAATGATGGTTTGATGCATTTGTTGAAGTTCCACCATAGTATTCATCGAACATTAACTTGAAGAAATTCTCCCATTCTTGTTCATGAGGTGTGTCAGCAAAAGTTGATGGAGCTCTTTGTTGTACGAGTCCTAAACTGATGTGTGTTTGGTCGGGTTCTAATCTGTTTTGATTAGAAGCCATCGGATTAAGTCAAGCCATTTGTGAAAGTTCATCAAAATTCACATTCATCGTCTCCATTATCCTTCTAGTTCTTCTGTTATACACGCTGAATGCCCTCGAGTTTATCTGAATATCCAATGAAGATTCCAATATCACCTTTAGCTTTCAGTTTTCCTAGATCTTTTCTGTCGTTTGTCGGATAGCACAAAGCGCCAAACACGTGAAGGTAAGAGATATCCGGTTTTCTGTTGTTCACTAGTTCATATGGGGTTTTATTGAATCTTGGATGGATTAGGGATCGGTTCTGAGTGAAACAAGAAGTGGCAACAACATCAGCCCATAGAAATAACGGTGCACTAGAATAAATTAGCATTGTGCGAACAGCTTCCACAAGAGTTCGATTTCTTCTTTCAACTACCCCATTCTGCGTATAGTTCTAACAATGATGTCGATGTGTGATTCCAACATCTTCAAAATAAGTTCTTAACTCGATTAGTGTAAATTTGCCTTTGTCTATTCTTACTACCCTTACGAGCTTGAAGAAGTACTTGAATACGCTGAAAAGGTGATGATGATGCCTGGTGCTTCGTCTTTTGATCTCGAAACTTAACCCATTGTATATCTTGAATAAGTCATCAACGATAACAAGAATATACTTTTCCCATTAATGCTTTCAACTCTCATTGGGCCACATAAGTCCATGTGCAACATATGCAACCTTGCTTCCGAACTAGGTACGGGTTTGGGTTTATATGATGCTCTTTTGCTTTTTCCTTGTTCGCATGATGGACATAAGTGATCCTTGGTGTATTTGATCTTTGGAAGTCTGTTGACGATGTTGTCTTTGGCAAGTTTGTTTATGGTGTCGAAATTGAGATGGGATAATCTTCTATGCCACAACTAGGACTTTGTTCCAAATGCTCGTGTCATAAGACATATTGGTGATGAAGAGGCCATTTGGTTAATGTCGATAGCATACAAGTTTGTATAACGATTCCTAGTTAAGAGATTAGTGCCATCCAAGTTTCAAACGAAGCAAGCATTTTTCCTAAAAGCAACCTCTAAATCTGCATCATAGAACTGCCCGACTAAAAACAAATTGTGTTCCAACCCTTCGACATAATAGACCCGAGTGATCAAATAATTTCCAAAAGGTAGATCTCCATAACCCATGATAGCTGCTACATGATCATTTCCAAATCGAACGGTTCCCATGAATTTCCAGACGAAATTGATCAGCAGCTTCAGATTCCCGATCATGTGCTTGGAGCAACCCGAGTGGACGATCCAAAGACATATTTCGGTAACCTGCCAAATATAGAAGAAGATGTTTTTGGAAACCGTTTTGATTTTGGTTCCTTTGGGTTAGAGGTAAAGTCCTAATCACACTCATAGAAGTTTTCTACTAGGTATATTGGTGTTTCACTCATTCTACCATTCTGGAGTGTGAACATTCTACCCGTTGGTTTCCAAATATCATCCCTAAAGTAAACAGTATGCTTCTTATCAGTAGTGTAAGACCTAAATCTTGCAACTAGTCTTCCTATTGGTTTAGCATAAGTTCTTTTTGGAACGTTCTTCTAAACAGGCTTAACATTCTCATACGTAGAAACACAATCATCATGAACATTAATTAAAGATTTCTTGCAAGTTACACAAAGAGATTCAATACATTCATTAAACTTAGCAAGTTTCATAGGTTCATTACATTCGGATGAAATGTCTTTCTTATTATAAAGCGGTAAATTCCTAGGGTGTTCTTCTACTTTCTTCTCTTTATTCAAGCTACTAATCTTAGAGGCAGTCGAGACTCTATTGTTCCTTGTATTGCTCTTAGGATTTAGTCTACTGCTCCTAGAGGTGCTTTCTAGTCCTATAGAAGGTAAGGCACACGCATTAGGATTCACATTATTATCTAGAGAAGTGGTTTCATCTTTCCTAGTCTCTTTAGAGTGCTTGCCTAAACTTATGTCGTTTGTTCCATATGGTTTAGATGTGGAGGCAGACTCATTAGTGGTACTCATCCTTAAAAGGCCGGTGCTAAAACTTTTGGGTTTCTCGATAACCGCTTTTCATTTTCAACAATGTGTCTTTTGCTTTGGCAAGGCAGGTGGAGTGACTGGTTTTGACAAATCTTTTTTCTCATTGACTTTTGGAGGAGGATGAGAAATAGACATTTTTGGTTTAAAAACCGGTTTTGGAACATTTGCCTTCTCCTCAGTCAATGGTTTTGCAATCTTAGTATCCATAGCCCTTTCTTTTTGACAATCTAGCTAAGCTCTCAAAAGATCATTTTGTTCATTTTGCATGTTCATTGTAGGCACGCCATACGATAGTTTGTCATACTTGCATTCCTCGGCTTTTTCGATCAAGTTGTTTAAAATATGAGACATTTTCTTTTTCAAGTTTTTCAAGAGCTTTATTATATTTTGAAACAATTTGGAGGTCTCGATGGAGTCTTTCATGATCTTCAACAGAATATGTTTGTAAGATAATGGACATAATATCGGTAGTCGAACATCTTCGACGAGAGAATCATTTCAAATTTTCCAAAACTTTGATGTGTTCAAAACACTTTCATTAGCTTTTTACCACGGATTTATGGTCCTTGACAAAGTCAACTGATTCTTTCAAAAATGCTTGTTCAAAATGAATTACCCTTGCACTGATGTTATTTAGTGGAATGGCAATTTGAGTTTCAAAAAACTTTCTCATTTCATCATCAAAACTAGAAAACCATATATTAGTTGTGAATATTGGTTTTAGATTTAACAATTCCTTGAAGTCTCCCAATTCTAGTTTTAACATCCTCTAAAATGCTTCTAGCATCACTTGTGTTGAAAGGATTGTTTGAAGACATTTGTTCCAAGTTTCGACAGATGATTTTGAGACAACTACATGTTTTGAAACTTGTTTTGAAACATGTGTTGACTCTTTGTTTGAAACACTTGGGTGTTGATGGAAAACTTTGATTTTTCTTTTTGTGGAACAAAAGTAATTCCAGAAATTTTGTTCCATTTGTTGTAGTCGATTGGTTTTATTGTTGGATTCGTTTGTTTCATTTTTGATCTACTCATCGAGTTCTAACATTTCAATGAGAATACGAACTTCTATGGGTTCATGTTTATTTAACAAAGCTTTTCCATTATTACAAAACATTCGTTCTTTTCTGAGCTTTCTTGAGTGAAACAAGGAGGTTTGTTACCAAGAGCCATTTTTTGAGTTGTATGAAAATACGGATTTGTTTAATTTGTTAACATATTAACAGTTTGAGCAGAATGACCCGTTGTGACAAGCAAATTTTCCAATTTTTTGATTTTTTCATTTTTCTCAAGAATTTCATCAAGAAGAGAATCTTCTCATTTTGAAAAATCATTATCAACTTGTTCTTCTCTTTTTCAAGATAAGAATACGTTGCTTTTTGTTTAGAAAGTTGGTCTTTTAGATTAGAAATTTCCTTGTTTAAAGATTTTCTTTTCAAGTTCAAATTCACATCAAGTGTGTCATACTTGATTTGTAATTGCTTTTCTTTAAACGGAATTTCGATAACCAATTTCTAATTCGACTCTTTGTTTTGTGAAATTCAAAATCTTTTGCATTCTCCTTGTACCTCTCAAGCTCAAGTCAATTTATCATTCGCGGCCTTAACGTCGCGATTGACCTTTTTAACTTTCTCAATTTCAATGCCACAATTATTGATTAATGTTTCAAATAATGTACGTGTTTCCTCATGAGTCTCAGTATTTTGTGCCACAAAGCCTCCACTAGGATCCATATCTGGAGTTTCAGAGTTAGAATTGCTACAACTCGGATTGTCTAGGTATGTATCATAAGTAGATGCTGGCGTCCCAGAATGCTGTTCATCATGAGTAAACACATCAAATATGACATTGTTATAGCATGGATCAATGATTGGTACCTCAAATACTACATTGGCGTCATAAATAGGAGGTGTGTCAGAGTCAGTGCCGTACTTAGCTTCCTGAAGATTTTCCATGAAGATGCAGTTTGCATTGATGTCCTCTCGGTCTTCCATGTCATCCATAAGAGAAAAAAAGTCATGTTCCTCAGCACTCAACTGCATCCCTGCTTCAGACTTCTGTGCCAACAACATTGCTTTCAAGACTAGCAATCCTTCTTTTTGGCTTTGTTGGACAATTCCTTGCCATGTGACCCACTCCTTGACAGTTGTAACACGTAACCCGATTAGCTTGATTCACATTTCCATAATTCCCAACGACTGAGGGCAACATTCCCATTCGATTACCCACTTTGCTCTAATTCCCAACATTTGACCCATCGATTTCCTAACATTCCGACCCAACTGATTACCCGATACTGGAACCGCCTGATTACCCATGTGAAATCCAAGATATCCTGTTGGTATTTCCCAATAACTCCAACCATTTTTCCTTGTTGACCCATATTCAATCACCGACCTGTGCAATTTGCTTGTTGCGAGTGTTAGATGAAATCCTTTGGTTGTTGTTAGTTGGTGTGGAATAGCGTCCTTTGAATACTTTAGACAAATAAGAAAATGCATTTGACAAAGCCTCTGTTTGTTCAGTATCAAGGTCGGTGATTCCTTGCTCCGGTATTGTGGATACTGTTGTTGTTGAATGACTTGTTGTTCTGGTGGTTAGAATTGTTGTTGAGGGAATAACAAGCTTGTGGTTGTGGAATGTATTCTTGCAAGTTGTTGTTAATGGAAGATGATGAAGGTTGGTGTTGTGTGTTCACTTGAGTTGGAGTCTTTGCAATTAGTGCCAAGGGATCATGATTCTTTGCCAATCTTTCTTTCCTAACTTCATTGACTTCAACTTGGTTTTGTTTCAGAAAATCGTAGAGTTGGTCAAAGTTCACCTGATGTAAGTCCTTTGTTTGGTTGACAATAGTGACATAGCGTCCCCATTCTTCTGGAAGATTGTTGAGAAATTTGATATTACTCATGATAGTTCTGGGTGCCAACTTGTTTCTGATAAGCTCATTCATCAAAGTGCAAAACCTTCCATAGTAGGATTCAATGGATTCTCCTGGAGTTGATGTAAACCTCTCCCATTCAGTTAGCAGCTTGTTCTCCATGTCTTGTTGACCAATTTGTTGACCAATTTTTGTTCCATAACATAGGCGTCTAACACGTTCCCACATATCGAAAGCAGTTTCACAATTGTCTACAACAGCAAAGATGTCTCTTGGTAAACCCAGTTGGACAATGTGAATTGCCATGTCATCTGCTTTGATTTGCTTCTTATCCTCTTCAGTGAATTCTGATTCATCTTGATTACGAAAAGATGGTGGGACGGGAGGAGTTGCACTAGGATTTCCAGGGTGTTGGACTTGTCGTGGCTTGAAGGGTCCATTCGTAATGGATTGAATCATGAGTTTTCCATTAGGTTTGGTCTTGATGTAGCGGAGCATACAACTTTTCCATTGAAGACATCCACCTTTTTCCAGCATAGGAGGACGGTTTTCGGCACCTGCTGCATGAATTTCTTGTTGAATTGCCATTGATGAAGGTATTAGATGATAAAGTTGATGTAGGATCGATTCAACGATAAAGGAGTTGTGTTTTGATGAAAATTAAGCTTGGTTTTTGTAGTGAAAATTTGGTCTAAAAACTTAAAAACCTCAATAACTTCTGTTCGGAGTGTTTTTAGGACTTGAAATTTGGCCCAAATAGTTTATTCAGCGTGCTATTCTCCTCGTTCTCACGGTCGTTTTGATGGGTAGAACGCTGAAAACGGAGTTACGGTTCAAAAGTTATGGCCGTTTGAAGTTTTGCTGAAGATCTTACTCGTAAACTTGTTCTTAGGCATAGGAATTGATGCTTAGGCGTAGAATTTGGTTCTTAGGCATTGAATTCCTTAGGCGTAGGATGAGGTTTATGCATAAATACTATCTTATGCGTAAACTTAAGGTTAAACGTAAACTTATGCGTAAACTATAAACTTAGAAGTAGAGGACCTTATGCGTAAGATTTAACTTAGGCGTAGAGTGCTTACTCGCAAGCTTTTAGGCTTAGGCGTAAGATTAGGTTATAACCCAAAATCCTTCACACTTGTCCAAGCGTGAGAGATATCCACAAGTCGAAGTGTTTTTCAGGAGCAAGGAAAACACTGAGTAACCGATGTTGCACGAAGATTTTTAACCAAATGCTTAAGCGTAGACCTTAGGCGTAAAGTTCACTGCTTACGCGTAGACCTTAAGCGTAGAATTCACTTCTTACGCATAGAACTAGGCTTTTGACTTTTCCTTATGCGTAAAAATAGGATTTTGACTTTCTGTACTTGATTTTCTTACGCGTAGAATGCCCAGATTTTTGCAAAAACACTAATTTTCACTCAAAAACACGATTCCAAATGATTTCTTTTGTAAAAACTTCTTCCAAAACACTTAATGATCAATAAAAACTACAACTTTAACCTTAAAAACACGTAAAAATCAAAACGTTAAGCAAAAAGCTTGCGTTTTTATATAAAAAACGAAACTTGTTGGAAAAGTTTCAACAAAAAACAAACACAAACACTCCTAAACCATTGTTAGGCAATTGATACCAATTGTAGGACCTTGTTTTTCTCAACCTTATCACGAATACCAACCTTACCACACAAGTGTACATGTAAAACACAAACACACTTTATGCGTAAATAAGAAGAAGAAAGATGGAAAGATGGTGACTTGAATATAAGTAACTCGTATGTGGAGAGAAAAAGATGAAACAAGAAACTTGTATTACTTCAAAGAAAACACACACACATACACACTCAAGCACACCCTTCAAATGACACATTTGAGGGGTATTTATACTTAGATACAAAACGCCCCAATGGGCTTTCCATGGGCCTCGTGGATTTGGATTGGACTTGGATTGGATTACAAATGATAAAAGGCTAGCTTAACTTAACTTCTAACCATTTAGCTTAGCCCAATCCACGAGCCCATTGACTATTCTATTGCGATATCTAACACATGTTACAAAGTTCCTAAACGTGAATGACCATCACTTCTATTAAATAATATTAAGGCTAACATGTATATATATAGGGAGTTAGGGATCAAAATAAAAATGAAAAGAGGAGGAGGGGGGCGCCGGCCTAGTGGAACTAGGGGGGCCAAACCTGTAATTTTTATAAAACAATCTCGTTTACTCGCTCCCGAGCTCATATATTGTCATACGAGTGTCCCACGACGTTCCTTCGACTTTCTATCTCATTTATTTATGTTTTTCCACGAGTTTTGATTATTTATTTGTCAAGTTTCGTGTTACGGTTTAAAAGCAACGTTATTTCTCGTTATAGGATTTTATTGTGTCGAATCACCTAGTGCTTAACGAAAAAGGCTAAAACTCATACGACGACTCATACGATAATAAAATAAATCATAAAAACCAATAAACGATATCAAAACAAGTCATGGTTAATCGAAATAGTTCTAAAGTCTATTACTCGGTTTAACTTAGCATAATGCGGTTACCTAAAATGGGCTCCCTAATTGCCAGTTGTCACAGCCTCCCAGCCGCAGAAGAAACCCATCCCGGGTTGCACTCCGAGTTTCTTGATGTCACGAAGAGTTTAGGGTACTTCCTACGGAATACGTCCTCACGTTCCCAAGTGAACTCTGGTCCATGACGAGAGTTCCAACGAACTTTGATAATTGGAATACGGCTATGCTTCAGTCATTTAACCTCACGATCCATGATCTCAATCGGTTCCTGAACGAAATTCAATTTCTCATCAATACGGATATCTCTCATAGGTACAACTAAGTTTTCCTCCAAAAGACAATTCTTAAGGTTACTAACATGGAAGACATTGTGTACACTGCTCAATTCCGAAGGTAGCTCAAGACGGTAAGCTACTGGTTCGATTCTTTTCAGGATTGGAAAGGGACCAATGTATCGGGGATTGAGTTTTCCATGCTTGCTAAAACGTATCACTTCTTTCCAATGAGAAACCTTCAACATAACACGATCTTATACCTGGAATTCTAAGGGTTTACGTCTCCTATCGGCGTAACTCTTTTGTATATCACGAGCGGTTTGCAAACGATTACGGATCTGCACTATCTTCTTAGTGGTTTCTAGAACGAGCTTGGGACCGGTAAGCTGATTCTCGCCAACTTCCGCCCACCAAACTGGAGAACGACATTTTTGGCCATACAACGCCTCAAATGGTGCAGCCTTAATGCTAGAATGATAACTATTGTTGTAGGATAATTTGGCCAAAGGTAGGTGTCTCTCCCAATCTTTTCCGAAATCGATGACACAGGCTCGAAGCATATCCTCTATGGTCTGAATGGTTCTTTCACTCTGATCGTCGGTTTGAGGATGATAAGCAGTACTCATATCCAATTTTATTCCTAATGCTGACTGTAAGGACTTCCAGAAGTGGGATGTGAAACAGCTATCTCGGTCGGAAATGATAGATATCGGTAATCCATGACGCGATACTATCTCCTTGATATACAGCCGAGCGAGCTTGTCGAGACTATCGACCTCGCTAATGGTCAAGAAGTGAGCAGACTTAGTCAAATGATCTACGATTACCCAGATAGCGTCATTGCCTCTAACTGTTATCGGTAATTTGGTGATGAAGTCCATGGTGATTCACTCTCATTTCCATACAGGGAGTTCGGGTTGAACTAAAAGTCCTGAGGGTTTTTGGTATTCGGCCTTTACCTAAGAACAAGTCAAACACTTACTGACATACAGAGCTATGTCGGCTTTCATGTTTGGCCACCAGTAGAGTTTCTTCAAGTCATGATACATCTTATCGGCTCCAGGATGAATAAAGTATTTTGATTTATGCGACTCGTGCATAATCAACTCACGGATTCCGCCATGAAATGGTATCCAGCTTCTGTCTCCGAAGCATAAGGTTCTCTTAGAACACTTCAAGAAGCCGTTTTCACTTTCTACCATTCCATGCAGGTTCTCAAATGGACGGTTCTCTTCCGTCAATGCCGCAGCTTAGGCGGCTAAGATTTGAGACGGTAAAGGCAAACTAATGGTCATTCTTAGGGATCGAACGAGTAAAGGTGGAATATTCTCCTTACGGCTGAGTGCATCTGCCACGACATTGGCTTTACCAGGGTGATAACGAATCTTACAATCATAATCACTGTGTAACTCTAACCAATGACACTATCTCATATTCAGCTCCTTCTAGTCTAAGATGTGCCTCAGGATTTTATGGTCAGTAAACACTACACTCTTGGTTCCATGCAGATAATGTCTCCAAATCGTAAGGGCAAACACTACAACACCTAACTCCATATCATGGGTGGTGTAGTTTTTCTCATGCTTCTTAAGTTGTTAGGAGGCATAAGCTATCACCTTCTCCCGTTGCATCAAAACAACACCTAAGCCTTTATGCAAAGCGTCGATGTACACGACAAAATCTTTGCTCCCTTCAGGCAAAGCTAGGATGGGCGCACTACACAACTTCTCCTTCAGAATTTGGAATGCTTCTTCTTCCTTTTCTCCCCATTCATACTTAACGTCCTTCTGCGTCGGTTTGGTCGTAACGACTTAGCTATTTTGGAGAATCCTCATGAACCTCCGGTAATAGCCTTGCTAAACCTAGAAACTGGCGACTTCTGATGGGTTCCTAGGGGTGGCCCATTCCTTAATGGCCTCAATCTTGGCTGGGTCAACATGAACTCCTTGACTATCTATCACGTGACCTAAGAATTGCACAGTCGGAATCCAAAATTCACACTTAGAGAATTTGGCATACAGCTTCTCTTGCCTCAACAATTCTAAAATGAGCCTCAAATGCTCTTCGTGCTCCTCTCTATTCTTGGAGTATATCAAGATGTCGTCTATGAATACTATCACAAACTTATCCAGGTATGGCTTACACACTCGATTCATGAGATCCACAAATACCGCTGGCACGTTGGTCAAACCAAATGACATCACTTGGAATTCATAGTGTCCATAATGAGTCCTAAATGCCGTCTTAGGGATATCCTCCTCTCGAACTTCTAAGCTGGTGATATACAGACCGTAAGTCGAACTTGGAAAAGACACTAGCTCCTTTTAGTTGGTCAAATAGGTCATCTATTCTAGGTAGTGGATATCGGTTCTTCACTGTCACCTTATTCAATTCCCTATAGTCAATTCACATCTGAAATGATCCATCCTTCTTCTTCAAAAACAACACCGGTGCCC
Organism: Chrysanthemum makinoi; assembly: GCA_910596185.1. NCBI lineage: Eukaryota > Viridiplantae > Streptophyta > Magnoliopsida > Asterales > Asteraceae > Chrysanthemum > Chrysanthemum makinoi. The sequence goes on from OU343222.1 coordinate 144,359,379, forward strand.
CCCATGGTGACGAACTTGGTCGAATGAATCCCTTCTCTAACAACTTTGCCAACTGCTTAGACAGTTCCTCCATGTTAGGAATTAGAAAATTCCATAGTGAAGTGTCGGTCACCCCAAGTATTATCTAGCATAAGTTAGCTCGTAGACATATCGTTAGTTACGTTATTTACTGTTTTATTAGTTAGTTATTAGTCTAGTTTAACATAGTGCAACACCGTGGAGGAAGGACGGGTCTTTACCCACTGTATCCCTGATCCACAGGCCGATAGGAGGTCGAATATTCTGTAACTATAAATACCCCTTCCATCCATGGAAGGGGTGGTGCTTTTCAATCTAACCTTTTACATTTTATTGAACCAAGTCTCAAGCTTGAACACCCCTCTCTACTTTCTCTCTCTAAATATGGCAAACATGTATTTTGATCATCCAAGACCACCCGAATCATCAACACAATAAATATAACGATCCTACAATTGGTACCAGAGCCATGGTTATTGTGTTGTGTTGATTTGTTGTGGTTTTTTGTACCTTGGTAAAACAGTTTTTGTACGTTTATTGGTCGGAAAATCATTTTCCAATAATTAGTTTGGTATAACAGTTGTGGTTTATTACTTTGGTATAACAGTTTTAGTTTATGATGTTCTGTATCTTTTTGTTTGGTCAACAAATATATGTTATGGTCCATACATGCTTGTTTTGTGTCATCCTTTTGGTCCAAACAGTAATTCCTTTAACGAAAGAAATCAAAATGAATTATTTTAGCCTATCGACAACCAACATCAATTCCTTTAACGATACTTCAACCCATATTTAAAGTACTTTAACAATCAATATCAGTCTACAATCCCTCATCACCTACCATCATCTAATTAATTTATCTAACACATGCTAATACATACGGATCTCAGATTTAGTTCCACTTTATAATCTTTGTTAGATTTTTTTGAAACTAATATCTTTCATTGACCCTTTTGAAGCCTAGCTTCTTTCTCATATATCCGACATAAAGGAATGAATTATAACAAGATTGTCATATTCATAACTCTCAGTCGACTCAAATTCAAACAAATTTATGAACACCTACCTGAGACCATTAAAAATTGATCTTGTAACCTTTTCCTTTGAAGTTTTGCATCGATCGATTGAACAAGAGATAAAGGTGTTTTTTTTAATTATTATGGGTTTGATTATGGATTATGTCGAACTGAGATGATAAATATGATATGTGATCTGAGTTTGAGAGATATTGGGAGTGTGGCGACGTTTTTTTTTTCTCTGATTGTGTTTAAGATCTGGTTTAGACCAAAGTATGAAAAACAGGCGGATGATGTGAGAATTATTAGGGATTGGAAAGGATGGGGGCGGTTTGGTACTGAGATAAATTAGGGTAAGATTTATGATTAAGTGGCTATTTATATACCCGGATTATTAGGGTTTGGAGGAATGTGGATCGGGTATTTTTTTTGTCATGGGCCGAGTGGTACTTTGCACTTGGTAATTTGAATGGGCCATGTAGATATTAATTTGATTTGGTTTGTGGACTGATATGGACTGGGCCCGAAGAGGTATCACCCTATAGATCTTTACGTGGGCTTCATATTACTTGGAACTTGACTTGGATTTCACGTGGATCTGTGATTTAAGTTGTATACGTGTATGTGATTTCACTTGGACAAATAAATTTTGTTATCCGAATTATTATAAAATTTAGGATACAAATTTTAGTTTGTCTAAATGAGTGGTATTTTTGGTATTGATAACTTTCACGACAAGATACATAAGATCACGGCTTGAGCTTAATATTTGGGAAATGGATTATTGAAGGTGGTGACCTCTCTTGGGCTTTGGAGTTTGAATGTATTAATCACGCCTCTCGTTTGGAGGTTGATATACAATTTGGAGTTTGTCATACAATTTCAATTTTATCATAACGGGAGTATAAGTGATTGATATACAAGTTCATTTGAACATTGGGTCATGAAGCTTATAATTGAATAAGGGTTGGATGGTTTTGCAATTATCATTGGCTTATGTGTGCATTTTATGTGAATTGACAAAAAATGAGTATTTGGATAATGTGAGACTTGCTATTTGATGAGTTTTGTCGACATGTTTTGATGATGAGATTTGTTGTGATAGGCGATTTGCTTTGGTCTATGCATTTTCACAATGGACATCTTGAATTATTATTGGAACTAGGTTGACTACAGGGTTGTTTGGACGGTATCTCTTATTTGGATTTGAAGTGAGGTTTTCTGTGCACGTTTACTTATTTCGTCTTCTTTCTTTCTACCATTCCGCGAAGATGACTTGTTTGGGCATTTATAGAGTGTGATAAAGACTTGGCTAATTAGTTGCGTTTGTGATTCTTTCTCACTTAACTCACAAGGTAGCTATCACTTCGGTGTCTCACTCAGTTGAGAATGTCAAGAGGTTTTGTACTTTGGGTACACCGTTTCTTGTTCACGAGGATTAGTACAAGTTTAAGTAACAAATCTGAGGAATTTTACGTCATGTTCGAGTTTGATATATCAGGTTTACTTCTCCATGTTGTCACTACCATAGCCGACAGAATGCGTGAATGATGTGTTTACCAAAGTGTTGATTGGATGGCTGATGATGTTGTTGATGTTGGATAATGAACAGTTGCCGTACCACTACATGTTTCCCTAAAACAGATATTCACCGAAACTAAAATTGTCATAACACATTCAAGCTGACGTTGTTTGCGGTTTAGTCTTGATTTTGTAAAATCCCGCGAAAAAAACTATTTCTCGGTTTAAATCATAGACTTGTAAAATTCCGTGACAATGGAAACATCCTGGTAAAAGTAAAGTGCATTTCCGGATCTTTCTTACGGTTTACTCTTGGTTTTGTAAAATCCCGCGAAAGAAACTATTTCTCGGTTTAAACTATAGAATTGTAAAATCCCGTATTGATGGATTCATCCTGGAGAAGAGAAAGTATAATTCTGGATCTTCTTGATGTTGGTGCTAAGGTTTCTGCTTCGACGAAGGGATAAAAGGGTGTATATCATGAATTGGATGTATGTTTGGATTGTCTTCATGGCAGTTTGGTTATTACATGGTTTTACGGGGTTATATGCTTTTAACCATTGTCGGGATGAAACCATTATCAGAGTTCACTTAAAACGTCAAAGGAGGCTAGATTTGAGTTTTTAATCAGAAGATGTGACAACGGAGTTAATTCACTATTATTTATTTGAGGTTGAAGTGAAATTTCACGGGCGAGTGTACTTAGTATCTGAAGGTATCGGGGATGGATGGATGAAGATTCTTCAAGATCCTTGTTCAAGCTTATTTCCAAAAATTGAAGACTTGGAAATCTAGTTATTTTTGAGAGTCTATTTTTTTCTGGGGGAATTGGGCTCTTTTTTTTTCCACAAAAATAACTATCACTTTAAGGAGTTACGTTGTAGTGCTCAGTGTCACATTCAATTGTGGATTTTCAAGAGGTAATATACGTCTATTACTTGATGGTTGGTTGGTTGAAGAGTATAGAGTACTTAAGAGATTTAATGGAGCATGAATTCTGCACGCTCTTTGTTACATATGTGCAAGTTTAAGTCACGAGTTCTGGTTAGTTTACTTCAGTACAAACTCATCATATTGGGTTTTCTCCATCGTATTCACGTCACAAAGAGCCTCTTGAATGATAATGGGGTTGATTACATGTTTTGCTAAGAGAGGTGAAAAGAGAGATTATGACGTATGAACACATCAGTTCATGCCTCGTACTCTAAAGAAAATAAAAGTGTATGCGTTTGGATGCTTTCATCTTCCAAAGAAGAAATCTTCTTATGATCGTATGAACACATCAGTTCATGCCTCGTACTCAAAGAAAAGAAATGTGTATGCGTTTCATGGCATTATCTTCCAAAGAAGAAATCTTCTTATGACGTTTGAACAACAACAGTTCATGCCTCGTTCCTAAAAAAGAAAAGTATGCGCTTGATCGCTTATCTTCGAGAAGAAGAAATCTTCTATTATGACCATTCTCATCAACATGCTTCATACTTTTTCCATGCGCTTTTAGTCATCAAGTGAACCGCTCTTGTTGATTGTTTTCGATCCACTTTCTCAACTATAATGATGATGGCGACATCATGTGCTAATTTTAACGGAGAGAAGTGTGAATAGACTACATTTGGTTTATGTTCACTTGTTTAATCAAGAATGGCATCTCCGTATGCAATTCTTAAGGGGAGAAGAGTGAATTTTTGCATTGTTGATTGATATTTGAGAATATAAATGGTCATACGGATCTAAACTCATGTAAGAACCGAGCTTCTTCTTTATCGGTCATCTTCACATGGAGTTTCTCTTCTAGAGCCGTTGGTTGACATCTTCACTCGGATTGATGAGTTTATCGACAAAGTGCTTCCCGTTAATGCTTCACGTATACATCAACATGATGATTCGAACAATCTCTCTGTTCTTGTTTGATGTGATTGGTAGTTTGGTGTTACCATCTTATGTGTTCGTTGTGGCTCCCGATTGTCTGATTTCCTTGATGAACATCTTCTGTTCTTGTTTGATTGGGAGGGATTTTAGTTAAGGGGATTTGCAAGATGTAAGTTAATTGGGATGCTTTTTGGTGGGATGCTTTTTGGTGTGAGTTGAAGATGTTAACTATCTATTCCTCAACTGGACAATCTAGAAGAAGGTCGAGTCTACAGTCGGTTCTACATTTTCTCAGATGATTAGAAGACTAAAAGATGAGTTGCATGTGATTATCAAAGACTTCTTCTTATTCTGGCATTTATCAACAGATTGTGGGTTTAGGGGAGAGCACTAATTGGGGGAGATTAAAATGCCAAATTTAATCCCTAATTAGACTTGCTCAACATTATTCTTCACAAGTTGACTCTCACGATACATCCGAGCTAATGATGTTCTTCTCAAAATATTTCTAGTATACGGACTTACAAGAGTTGTTGATTCGAAGTGTCAAAACCAACAAGGATTAAGGAGATAAGCACCTAAAGCGAGTAAACTTGATGAACTTAATACTTTAAGTAATTGAAGATACCGGGAAGACAAATGTTATTACCCAGAGAACTCAAGGTTTGACTCATGAATGAGTAAACGATGAACTTAATTCTTCTAAGTGATTGAAGATATCCCGGGAAAACAAATGTCATGACCGCAGAGAAACTCAAGGTTTTACTCATCAAGGCATTTAGTGTTAGTATTTCATCTACGTGGGGGAAGTGATGTTAGAAAGTTTCGAAGATAAAAGAGGTACACTAGTGTGGTGATTTCGATGGTATAATGATCGGGGAGAGATTGTGTACATTAGGGATGCTCAATTGTTTCACTTGAGTACTTAATCGATGATTCAGAGATATAATCACTTATTCGGAGTTGACATCCGAGAGATTGTCATCCGCAGAGATAATCGATGACTTGGCCACTTCTTCAATGTTTTCAGTTATTCATTCCTTGTGTATTGGTATACTTCGGATACTTGAGCTTCATACACGATCATCGGGGAAGAAAAATGTGAACATGGGAAGGTGTTTTCATTCCCTCATGATGTGTATTCGGAGAGCTCTTGGATATTGGTGTACTTGGGTTCTTGAGCTTCATACGATCATCAGGGAAGAAAAATGTGAACATGGGGAGGTGTTTTCATTCCCTCATGATGTGTATTTGGGAGAGTTCTTGAGCATTATACAAAGAGGTGATGCATCAATTCAACTACTTGGGGAATTGTTCTCTGACACCTTTTGGAATGGATCGCCGCAATTCAGTGAAAAAGAAATTTGAGAAGATTATTTATTCGTGAGATGATACGTTGCTGTTGTTCGTCTTGATGATATAACCCCGAACGGAGGATGTCGATTATCGTTCTTAAAAGGAGCAGCGGGATTTAGGGATGATGACTAAGGCAAGCTTGAAAGAAAGATTCGAATCTGCTCATCCAAAGGATTTTCGGTTTGGGGGGAAGCTGCCAAAGTCTCACTTTCAGATGGTTCAATTTCTATCTTCAATGCAAGAGCTCTAAGCTTTGGTGGTGAAAGTTTTAGGGATGATGACTTCTATCTTCTACAAGCGGGCGTCGATATCCTTATCTCGGTACTCGTATCATCATCTTCTTAAACTATATCATCTATTCTATCTTTTGTATATATTTATCAGAAAAACAAAATACAAAAATATAAAACCAACAAAAGAAAATAGAAAAATATAAAACCTTCAAAAACCCATAAAAATCAGAAAATTTCAAAAATTCCAAAAATATGTTTTCCAAGACATGTCTTCTGATATCGATAACATCTACGGTCTTAGAAATGTCATTCAATAATGGCACGGAACCATAGATGAAGTTCGAACGAGGCGATATTCTTTTTCAAAACATGTCACAAATCAAATAAATGGCTACAGATTATTTAAGATTTTGTAACCCGCTTCAAATAATGGCTTACGTTATGTCGTGCATCAGAACTCGGGCTTAAACTATGGTTTGCTATTATTTCAGATAGCAACCCGGTCTTCAAGAAAGGAAAGTGCTGCGCTTAAACAATTTTCAAAATATCGTGCACTTTTCCTAAAAACAATAGGAGGAAAGTATAAGGTCGAAGCTGCTGTTCCTACAAATGTTTTTCCGTCTATAATTCTTAAAAATATTTGTTGTTTTCAAAATGGTGGAAATTGAGTTGCTTTAAAAACAATCGATCGAGTTTTGTAAAATTGAAAACTCAATCAATGACTTGGCAGCTTTTAAACTTTTCATAAAATGAGTCATGGATTGAGGGGGATAATGTTTTTTCAAATCTACATCATCTAACGGGCTTTCTTAATTATCCTAATATGCTTAAATTAAAATGAAGTTAACCTATGTGAAGGACTAGGTGCCTAGGATATGATTGCTAGGATTAGATGATTAGAGTTTGATGTACACATTATTCCCACACATCTATATGATCTGATTGATATGTTGCATTGACTTTTATTAGTCGATTGTTGTTATGGGTGTTGTCGCACCACCATATATCGTATGTGTGTTCTCTAACATATGCGGTATATTGGTATATAAGAATGTTCCCATCGGATCCCACAATTGAAGATGATTGGATGCCAAAGGAAAGGGTAACTATATCTTGGGTTGACAAATGAAGAAAGGGAGCTTAATTGGACTTCTATGGATAGTTGGCATAAATGCAACGTAAGAGGTCTCCTTGCATCGCGAGATGGTTTTCTTCTAAGTGATTGAAGAAACGGAGCTTAATTTGACCTCGGTTGGCATTCAAAATGCAACGTAAGAAGAAGTCTCACTGCATCGGCAGACGGTTTTCTTCCAAACCCTACAGCAACAACAACAGAAGCTTCTCAACCACCTAACGTATCTTTGTAAAAGATACCATTTTTAAACAATTTTGAATAATTTGATTAAATTGTTTTGAAAATGGAAAATATTGTTTTGAAAATATATTGGACTAATTTTTGAAAATCACCGGACTTCATGTTATCAAAACCTAATTCACTCAATTATTGATTTCTGTCATGGATTGAGGGAGAGTAATTTAAAATAAAATATTTTCAAACGATGTTTCTTCACAAAAGTTCCGTCTTGTGCGATAATAAGTGGTGATCTAAAGATTTAATGTTATGTCATGGTATGATTTTTCTTTAGAATCAAGGTCTTTCAAAATGAAATTTTTCTGTTCTTGTTTGATTGTGAAATTGTTTTGTTTTTCTCAAAAGATCTCTTAAAAACAATCATAGGCCCCACTGACTAACAATCTTTAATGTCTAAATCGTACCTTATTAATCATTTTCAAAATTAAATTTTGCCCGCGTGCTTTCCCTAAAATTTTCTAAATAATTTAAATCAATTGGGATCACAAATCTCAAGAGGTTTGATATTTTTGATCGGGGTAGAGATAGCGATTTAAATCTCTTATCTCGCTTAAATGAAATTGGTTTTAGTATTTTAAAGGCACTCCTTCCTCCATGTGCCAAACGATTTCAAATATACAATGCACATGTTGAGGAGGAGGATTTATCCAAAAACATGATTAGTATTTAAACCAGGCCATATATTCTCCCATGTTTTTAAAACGTAAATCACTTGGGATCCAAAATCTCAAAGGGTTTGATATTTTGATCAGGGGAGAATTTGTGATTTAATAATGAAATTTGATAAAAGGTGACCATTTTGATTCAATTGTAAAGTCTGCCTCTCATATGTGCTAACTTTCGAATCTTGAAGCACATATCGGTGAGGGGAACATTTTAAATGAAAATTGAAATTCGAGGTACAAAAGCTTTTATGTTTTAACATAAAGTACCCTGATTGAGTTTTCAAATGGTTTTCTTAATGGTTTTTGTGATCGTGGATGTGCTTCAAAAGAACTCTTTCCTCTATGTGATAAAATGATTTCAAATATCCTATGCACATATTGAGGGGGAGAATTTACCAAAGAAAATCAAATGACTTTTTCCACAGAAAGTGTGATCAAGAAATTAATTCTTTCAAAGAACTCTTGCCTCCATGTGCTAAACAATTTCAAAGTCATATGCACATGTTGAGGGGGTGCATTTCTAAAATGATCAAAACAATTAAGGTACAAAATGTTTTGATTTTATATCACAAGTACCTTGATTGATTTTCCACATGATTTTTCAATTGGTTTCATGAAGGAAAGAATAATACCAAAAGACCGACCAATTTACTTTATGCATGGAGTTATAAAGATGGTTAGGTTAGGTATTCGTTCCCACGATCCGCCAGAACCGGAGGGATCTACCTAGGGACAATCCACTAGATAGTGTAGAGTCCATAGGTATGATGAAAAAAGGAGAAAAATGAGAATATGGGAAGAGTGCGGATGAGACGAGCTAGAACTGGAATAAACCCAACAAGGTTCTAGTTATGAAGTCTCGGTAAGCATTGAAGGGGTTGAAGAATGAAAAAGAAATGAATATGAAAAAGGGTGAAAAGAAATAGCCCTCCAATAATTCAACCTTAGGGCATAAACCGGGTTTAATACATATGCTCTTGTGTTTACTAAGTTAACTACCGGTATTGAAGACAAGACGCCATGGACCCATGGCCTTGCACTAACCTTCCCAAGCTACTCAAGTTCCTCTTAAAAGGGCTTGTTTCATTCTCCGCGGGAACCGACATAATCTATCGACTTTCTCTTAGAGATTGTTGATATTGAAGAAGGAGACCCTCTCCCTAGTCTCCGGCATAGGAACCAAATGTGCACTATTGAGTCTAGAGCCAAGAGATCATCTACAATATCTCATTAGGACACTAAATTCTTGAGACTTTGTTTCACATAATGTGGAAAGTAAGAATATATTAAGAGTCCTACGCTTTATCCTTGTGGTATTGCGAACATCGAGTGATATGCATACATATTTACAATGAAGATGGAAAGCCTTCCGGAGCCAACATCAAACAAGCTCCTGGTAGGTGGCATGTGAGATCTATCAAATAGATCAACCATGACAAGCTGGATAGAAGCGATGGGCGATTCACTTTGAATCAACCTTGGTCCGAGAATGGAATTGACGAATACCTTTGGAAAAACCGTTCGGTGTGCAAATCTTCTTTTCTCTAGCACATCGAATGTGTACTTATGTTTTCAAACACAAAAAGTATCTCTAATTGAAAAATACTTTTAGAAAAACCATTCGATGTGAGAATCTCTTCTTTTCAAAAGCACGTCGAATGTGTACTCATTCTCTAATACAAAAAGTATTTTTATTGAAAATTGATCTTTCTCATAAAACCTTCGTCGTATTGCAAAACTATTTATTCTAAGCAATACGATTGTTTAAATCATTTTCATCAATGAATCTCAATTGGTGGTTCACTCACTCCGTGTTGTCTTCTTTGAGGGCGTTCGGTTTGAGAACAGCTAGAACACTGCGAAACCTGTCAAGAGATTCTTGAATCCTACCGTCATGGCGGTATGCTTGATCAAGGGAACCGTGGGTCGTGTACCTCAATTCAGTGATGAGACACTTTTGGTGTGTTTTATTAGCATTTGTTTGCGGTACATTTGGACTGGTTGTCCAGAATAGAGTCAATCAAAGCGCATGCTCAAGCATCCATTAATTTGAAGAAATCATACTGGTGCATATCTACATTGGCTCGATATTTCATACTATGCTACCTTGCGCTCTTGCAAATATCATGAACCAGATGAGGCTTCCGCTACTCGATGGAAAGATGTCATGATTCAAAAGTGTGAGCATGTCGGTCCAAAAGTCACAACTTCACATCATGGCAACACAATAAAGGGTGATCCAGATTTCTGTGGTGATGATCTCAATGAAAGCTTGAAGATCATCAAAGATGTGGATCAATTAAAGGCCTCCACTAAAAGTACAAATCAATGCGGACTTTGAAGTTGCACTACTTAAGCACAAAGATTGCGAAAGTGAAGAATTAAAGTCTACGAGCTCAAGACTGAAGATATAATAGAATGCTAGGATTGATGTAAAACATGTTTCCTTAGGGGGAGATTGTTAGGAATTAGAAAATTCCATAGTGAAGTGTCGGTCACCACAAGTATTATCTAGCATAAGTTAGCTCGTAGACATATCGTTAGTTACGTTATTCTTGTTTTATTAGTTAGTTATTAGTCTAGTTTAGCATAGTGCAACACCGTGGAAGGGCGGTCTTTACCCACTTTGTATCCCGATCCACAGGCGATGGGAATATTCGTAACTATAAATACCCCTTCCATCCATGGAAGGGGTGGTGCTTTTCAATCTAACCTTTTACATTTTATTGAACCAAGTCTCTAGCTTGAACACCCCTCTCTACTTTCTCTCTCTAAATATGGCAAACATGTATTTTGATCATCCAAGACCACCCGAATCATCAACACAATAAATATAACGATCCTACACTCCAGTTCTCTTGGAGCAAGTCGATAGGGTGCCCGGGCTACAGGTGCAGCACCAGGTATCAACTCAATTTAGAATTCCACTTGTCGGATAGGTGGAAGCCCTGGCAGGTCATCGGGAAACACATCCGGAAACTCTCTAACGACGGGTACATCCTTGAGGTGTCCTTCGCTCTTCTTCTCGCTTTTCTTTTTAGAAATTCGAGCCAAGAAAATACAACCTCCTCTATCGATGTATTCGGGCCTTAATACAAGAGATGATGCTCAACCGAGAGGACCTCCACGATCGCTCGATCTCCTTGTATGCTAGAACTTTTCCGCCACGGTACATAGCGATCTTATCATCGCTGATGATGTGTGACAACCAAGATGGATGATGAGGCAAGGTAAAGCTCTATGCTAAATGGGTGGTCTAGGAAACTTAGTGTGCAACTAGGACTATAGTGTCTATCCTTTCCTTATTTCCATTAGCTAACTCCACATCATAACTTAACCCTAGAGGTGTTGGGGAAATTCCTAGTAATGGCATAAAGGTGGTGGATCTGAAACTCATATCGACGATATCAAAGCGTATGGAAGCATAGCGGTTATGAGAAGGAACGTGCACGTAACTACGTTGGGTCCTCACGGCTTCCTTCCCAATGGCATACACTCGCACTGTTTCCATGTCTCTCTGTTGATTCCTAGCACCCTGATTTCCCTAGTTCCCTTCAACCTCTCGCTTCGAGGTTATGGCCATTACTTCCACACTGTTAACAAATCAAATCACTCCTCAATTCTCACCCACTTCTCTCTGCACTCTCATTCTTGTAGTGCCCTTTCTTTCTCCACCCAAACGGTGTGATGGCCTTCCATCGCTCCTTGCAGGCTTTGGCCATAGCAAGGAGACGGACCTACAGTCCTTGGCCATGTGTCCTACCTGAGCAATTCCTACACATTTGAGCACGATCCATGGTGGTGTCGGTTGCAACAACTACACAAGGGTTTGCTACCTTCATAACCCTTCTTCTCTCCATTACCTATGGCATACATCTGGCGGTCTTTGTCTGTTTGCCATTCCCCTAACAATCTCTTTCCTCTTCCTCTTATCACTCTTATCACTCTTACCCTTGTCTCCTCCTTCTAACACAAAAGAGTCCATCAAACGCCGAGCCACGTGGCACCTCATGCAAGTTAGCGGCTTCACAGCGATGACATCATTACTAGTAGCTAGATCCATGGTACCTCTTAATCTTAAGGGCTTCAGTGCGAACCATTTCTGGGCAAAGCAGCGACAACTCTTGGAAACGACGGTTGTAAGTCGTCATGTCATTATCCTTAACCTTATGGTTCCAGAACTGAACCTCTAACTTCTTAACTTCATTTCTAGGACAGTAAGTCTTGATCAGAAGAGCCTTAAACTGGGTCCAGGTCATACTATAGGCTATCTCACTTCCTACTGATCTGTGATAGTTGTTCCACCAAGTCAACGCTTCGTCCTTCAGAGTGAACGTTGCATACTTAACCTTAGATTCCTCATCACAGTTACTAACGGTAAACACTGAATCAGTTTTCTCCATCCACCTTGTTAGGTAAACCACTCTCTCGGTTCCTCTGAACTCGATGGGACCACAGAATCGGAACTCTTTGTAGGTACAACCTCGAGCTCGATTTAGCGGTAGGGTTCCACCAGAGGTGTTAGAGTTATTAGACTCAGCTAGCAGTTCAGCTACACGCTGTGTCATGAGCTGGTCGATGTGGGCTTGATTCAAAGGCGGAGGGTTCAGTGGAATAGGACCATTCTCAGCACGTTCGTTAACATTCGGGTTCCCAACAGCGGGGTTATCAGTGTTCTGGTTCTCAACAGGTGGAGTGGTCGAGGTCGGACGACGACCTCGACGGACAGGATTAACCACAATAGCAGTAGCTGCTCGGTTGGTCCTAGGTGGGTTTCATATTGGTGCCATTGATCTGAAGGTTAAAACAACAATTTCATAAGTTCATAATTCATGCTCTATAAGACTGGGTTTGGTTCCAAGAATTATCGAATCACGCACGAATACATAATCAAGGCTAACAAGGATAACACTACATCATAATGAAATAACTAGAGACCGAATCAAAACTAAAGGATGCACTTTCTAATAACCATAACTAATAGGTTTCAAAGTGGAATACATGAAAGGATGCAGAGTAATCAAAAACGATCCTAACAACGATATTAACACGATAACTAGGATAGATCTACATCTCGAACTAGAGACTACTCAGTTTCAAGATGGTACAATGCTATGAATCTAACACAATCTAGCCACGATCACGAACACTCTTAAGTGATCTCCTAACATGGTCAACCTCCCTCCATAGAGAAGATAGCTCAACACGCTTAGCATCGCGATCACTCTTCAGATCCACGACCTCCCTCTCCAACTCGCCTACCTTGCACCATAGCGCTCGATCTGCATCTCGGGCTATCGCGAACCCTCTCAGCAGGTCCCCTACCTGATCATAGAGCTCCGACATACCCTCTCTCAGAATCGTAGTCCTTCTAACTACAGAACCCATATCTGCTCTCAAATCCTCTATACTAGCCCTCGATACTCCAACTAGTCGATCTATCAACTGACTAACTCTAACACCCTGAGATGTAATCCTCTCCCAAGTCAGACCCGTCTCCCATGCTCCTCGGGATCTGAAGCAATCTCTGATGGTATCTCTGAACCTAGTGGGCTACCTATCTCAGGTGAGTGAGGAGGTGAGCCAAATCCAAAAGGCTGCCCAGGAGAATCAGGATCAGGCAAAGGTAAGGGAGAGCCTGGTCCTGGAGAATGCGCCGAATGCGTAGGACTCTGCAATGGTGGAGTACCCCCATCTGGGATATCCTCATCATCCTCCTCCTGAGGATCCACATCCTCCTCTACATACTCCTCTTCGTCCTCATACTCTTCCCCATCCTCATCTACGGAGGAGGAGTCCATGAGTCAGCGTCTCTGTGAAGGTGAATCCTAAGGTGGTACAGTAGGGGATCTAGGTCTTCTAGGACATGGTGATGCAGGTGGTGATGACAGAAGAGAGTGAGCTGACAGGTGAATAGGTGATGATGGTGGTCGTATAGACATACGAGCAATACTACGAGTAAGTCTAGGAGTCTGGGCTCGTGCTAAGACCTAATGCAATGTGAACTGCCTAGATGAGCAAGGACATCCTCAGACACATCATAAGCTAGTGAAGGCATGGTATGTGACAAAGGCATAGGGTAGGTATCAGTGTTCGAAAAAGACTAGTTCTAATAAGCGCATCAACTCAACCAAAACATATATCACATAATGAAAGATTTAAAATAGAGGTACCGCATTACTCAAAATATCCATTTAAACAAAATGCATAAGTTCCATTCTATCAGATAATCCACGCATCATATAATCCCAAGTCACATCAATCATATAACCAAGCTCATAATCTCCCAAAATCAGTAATCATATCTCAAAACATAGCATCTCAATAATCAATTCACAATTCATCATATCTCATTAATCAAATCGTAGTTCATACCATACTGATTGGTCCCGAACCGTCAAGTTATCTCACGCAAGCCGGCCACTTGTGAATGGCTGACCGTAAGAAACTCAAAACAGTTAAAACACCAAATGCAATGAAGATCAGGAGAGTATAGTGTTTCCCCAGGTCGTTAAGTCCCAACGAGGTGTGTAAACTGTAGTACACGGCGTTTGAAATGATATTTAATATACAAAAACAGGAATCTGATTGACTAACACTAGGAATGTGAATAGTGATAGCTCTGTCACAGCTATGTCGTTAAAAACGTACAATCAGATACCTAAAAACGTAAAAGATATACAAATGTACGTTTAACTAAAATGTAAACGTATAAAAAAAAAACAAAATGATTATAACTATAGTAGGGATTTGCATGTCTTAGCGACTTAAATGCAAATTAAATATTATTAAAATATTTACTATAATTTACAAGTTTATATAAAAGTTAAAAAAAACCTAAAAACTAAAACATGTATGTATATGTAATAATTACATAAACGTAACAAAATAAAACAGGAAAGAGATTAGAATTGATTATACTAAGGAAATTAAAACTTATAAAAATTTTGAAGTCATTTTAATTCTATATTTAAAATCGTTTAATCGATTAAAATTTAAAACATACCTTTCTTGAATTTTTTCGAAAACGTACAAAATAAAACGTGAATTCAATCCAATACAACTCCCACAAATGTGAAAATCATATTTTTGGAATCCTAAAAAGATAAGAAAATTATTAAAATAAATTTTTACACTATTAAATTAATTATTATTAATTAAAAATGAATTAAATGTATTTAATAATGAATTAAATAATAAGAAAATCTAAAATTAACTTAAATAAATAAAATTAAGAATCTGAAAAATCTAAAATATTATAAAATAATTTTTAAAACTGAAATTGTATTTTTTTTACACAATTATTCTATTTATTATTAATTATTTACTATTATTAATTACTAAAAACTATTATTATTTATTAAAAATAATAAATGAATAAAGAAAAATCTGAAACTTTTTACATAATTATTAAATAAATATAGGAACTTAAGAAAAATCTAAAAACTATATGTTATTAACAGAAATAAGCTAATAAGCAAATAAGCTTCTAGCTAGAAGCTATCACTTAGCTTAAAAAAGAGCTTTTTTGGTTTTTTTCTTTTTCTGGACTAATGTACTACTTATATTATACAAGTTAAATGAACACAAAACTTTACAAACCTAAAACAAATAAGCAAATTGTGGGCTTATGAGTCCAACAGTTAAGCTTTTGGCTTGACTGTTGGAACTCAAGCTTAAAATAAGCTTGGAAAAAGCTATAAACAGGAAACAAAAGGCAAAATAAGATATATACAAGTCCAATGGATCAATATAAACAAGAAAATTGGACTATGATAGTGTGAGCTTATGGTTTAGTCAGTTAAGCTTTTGACTTAACTTGGATGGAGTGAAAGCTTGTAAAAGCTTGGTATAAGCTCCACACTGATAAGTAAAAGAAAAATAATATGCTATTAAATGATATAAACAAGTATGCACAAGCTTGTGTACTGGCAATCACTCATAAGCTTGCAATAAGCTAATAAGCAAATCCAATTCACACAGATCCAAACACCCCTTGCAACTATTTGAAATGACCATTTAAGCTGAGAGTATAAGCTAAAAATGGCAAATTAATAATTGAAGTAGCAAGATGGGCTGGTTGGCTTTCCAAAAAGCCAAAACTCAACCTGTGAAGTCCACAGATTAGCTTTTGAGGAGCTTATGAAAATCCTCCCAAATGACTGAGAGCTCAGTGTATACTGATACACTCAGTATACACTGATTGGAATGGGACAAGTTATAAGCTGGTTGCAGCCCTAGCAAATAAGCTGCTAGGGAAAATTAAGCCACAGGATCTTTAAGTTGGGTGGATGAGCTTCACAAAAAGCTAAAACACACAAGCTCTAGATCACTAATGAGCTTTTTAGAGCTGTAGGTAATGGTGCAAGTTCAAAGAGTTGAACTGTTGGGAATGGGCAAACTACAAGCTCTTTATGACTTATCAAAGAAGCTCATGAGAGCTCAACCAACACTGAGGCATTGAGTATGACTGGATAGCCTCACAAGAAGCCAGAATTCACAAGCTCAAGCTTAGTAGGGAACTTTCCATAGGCTTGGGAAAACAACTCCACTTCCACTGTTTGCTTCAGTGGAAGGAGTTTGGTGGGACAAAATAAAGGGTTTGATTAAGCTACCTAAATAAGCAAATAAGGGACAAATAAGCATAAACATAACAATTAGGCCACAAAGGCTACACAAATAAGCCAAATTCACAAGCTAGGGCCAACTTCACAAGCTTTTGCAAGCTTGTGAACTTGACACCTAAACCTGTGCACAGGGCAAAACTGGGCACAAATAAGCACTTAAACATGACATATAGAAATTAAAAAAAATACAATAAGCTAGATTAGAAACAAATCTAAAATATCCTAAAAGCACAGAACATGAAATTAAATAACAAAAGCACAATAAAATTACTAAGTTTATTCAAAAATGACTTAAATGAAAATTTGACTTTTTACAAGAACATTAAAGTTTGACTAAACTGAGTTTAAAACTTAAACTACTGATTAACTATGATGTATTAAGCTATAATGAAACTAGATTAATCTAGATAACCTACTCATGAATCACTGTGATGAAATTTGTATCTTAAATCCTAACAGTGAACTGTCTAATGAAGATTAAAATCAATTTTGACTATTTAACAAATAAGAACAGGTTTATATGACTACACTGAACTATTAGGTACTAATATGATATTAAACAATGATAAGCAACAACAAACAAACACTGGACTGCTCATTTATCAGCAAATCCAAACAGTCCTTTAAATGAGATTAGATTGGACTTTTCATAACATCTAGCTGTATAAACAGAATTTATCAAATCCATAAGCTTTAGTGTGTCAAACCAAACCTTTTTCAACCTAAACAAATAGTCACAAGAGTCTAGGTCTAGGATTATCCAAAGCAAGCATATTGGCAGTTGAATGAAATTCCAAGCCACAATCCAATTTCAAAATATAACAACCTAGTATTAAGCTTTAATATCACTACATAATAACAAAGAAACACAGAATCATAAAAATCATAGCATTTAAAACATTAAAACAGTAAAGTACAAAAAATTATAAAAATGAAGCTTACAAGTGATCAATGCTAAAACTGAGTACCAAGGCTCAGAAACCACTCCTAGCTTGTTGTCAATAAGCTAGAGACCAGAAGTCCATCAGATTAGCTTGTATACCCCAGAACTGCTTATGAGACCACAAGTTGATTTTTCATTGATTTTTCTTGATTTTTAGTATTTCCTGAATTTTAAAAACTATATCTGTTTAAATGAATCTAAAAGCTTCATGAGCTTTGTCAGGAGCCTACATGAGCTTAAAGAGTCCATTAAACAACCATAACAAGAAATTTAAATGACATGAAATTAAAGGAATTTTAAGCAAAACATGAACTGAAATTAGTGAAATTAAACTGAAATTTAAGTTCCATTACACTAATTTGAGGAAGCTTACAACATTAAAACATTAAAAGACATGAAATTTAAAGAAAGCTTTTAAAAATTACACTAACGACCAATGGCTAATCCAAAGGTGCTTCTTCTCTTGCCTCTCCTCTGCTTTTTATAATCATTTCAACTCCTTGTCGACCTCTGAGTAAATCCCACCTCATTTCAGCCTTTGGATCATTTTATTTCATCAAAACCATACACTTGGTGCTTTGGCGGGAAAAGTCTATTTGAGCAGGTAGCAGCAATTAATGCGTTTTGGTTAGATATGGAGGTGGAGGGGGGTTGGTATACAGCTGGGAGGATAAGGTGAGGTGGAGAGGTGGGCAAGTGGTGGTGAAACCACTGGTAATTGGTTTGCAGTGGAGAGTGAGGAGATGTACAGTGCTAGGCGGTTTTTTTATTTAAACACTGGTTTTGGGTTTGGGTATTGGGCTTGGGTAAGATTTGGGCCAGCTGGGTTTATTTTGATTGGATTGGATTTGGGTAGTAATAATAGGGTCCGGTTTGGTTTGAGTTAACAACAAGGACCATTGAAGTAATTTGGTAAAGTTGAAGGACTGAGATTGTAAGTTTCCCAAAGTTATCACAAGGACTAAACCTGCAATTAATGATTAGTACAAGGACTAAATTTGCATAAAATTTCATTTTTTATAAGTCCAAGGACTAAAACTGCCAATTTTTGTAACTCTAGGGACCAAACTTGTAATTTTCTCAAAATTTATCATAAGGACCAATTTTGTCATTTATGAATAGTACAAGGTTAATATTTGATAATTTTCACTTTTTAAATTAACCAAGGACTATATTTGACATTTTTCAAACTTTAGGGACTAAAGTTGTCATTTTGTAAACTTTAAACTTTAAAGGGTTTATTTTGACAACTTTTGAATCCCATGGACCTTAAATGACATTTTACAAGTTTTTGAATTACCAGGGACTAGTTTGACAATTTTTGAAACTTGGGGACTAAAAGCGCCAATTATGCAAACTTGGTACGTTTTTCATCTGATTTTTGTATTTTTGCATTTAAAACACATAAAACACTTGTTTGTGATATTTTCATCATTTTGATACATTTATGAGTGTTTTCAGATGTTTTTGCAGTCTAGATGGTACAAAAATGATGAGTATTTAGACACTCATCACATACGCAAATAAAGAAGCTTCGGCTTGGCATGCTGGCATGCGTCGGTCGAGGATCAACTTTTCTAAAAAGTGGTTATAGTTAAGGTTTTATTAAATACCTAGTTCTCTATAACCATCGCTCTGATACCAATCTGTAACACCCCCAAATCTCGGTACAGCGGAAGACTTGAACAAGTTTTCGAGGCGTTACTGGATTGGTACATCACACAAGTATAGCAAACAAGATTATCATATTATAGTTCAAAAACCAATCCCAAATTTAATTATCCAAATACAATCATCCCAAAATAGTTAAATGTAAGGCCCAACATGATTTATAAAATAGGTCCGCATAATATTATCAGAGTTTAATTATGATCCTTCAACCATGCCTCATTACCAACCTTCCACATAACAAGCATTCCAAACATCACTTAGATACCTGAGAAAAGGTCAGCTAACGCTGGTGAGTTCATAGGTTTAAATTCAAATTCAATAGTGGACCTGTATGAGTTTATTTGCTAAGCGAGACTAAGATAGATAAACAATATCACACCAATCACATACCAATATCACAATTAATAATACCATCAATAACATAACCGACGTCATAGTAGGGCCCTAAGCGACACTAGCCAGCACAGTCATAGCCAAATGCTACCCTGGACTAGGTCGAGGTAGAAGTCTATACTTAGCTAGGAAAGTGTCATAGCAATATGATTGCTACCCTAGACTAAGGCAACAACTACCACATATCTATCTAAACAGTCAACACATAAGCAAATCAAAGAGTTTAGAAGGTCCAAAAGAGTAGCATGATTTCTCACCCTAATTTAGTTAAAATAGAGATAAAAGTGGGGCTATGAAACTCACCTCAAGCAACCAACGCACAAAAAAACACTAGCAACGAAGATAACAGCTAACACGGCTCAGCAACTACTGACTCGGCACAACCTATTAATATAAACCAATTCTTTATATATAATTCCAAATTCAACGTTATCTACCCCAATGTATTCCTTTTCTTTATCTCCAAAAATAACTTGTTTCACCGTTTAGTCCTACCATTTAGTATCGTCGTGTGTGTGTATCGACTCAACAAGACATCATGAATGCGCTCAAATAACCACAATGTGACTCAATGCAACACAATGAGATGTCTAAGCAATAAGCTCCATAGTCCAATAAGTTTCGGAATAAATAGTTAGACCTTATCGAATACGTCAACTCGATAAACTCAATCATTTATTCGTGTCGCTTATTATCCCATAAACCGGTCGCATCCTAGCAAGTCATAAGGATAATTCCCCCATTAATAACGTTATCCTACGTACCTAGTGGGCTCTTATTAGATTCGTCAACCTAATAAGTCCGTTATCCACGTGGATCGACGCTATTAATGTTAGTTTATCCGTAACCAATGCACATGCCGTAAATAGTATTAAATGCTCGAAAATGGCATTAAATGCACATAAATGGCACATTTCGATAAACGTGCACTCGAAACATTAAATACTCATTAATTAGAAAACATTTCCGTTTTAAGTTGTTAATTCCCATTTAAAATAGCGAATAAAAAGACAAGTCTTGTTATCGAAGGTTTAAGTATAAAAACCATTTATTATTATGTTTCTTAGTTTTATTAACATGTTTATGTACATATATTACATCAATTTCAATATAAGTTTGAAATCGTTATTCGTTTCGAGTCCACAAGTACGAGTCATGACCTCTCGGCTTTTATTCAATCTATAGTCTAATATATACTAAAGTCCATGTTACGGCGTTGTCGGGGTCAACTATGACTAAAAAGCCAAAGTAACACCGACGTTGCTCAAAGTCGACAATTTATAATATAAGTCCAAATAAATAAGCACAATAGCGCAAATCAATCTCCAATCAACTCATATCAATCTCGCCATCCAAACAAACTACCAAAAATACCCGTAACCAATGTCGCGACCCTAATGGTCATGATACGGTCCCGGTTAAGACCACGTGAACCAAACAAGCTCTAGAAGCTTTTCGGCTCCACGCGTCTCGTCCAAACACCAACAACAACTACCAACAAGTTACCACAACGACCCGACCCGGACCCTAGGTCCTCATGGGTCTCGTACACCACTCAAAACCCACGTACGAAGCCCTAATGGCTCGTACAACCTATCAACTCCATTCAAACGCTCCCCAAATGGCTTCTCCAACAACCAAACACAATAAAAAACATCCAATCATCAAACCCAACAACTAATTGATGCAGGTTTTACTGACCAGGTTTTAATATTTATAATGTCTCGTTATACCTATGGTCTACCCTAGTGCACTAACGGGCAGTGTACCCGGTCGTGTGTAGTGTAGTAATTGGTAAAGCCGAGGTCGTCCCAAGAGCTATGTGTGATGGATTATTACTAAGTCTAGGTGTCACAGATTAATTATAGTTTCGATAGGGATTTAATTAATTAAACTACTAATGCAGAATAAAGAAAATAAAAGCAAATAAATGATAAAGGGAAATCAATAGAGGAGAGTGGTGCTAACCTAGTTAATTGTAGGACCTTAAATATATCAACCTTATCCAACGAATAACACGTTCCACACAAACACATATGCGTAGAATGAAGCAAGAAATATTAAGTAAAGATGGTGGTTACTTGAATGATATGGATCGTGTATATGTTTAGAAAGAAAGAGAAAAGAACATGAAACTATATTTCATAAGGAAAACACACACACAAACACACTGAAGCACACCCCTCAAATGACCATTTGAGGGGTATTTATAATTCCTTACAAATCACCCTTATGGGCTTGGCATGGGCTTGGATTGGGTTGGATTGGATACTAACTTACATAAGGCTAGCTTAACTTAACTTCTAACCATTTAGCTTAGCCCAATCCACGATCCCGTTGACAATTCTATCACGATATCTAACACACATTACAAAGTTCCTAAACGTGAATGACCATCACTTCTATTAAATATTATTAAGGTTAACAATCTCCCCCTAAGGGGTGGTCATTCAAAAGATGCTCCACTTGATTAGGTCTTTAGATTTCTTGAGCTTGAACTTTGCGTGTAGATATAGAATAGTCTTGATTTTCTTTCCTTCATGCTTTGTGATCAGTTAATGTGGTATTCTGCCATACGTCAACTTCTTTGGTTAGGTGTCTCCACGTCATTCTCCACCATGCTCACACTTCTTTTTTACTTTGAATTCCCAATGAGATGAAGTTCTATATTCATTAAACTTTGTAGATTCTTTGACATTGACGAAGAATCATCTTTAACTTTGTATTGCCTTTGATTTTGATGAGAACTTCATTTGTGATGTTGTTGGTATGAGCATGTGGAGAATCTGCGCGATCTCTTCCTCCCGCGAGCATCCATCGCCAGTATAGCTTCCCCGTCAGATTCACGAACACCAATTGATCATTGTAATCTTTTCTTAAAGAATTGATTACTACAATTGTTCTACTGATGAATGTCTTGATTCCATTCACCTTGGTCGGGCGAATCAGCCGTCCTAATCCCATAAGGGACAGTTGGCATTACATTGAATAAATTCAAGTAACGACCCTCATCTTGAGGATTCGATTCGTGAAATGAATCTCCTTACCGGGATTTCCAGCACTTACAGGTTCGAACATCGAGGGTGTTAACAGCATATTGTGAAAATACATCTCTAATTCTTACAAAGGCTGTTCTTAAAATTGGAGGCCCTCAAGAAGGCTAACACGACATACCGAAGTACATCTAAAGTTCAGGTGAGTCGCTGAAGTACACCGAAGCATCACTTCACGACTATAGACCATTTGAGACACACTAAGCGTAACCCATAAAGAATTACCGAAGTGACCTGCTGTCAGGGCTGCTTGATGTTGACCCTGGCAGGAATTTCTATTCAATCACTGAGGATCACAATTGTAAATCCTCTCATAAATGTTCTGGCAGATTGCTAAGATCCGCGTAGGACTCTAGAATATATCACTTCTGTCCTTATTGATGAACAACAAGCGATGAAATGTCAAGTGTTCCTAAGAGATCTTTTTATGAATCTCGTGGCTCTAGACTCAATTAGTGTGCTTTGTTTTTCCTAAGCGGAGACTAGGGAGAGGGTCTCCTTCTTCAATACCAACAATCTCTAAGAGAAAGTCGATAGATTACGTAGGGTTCCCTGTGAGAATGAAACAAATCCTTTTGAGAGGAATTGAGTGGCAAGAAGGTTTAGTGCAGTGCGTCACTGGGTCCATGACGTCTTTGTCTTCAATACCAGTGTCATCTTAGTGACAACCAGTAGCAGATGAATTGAACCCGGTTTCTGCCCTAAGGTTGATTATGGAGGGCTATTTCTTTTCACCCTTTTTTATTACATTTCTTTTTAATTCTTCAACCCTTCTTTCTCCTTTCTCACATTACTCCTTTTTTCAATCATACCTAAGGACTTATAATATTGACTCTTGGTATTGTCCTTGGGTAGATCCCTCCGGCTCTGGCGGATCATAGGATGGATTTCCTATCCTTAGTCACCTTATAACTCCATGACTGTCCCATGTTGCCATAAAACCATTTTTCTTGAAAATATCTCAGAGTGTTTATGATTGAAAACATGTTTGAAACACTCCGAGAGTTTTATATTTTCATAAACACTCCCCCTTCACATGTGCTTATATTGTTTTTAACTGAAATCAGCACAGTGAGGGTAGAGTTCGCACTTTTTGAATTGATCGGCTCATGATAGACAATTTCCCACGAGACACGGTTACATTGCTTAGTTAGAGAGTTCCATTGTCAGTTTTAGGTGACAACTAGCTGTAAAAACTAACTTGAAGTTGTAAACACTTCTTGAAAAGAAGGTTAGACCCATGTAAGTTCATGTCTATCACGAGTTTCTCGAAATTGTACATTTACTGACTTTGATTTCTCGTCAATTCATTGGTTTCGACTGAGTCGAGCTCTTTTGAGATTCAAACAACAATCATTAAACTTTTTTATCACATTTTAATCATGTTTCTCCCCCTTAAAAATAGCATATCTATGATGTTTTTGAAATAAAACGATTAAAGGATATGTTTTTCGGAAAGCATTTGGAGAGAAACTGATTTAGCATGAATATTGGAACAATTTTTGATTTATACTCCCCCTTAACGAAACCATATTTTGAAATTTATTATGATGAGGGAGATATCTTGGTACCAAATGTGAGAGATTTTGAAAAATCTTTTTGAAAAATTTTGAATCAATGGTACGCAAGATGATGAAGATTTTGAAAATCTTTTGAAGATATTTAGAGAAGAATTATCTTTATTTGTTTTAGGATAAGTGCTCGATATTTATGAAAATCGATTTTGCGTAGCACTTTCCTTTCTTTAAAGATCGGGTTACAGTCTGAAGTGACTGCAAGCCATTATGTTTTTAGGAATAGTGCTTGAAAAAATATTTAAAACCTTTGATTTGGATAAGCACTTTCCTTTCTTTGAAGCGCGGGTCCTGAACTGATGTGTTCAGAAGCCATTATTTTGAAGTTCGGGTTTCGTATTTTGAAGTTCGGGTTTCGTACTGAAGTATACGAAAGCCATTATTAAAGAAATTTTGAGAAATGACATGTTTTAGAAAACATTTTACATAACTCTCGCTCAAGCATCTGTACATGTCCGTATCATTGTTGAATGACATTTCTAGAAACGTACAGAATATCGATTATACCAGAGACATGTCGTGAGAAGAATATTTTTGGATTTTTGATTTTATATTGTTTTTGTATTTTTTGAAAGTTTTCTATTTTTGTATTTTGTTTTTCTTGGTTTTATAGAAGAAATGGAAAATAAAAAATAGAAGATTGAAAGAATGAAGAGGAAGAGTTTACAGAATTGAAACCCTCTGATGAGCTGGGTTCTGAGATATTTGATTCACCTGCAACCAAATTCGAAGAGATTTCACAAATAACAGTGTTAGAAGTATATGTTTCCTCACTCTGAGGGTGTTCACTATCAATGGTTATAATGGTTTCTACTTCCTTATCCTGATGATTGTCACTATTATCTGTGTTGGTGCAAGTATCAAAAATCTTTCCTGTGGGAATCCATCTAAGACCTACTTTGTTGAAAACTTTTCCCGTGGGTATCCACCTAAGGTAAGATCTAGGAGTTGTTTTCTTTTCAGATGTAGCGAAAGACTCATTTTTTTAAAAAACTACGTCCTGAAGAGATCCACCTAGTAGGTTTCTTATCCATGTTCATCTTATCAACGGGTTTGTTTCTGTTTGGTGTCTTAGTGGATTGAACCTTGGCATCATGATTAGATGAAGAGACACATTTTTGACATGTAGGACTGACATTCTTGTCAACATTCTTGTTTAGGACAGCTACCTTAACATTGTCACTACAGTCATTTGAAAATTGTTTCTTGTTCGAAAAAGACTAAGAATTCCTAGTGTTATTTTCTACATGCATAGCATTCTGATTCCCATAACTACTCTTAGATGCAACACAATTCCTAGTCTTGTGTTGAGTGTTCCTAGGTAATGGTTTACAACTACTAGTATTGCCTTGAAATCTTGTAGAATTCATCACCCTAGATGTTGCACCTAAAATTCCATCTTTTCGAGTCTGTGCCTTTTTCCTAGCTTCTTCTAGATAGTGATTGTTGACCATGTTGTTAGAACCGACAGATTCTTTAATTGGATTTTTGGTCACATTCCGTGTACTAGTCCTAGTAATGCCAGGTGTAAACACTTTTTCATTATCAAAAACAGGTTTTTCATAACCTTTGATAATTCTCTTTTTAATAGGCAAAGACTGTGGAGTGACTGTTTTTGATAAATCATTTTTCTCATTGACTTTTGGAGGAAACTGAGAATTAGATATTTTTGGTTTGATAACCGGTTTGGGAACATTTGTTTTCTCCTCAGTCAATTGTTTTGCAAACTTAGTATCCACAGCCTTCCTTTTAGACATTCCAACTGAGCTCTCAAAAGATCATTTTGCTCTTTCATGTCCTTGTAGGCACGCTTATACGACAATTTGTCATACTTGCATTCCTCGGTTTTTCGATCAAGTTGTTTAAAATAAGAAACGTTTTCTTTTTCAATTTTTTCAAGAGCTTTTTCATATTTTGAAATAATTGCGGAGGTCTCAGACTTGAGTCTTTCATGATCTTCAACAGAATATGTTTGTAAAACAATGGACATGATATCAGTAGTCATAACATCTTCGAAGAGAGAATCATTCAAATTTTCCAAAACTTTGATGTGTTCAAAACATTCATTAGCTTGCTTTACCAAGGATATGTGGTCCTTGACAAAGTTACCCGTTTCTTTCAAAAATGCTTGTTCAAAATGAATTACCCTCGAATTGATGTTATTTAGCGGAAGGGCAATTTGAGTTTCAAAAAACTTTTTATTTTGATCATCAAAACTAGAAAACCAGATATTAGTTGTAATATTGGTTTTAGTTTTAACTGTCTCTTGAAGTCTCCCAATTCTACTTTTAACGTCATCTAAAATGCTTCTAGCATCACTTGTGTTAAAAGGATTGTTTGAAGGCATTTGTTCGATTTTCGAAAGAGACTGTGAGACAACTACAGGAGTTGAAACTGGTTTTGAAACTGGTGTTGACTCTTTGTTTGAAACACTGGGTGTGATGGAAAACTTTGACTTTTCTTTTTGAGAAACAAAAGTAATTCCATTAATTTTTTTCTATTTGTTATAATCAATTGGTTTTAGATCTGGGTTCTTTTGTTGCATTTTTGATCTACTCTCATCAGATAGTTCTAACGTTTCAAGAGAATCATGAACAATTATGGGTTCATGCAAAGTTTTTCCATTGTTCAAAACATTTTGTTCTTCCTGAGCTTTCTTGAGGAAACAAGGAGGTGTGTTACTAAGAGCCATTTTTTGTGTTGTATGAAAATACGGATTTGTTTGATTAATCAGCATATTAGTGGATTTAGTTGATTGACCCGTTGTAAGAATTTCATCAAGAAGAGAATCTTCTCATTTTAAAAAATCAGCAATCAACTGTTTCTTCTCTTTTTCGAGATCAGAATAGGTTGCTTGTTGTTTAAAAAGTTGGTTTTTAAGATCAGAAATTTCCTTGTTTAAAGATTTTATTTTCAAGTTCAAATTAACATCAAGCGTGTTATACTTCATTTGCAATTGATTTTCTCTTAAAACGGAATCTCGATAACCAATTTCTAATTCTGACTCTTTGTTTTTTTGAAATTCAAAAGCTTTTGCATTCACCTTGTACCTCTCAAGCTCAGCGATCAATTTCTGATTCGCGGCCTTAACTTCGCGATTGACCGTTTTAACATTCTCAATCTCAATACCACAATTATTAATTAATGTTTCAAAGAGAGCACGAGTTTCCTCATCATTAGCACCATTATGTTCACCTTGACCATCATTAGGATCCATATATGGAGTTTCAGAGTTAACATTGCTATTAACTTGCTCCCCCACATATGTGTCATAATAAGGTTCGGGAGACACAAAATGTGGCTTCTCATGAGTAAACGGATTAGCAGCATTACTATAATTGGGTGCCTCATTGAGTGGATCAGTGTTATAGACAGGAGGTGTGTCAAAAGAACTGCATGATGTCGTGTCCTGCTGAATAACTGTATGACTGGAGTTTGCATTATCGTTTGCTTTATCTACCCGTCCTGGATTCCTGAATTCGTATTCCTCATCAGTCAACTATATTCCTGATTCTTCTTTCAGTGCTAACATCAACATGTACTTGATCTTTTCAACACTCGGTATTGGCTTGACACTGCATTCTGAATCAAGATAGCCTGAATCTTGGCTTTGAGGTTCGGAGGTAGCATTCTGAACCGAAGTCATAAAACAGATATTCCCATTTTGATATCCCATATTCTGATTCACAATTTGACCCCTCTGTTGTCCAACATACTGCCCTACATATTGCATCTGATTCCCCATCTGTATATCCATAGCAAATCCTCGCTGACACCCAATAACATCAACCATTTGTCCTCCTTGACCCATATGCATACTTGGTTGAGCAAACTGCGTATTGAACTCTGAAATCCATGCATTGGAGAATGAGGCAATAGCATTTGTTATAGCAGTTTTGAGACGATCTTCGTCAGTTGCCATTGATGAAGGTATGTATGATAAAGTTGATGTAGGATCGATTCAACGATAAAGGAGTTGTGTTTAATAAGGTATGGCCGTATGAAGTTTTACTGAAAATCTGACTCGTAAACTTGTTCTTAGGTGTAAAATTTTCTGTCCCAAAATTTTAAATTCACCATAAAATTCAATTCTAAGGTTGTATGAAAAATTTGAGTTTTGACAATTTTGACGCCAAATTTGACTGAAAAAATTTGAATTTGGGTCCAAAAATTTGAATTTTTGACCAAAATTTTCCAAGTTATACCAAAATTTGAATTTCGCGTAAAAATTGAACGTTTAGACTCCCCTAAAATTTAAATTTTACTCAAATTTTCCCGCCAAAAAAGTCAAATTTAATTTTTTTTTTAAGAAATCCTTTAGGCAAAGAAAATGCTTAGGCGTAGACAGAAGAAGTTACGCGTAGAGTCCTGTTATGTGTAAACTGAGAGCTTAGGCGTACATGTTGGTGCTTAGGCGTAAAGTTCCTTAGGCGTAAGATTTGCTTAAGCGTAAGATTCCTTAGGCGTAAGATTTCCTTACGAGTAAGATTTCCTTACGAGTAAGAATTCCTTACGAGTAAGATTTCCTTACGAGTAAGAATTCCTTACGAACCAAAATCCTTCACACTCGTCCAAGTGTGAGAGATATCCACAAGTCGAAGTATTCCACAAACTTATCCAAGTGAGGGAAGTACTGAGTAACCATTGTTGCACGAAGATTCTTCACCAAATGCTTACGAGTAGGATTTGGTGCTTACGAGTAAAAGCTTTGGTTTTGACTTTTTGACTTTGAATACCTTACGAGTAGAATGCCCAATTTTTGTCAAAAACACTAATTTACACCCAAAAACACGATTCCAAACGATTTCTTTTGTACAAACTTCTTCCAAAACACTTAAAGATCAATAAAGTTTAAAAGAGACTTTTAATCTTAAGCGTAGACTAGAACCACTAACCAAAAACGAGTTTAAAAGAGACTTAAAACACGTAAAGCTTCGAACTTTTTTAAAAAACTAGAATCCTTAACACTATATAAACCTTAAAACATAGGAATGTTGAAGATTTTAGTGCAATAATTAAAGCTTTATAAGTGGGAAAGTTTTAGAACATGAAAAGCTTACTCATATCACAACAAACATCAACCAAAAAAATATTTACCCAACACATACTCCTAAACCATTGTTAGGAGATTGATACCAATTGTAGGACCTTAAATATATCAACCTTATCCAACAAAGAACACGTTCCACACAAACACATATGCGTAGAATGAAGCAAGAAAGATTAAGTAAAGATGGTGGTGACTTGAATGATATGGATCGTGTATATGCTTAGAGAGAAAGAGAGAAGAACATGAAACTATATTTCATAAGGAAAACACACACACAAACACACTCAAGCACACCCCTCAAATGACCATTTGAGGGGTATTTATACTTCCTTACAAATCACCCTTATGGACTTGGCATGGGCTTGGATTGGGTTGGATTGGACACTAACTTACATAAGGCTAGCTTAACTTAACTTCTAACCATTTAGCTTAGCCCAATCCACGAGCCCGTTGACTACTCTATCACGATATCTAACACAAGTTACAAAGTTCCTAAACGTGAATGACCATCACTTCTATTAAATAATATTAAGGCTAACATGAATCCTCCTAGCTAGTTATGTCTACGTCTACTTAATTCCAATTACTTCAGGTGGGGTCAAAGTCAAGAGGACAACATTTGGTCAATTCGCCCTAACCTATCAGCAAAGATGCCACCACAGGAGAAGTCATGTGTCTCCTCATAAGTCCTGTTGTTCCTGGTCCCCTAAGCCAAGTCATTAAGTACCGCTACATGCTAGATTTATAATAGTGAATGCCCGGCCGTTAGGAACTTAGATACGCACCCCCTAATTCTTAAGTTCATCCAAACGATAGGTGATCAGTTGGTCAAATCGCATAAGTAGAAAGGGTCGTCAATTGGTCATATCTTACCCTTCCCGTCTCAGTCCGCTCACCTAGGGTCAGTTGGTCATATCTCCTAGGTAATTGGCCTCTACCGCCATTCAAAACTACCGAACCAAGGGTGGCTACCAATAAACTATGCATGCATACACTTAGACATAATTGTACGGAAGTAAAGTAAACGCAAAAAAAACAATTAAGGAAGCATAACTAGGCCAGCACCAAGAGGTGCTTAGCCGCTCATATTAATCATGCAAACCAATTCAAAATTCAAAGGTACGAAATACATGAATTGAAAGTAAAAGAAATATAAAACGCTAATATTTATCGTAGGGGAGTGATTTCTCCCTTAGAGATAGCTCCGTATGCTCCTCTAGACCTGCCTTGAGCTTTTTTCCACGTTCTCTGAGTGTTGTGTGTGGAATGGAATGAATAGAAATGCTGGAATTCGTGGGGTATTTATAGGCAAAATCTGGGTTACGGCGTAACCAATATAGGAGTTACGCCGTAACCTTCTATTTCTTCGTATTTTGCACTAGATCTGCTAGTTACGGCGTAAGCTAATGAGTGGTTACGCCGTAATCTTCAACAAACTCGGTTACGTCATAGTTGATGCAGTGGTTACGGCGTAAGTATCAGCGGCGTGGAACCTCATTTGACCTAATATAGTTATGTCGTAACCTTTGGGAAGAGTTACGCCGTAACCTTCTGATAAGTTGGTTTTCTGAGTCAAGCAATAGTTACAGCGTAATTTTAGAGACGAGTTACGCCGTAACTTCTTCAAAGTAGCATACTGTGATAAATCTTTAGATATTTCTCCAGTTCCGCGTCTCTTTAGCTCCAATCCTCGTAATTTACCTGAAAGTGGAAAACAATGGAAAACAAGCGTAAATCCATATAAATGATATAAATTACAAGCATTATTGGGGGAAATTGACACTTAATATTCAGGACTATTTGATGTTATAAAATATCCCCCTACTTGAACTCTACTTGCCCTCAAGTAGACCTTATTAGAAAGATTCCTAAAAAGATATATCCCATAACCTGGAAAATATAAGTTTATAAATCCCTTATGCTAGAATAAAACAAAGCCGAACACCTCACGAAAGGGGAACAAAACACTCAAATCTCTCAACTATTCTAAGTGTCAATTTCGGGGTGATCACTCAATCGCACAGTCATAGGATGTATTCTATCATAAGCTTGCCGGTTACACAAATCTCCACCACTAGATTTAAGGGCTAAACAATTCTCGAAGGCAATACGGGTAGACACGACAAAGGTTAAGGGGTGACTCGTCATTACTAACATGTCACGGCGAAGTGAACAAAATCAATGATACATGACCAAATCCATGGCCAAGACACCAAAGATTGCTCGCTGCATCACCTAGACATGCTTCATAACTAAAGGGTAGGATAAGACATGGGATATACAAATGGTGTAAAATAAAAAACAAGCAGGTAGTCTAAATCTATAACCAAGTCATCACCACTTACCGTCCGCCCAAAGTTCAAGATTTGAAGTCAAGAAACCGGATCATGAAATATAAGGTAGATGTGTCATTAGAGGACGTCGTGATGGGCACACTACTTTTTCTCCAACTGTTGGCATAACTACCAACTCCAATCTTCTAATGTGACTGAGGTGGCCTCCTCGATACTAATTTTATAAAGCTCATACTACAGTGCTTATAACATCGCACTTTACAATAACATAACAATTTTTTTTTAACATAACAGTAAATAACATAACATAATATCCCCCCACTTGAGATGAACAATGGGAATTCGGGGGTTCTTCAATGATTTTCAGAAATGTTGTCGATGAAAGCGTGATTTCCAAACCTTTCCACTCGAACCTTGAACTTAGGCAAATGATGACTTCCCAATCACAAATAAAGACTACAGGGTAGGCTAAGGTATATAGGTGTGTCGAAACAATATATCGGGTTAACAAAATGAAAGGAATGGCTCAGAAGGGTGTATCTAGGGGTATCTTGCACTAAAGGTGAGTGCAACAAAAGGGTTTCACATGGGGGTCGAGAAGTCGAGGTGACTAATCGATAGACACACAATGGTAGGCTGTTTGGGTGATAATCCTATAATATTGCCTTCTAAAACTGAAAAGTCCAAATATATCGAGCTAACTCAACATACCTCGTCTATGGTCTTGAAATGATGCAAAGGCCAAGTTCTAAAGTTTACAAGCTACCGGCACACTCATAATTTGGTGGATTTGGGGTAAAATATTGGAAACGGATAAGGCTAATCTCACCATATAATATCAAGGGTTGCATGTGCTCGGCTAAGGTCTAATCTAGTTAGGTTAAGAAAAACATGTCAAAATTTTAAAAATGGCATAATTTTTCAAAATAAACTAGAAATACGAGGGCAAAATAATGTTCAAAAGATAATTCTACTCCCGTCCCCCCACTTGAATTGTACAAAGTCCCTTTTGTACTAAGCATTAAATAAAGGTGAAGAGAAAAGTATAATTAGAGCGAGAACTTCCCTGAAATTTGCTCCATAAAGAAGGAAGGCCCACAAAAAAGAGACGTGCCTTCGTACAAGCATCATGAACAAACTTCAATCCCTGAAATCACACTACCGACAAGCATAATTCTAAAAAGAAAAAATGAAAAATGAAAAACGAAAAACATACCTAACTCACTTTCGTAGGAATCACGGTTGCATTTAGCGAATGCAACAAGCCTTTTAAACCACTTGGTGTCCCAAGTGGACGAGTGAAGTTTCGTGAGGGTTTACAGGGAACACACCCACAAAGTTCATTTAAAATACTTATTGTTGGGATATGAAAGTGCTGAAGATTGACAAAGTACTGCAGAAAGATAAAGTACTATAAACTACTAAGTACTGGAAAAAGTCAAAGAGTCAAAGTACTGCTAAAGATAAAGTCAAAGTACTGCTGTTGAAGTCAAAGTACTGCAAGAACAAAGAACTGTTTTATTCGTTTATAGAAAGTCTTGTAATTCTAGAATATTCTTTATTAGATTACTTGTCGTACAAGGATACAAATTGTAAACCGACTAGGGATATCCTTGAGCCTATAAAAGGACCCCTAGATTGGCATTAGAGGTACGAGTTCACAAGTTTAGAATACGTGACATTATTAGAGTTTTAGAGAGAAGTTCGATATTATTAGAGTTGTTAAAGAATCTGCATAATAAGCAGAGTTAGAGTTATTAATAAAATCGTTCAAAGTTAAAGTTATTCTTCTTAGCTTTGTTAAGTAAATTCCGCATACTTAATAGAGTTTGCTCAGTGTTTCTCTGTTAATAACTTAGGATTTATCCGAGGTTATTAAACCTTAACAAGCTATTTAAGTTAGTTTGGTTAGAGTACATCGATCCAACAAGTGGTATCAGAGCTTGTGTGGAAACTCTGACTAGGAAGAAACCCTACTACAACAAAACCTAAAGATGTCGACTGAAGCTGTTCCACCACCATCAATCACCTCACTCAGAATTCCAGTCATCAAGAAAGGAGAATATGACCTATGGTGTATGAAGATGAGGCAGTACATTGTCATTACAGACCATGCACTATGGAATGTAATTGTCAATGGTAATGAAGTAGTTCCAGAAACTATTGATGTTCCTGGACAACCTAAAGCACCCAAACCAGTCTTACCAGCAGCTACCATAAGGAATCAAGAGAAGGCTCTTAACATAATCTTATCTGCTATACCTGATGGACATCTACTGAAGTTTCATGATGCTAAAGATGCAAAGCAACTCTGGGCTGCTCTCAAGACCAGATTTGGAGGGAATGAAGCTTCTAAGAAGATGCACAGAAATCTGCTGAAGCAACAGTTTGAAACTTTCACTGTTGGTGAAAGAGAGAGTCTTGATGCTGCATATGATAGATTTCAAAATCTCCTCAACATGTTGGAGTTATACAAGGCAGAAGTATCTGTTGAAGATGCTAATCTGAAGTTCTTAAGGAGTTTGCCATCCACATGGCATGTGATTGCTACTATGATCAGAGGACAACCAGGTTTGGATGTCATGGACTTTGATGATCTCTACAATCATCTAAAGGTGTATGAGCATGAGATGAATGGCCAAATCAGTTCCAAATCACACAGTATTGCTTTTTTGTCATCTGAAAAGAAGGGTAGTACTTCCACCAAAAGTACTGCTTCTCCTACTCAAAGTACTGTGGCTCAAAGTACTGCTGTTTACACCCCCCACCTATGCTCAGCAAGCCCCACCAACTACTACCATGCACTCAGATGAAGTTGTATGCGCTTTCTTCGCACAACAAGCTTCTTTACCTGTCACTTATGAAGAAGATCTCTCACAGATTGAAGAGGATGCTTTAGAAGAAATTGATATCAAGTGGCAAGTTGTCATGATCACTGCAAGGATCAAGAAGTACATGAAGAAAACAGGAAAAAGCATTGACTTCAAACCAAAACAGGTTATCACTTTTGACAAATCCAAGATTGAATGCTTCAATTGTCAAAAGACTGGACACTTTGCTAGGGAGTGCAGGTTTTCTAAGTATCAAGCAAACAGGTTGACTGAAAAACCAAAGCTGGAGCTCAAAGAAATTCCAATTACTGAAACAAAGGCTTTGGTTGCTCAAGAAAAGTTATCAGAAGTTGACTGGAGTGAAGAGTTTGATGATGAACCAGTGACTTACTGTATGGTAGCAGTGGAAGAAGCAGTTGAAGATTCAGTGGAAGAATTGGACTGGAGCACTGCTTTTGATGAGGAACCTGAACATGCTGCTTTGGAATCTAGAGATGGTTTTGGAGGATTTGATTGGAGCATAGAGAGTGAAGATGATTCTGTTCTACATGCAATGGTGGCTACTTCACCAAGTTCACCTCCTATCTCTGAGGTATGCTCAAATTGTCATGATTTTTATCAAAAATTACTTGGCAGTTATGTGATTGAAAGAGATAATTGTGTTAGGGCTAGGTCTGAGGTAGCTGGTTATCAAATAACCTTAGAATCTATAGAAGCCAAAATCTTAACACATGAAAATAATGAAGTAGCTTGGGCTGAAAAGTATGCACAACAGGACTATCAGTTAAAACTAAGTGAATGGAAATTAAACTGTAAAATTTCTGAAATAGAGAAACTGACTAAGGAAATAGATGATTTGTTAGCTAATTTTGCTGCTTGGGGTGAATCTTGTCTATCACATGTTACTTATGTTCAAAAACAGAGAAGAGCTTACATTAAAACTGGCTTAGGTTTTGGAATGGACTTTGATAACATAGAAGAGAATCAATCTGATGATGACCTAGAGGATAGAACCACTAGTGATGATGAAATCATTAATTATGTAGACACATCTAGTAATGAGGATTCAATTAGTGAACCACCTCCTGAGTATAAGAAAGACAATGGTTATCATGCAGTTCCCTATCCCACTGGAAGTCATCAACCCCTAGGCCGATGTTTCTCGTTTGGAGTAGACAGTCTAGAGTTTAGGAAAAAGCTAGTTGGTCAATCTAGGTCTGAAACCCCAAAGAAACTGTTGAAAATAATGTTCAAAGTCAAGCAGTACCTTCAACTCAAAGTACTGCTCCACAAGCAGTACCCTCAGGAAAACCTTTTCAAAACAGTACTGCTAAACCTTTTTGGGATAACTTTGGTCAAAATAAGTTTAATCATTCACCTAGAAGGAATAATAATTTTGGTCATAGACATAGAAGAAGTCACTTTGGGAGTATGGGTCAAAAACTGTTTTTTGTGTGTTTTAGTCCTACTCATTTAATCAAGGATTGTGAACATCACTCAGAATACCTTAGAAATTTCCCAAAGAACAGGTCTGCCAATCACAAACCTAGAGAGACCAAACCAGTCTGGAATAATTCAAATAGGGTCAATCACAACAATTTCTCACCAGATCATAGGTACCCACACCAGAGAAGACCTTTTTCTAGATCACCAGTACCTTCACAAGCAGTACTTTCTCAAAGTACTGCTCCATCAAAACAAGGTACTGCTAACAATACTTGGAACAGGTATCCTAGGAGATCTCATTACTATCAACCTAGAAGGTATTATAATTCACATAGGGGATCTAGATCACAAGAACCAAGTGTTAAAACCGAATGGGTTAAGAGGGAAAGTACTGCTGAGGGACAAACAGTACTTTCAACAAAAAGTGAATCAGATGTTTTTGTGATACAAGAAAAAGAGAATGAACTTGTAAAAGAGAATTGTGTTGAAAATCCAGAAAGTTTTGAAAATCCACATGCTAAAAATCAAAAGATAATTCTGGATCATGTTTTGAAAAACAGTGGAAACTACATACTCAAAGAATTTGAGTTTGTAACTCCACAAGGGGAACACAAGTCAGTAATGGCTTGGGTTCCTAAAAGTCACTAACTCATTTATCTTTGTGCAGGGCAATCCAGAAGAGGAGCTTAAAGATCATTTAATTGTAGATAGTGGTTGCTCTAAAAGTATGACAGGAGACAAAGAGATCCTGTCTGATTTTAGATCTATTACTGGAGGAAGAGTTGCATTTGGGAATGATCCTAATGGAGGAAGGATTACTGGAAAAGGAACTATCAAAGCAGGGCGTATAGATTTTGAGAATGTTAGATATGTGAAGGAGCTCAAGTTCAACTTATTGTCAGTCTCTCAGATCCGTGATAAACAACATCCTGTGTTATTCACTGACACAGAATGTTTCATCCTTTCCCCTGAATTCAAGCCTGTTGATGATAACTTGGTAGTTCTTAGAGTACCAAGAACAAATGATGTGTATAGTTTAGACATGAAGAGTCTGCATTCCTATGGAAGAGCCACATGTTTGGTGGCAAAAGAAACATCTGAAGAAGCACATCAGTGGCATAGAAGATTGGGTCATGTCAATTTCAAGAATATCAACAAACTGGTCAAAGGGAATTTAGTTAGAGGTTTACCTTCAAAGTCTTACAAGAATGATCACTCCTGTTTGGCATGCAAGAAGGGTAAACAACACAAAGCTTCATGCAAGAAGCTTGAGGAGAGGATTATTAGAGAACCTTTGGAACTGTTTCATATGGATTTGTTTGGACCTGTTTCTGTGGCAAGTTTAAACAAGAAAAAGTATTGCTTAGTTGTAACAGATGATTGCAGTAGATTCAGTTGGGTATTTTTCTTGGGATTTAAAGATGATACTTTTGATGCTATTCAGACACTCATAATAGCACTTGAAAACCAATTGAGACTCAAGGTTAGAGGTATTAGATGTAACAATGGAACTGAATTCAAGAACAAGCTTATGGATGAATTTTGTACAAACAAAGGAATCAAGAGGGAGTTCAGTATTGCAAGAACACCACAGCAGAATGGTGTTGCAGAGAGGAAGAATAGGACTTTGATTGAAGCAGCCAGAACAATGCTAGCAGATTCACAACTACCTATTCAATTCTGGGTTGAAGTGTAAGTCTTGCTTGCTATGTACTTAACAAGTATCATTACTAAGCCACAGATGAAGACACCTTATGAGTTGCTGATGGGTAAAAAACCCAACATTCGATTTATGAAGCCTTTTGGATGCCCTCTAACTATTTTAAACACAATTGATAATCTGGGAAAGTTTGATGGCAAGTCAGAAGAAGGATATTTATTGGGTTATTGTACCAACAGTAAGGGCTTTAGAGTGTACAACAGAGTCACTTAGAAGGTTCAAGATTGTCTTCATGTTGAGTTTTTAGAAGATCAAGATAATGAAAAAGCTAAAGGTCCTGATTGGATGTTTGATCTTGAAGTTTTAACTCCTTCTATGAACTATGTACCTGTTAGAGAAGAAAATCAACCCGTGCATGATGGAGAAGACTTACAGTATGTTGTTCATGGAGTTCATCTTAGACCTGATGTTGTACCTGATGAAGATCCTGTTAGTCCAAAGCAAAGTACTGATGCTCCAAAGCAAAGTACTGATGCTCCAAAACAAAGTACTGATGAATCAAAATCCTCATTGTCTGCTGAGGATCAATCTATTCAAGAAGAACTTAATCAGTTGCTTCTTCAAGATGTTTTAGCACATTCTTACACTGATGATCAGAGAAGAGCTTATGAAGAGGCAAAGAAGAAGAACAAGACTGCAGAGTACTCTCACAGTACTTTGGACAGTACTTTTGAACAAAGTACTGCTGCACCAGTTACCAGTACTTTGGATGATTTGGATGATCCTACCATGCCTGGATTAGAAGAAACTGATAATGAGTTTGAAGATGAAGGTATTTTCTCAGATTCAAATGAAGATGCTGATTTTACTAATTTGGAAGATACTTATGGAGTTCCACAGTCTCCAAACTTAAGAATTCATAAGAATCATCCTACTGATCAAATCATTGGTCCTTCTACTTCTGGAGTGATGACTAGACATAGAGCTAAGACTTTTTCTACACCTCACAATGATTTACTTAGCTTTGTGTATAAACAAAACAGGCTGAATCATAAGGACCATCAAACTTGCATGTCTACTTGTTTTATTTCTCAAGAGGAACCCAAGAATATTGCTCAAGCATTAACTAAAGAGAGTTGGTTAGAAGCTATGCAGGAAGAACTTCTTCAATTTAAACTTCAAGAAGTTTTGGTATTATGTGATCTTCCAGATGGGAAGAGAGTTATTGGAACCATATGGGTTTTCAGAGTCAAGAGAGATGAAAGAGGTAATGTCATCAAGAACAAGGCAAGGCTAGTTGCACAAGGCTACAAACAAGAAGAAGGAGTTGATTATGATGAAGTGTTTGCTCCTGTAGTAAGGATAGAAGCAATTAGAATCTTTCTTGCTTTTGCTTCTTATATGGGATTTCAGGTTTATCAAATGGATGTCAAGAGTGCCTTTTTATATGGCAAAATTACAGAGGAAGTTTATATCAAGCAACCTCCTGGTTTTGAAGATCCTAAACATCCTAACAAAGTCTACAAAGTTGTCAAAGCTCTTTATGGCTTACATCAAGCACCAAGAGCCTGGTATGAAAGGCTCTCTACATTTTTATTGCAACATGGTTATAGGAGAGGAGCCATTGACAAGACTTTGTTTATCAAGAGAGATAAGAAAGATATCATGTTAGTTCAAATATATGTTGATGATATCATATTTGGAGCTACTAAACAATCCATGGTCAAGGAATTTGAGAAGCTGATGCAGAATGAATTTCAAATGAGTTCAATGGGTGAGTTAACTTTTTTTTTGGGACTTCAAGTTAAGCAGTCAAAGGAAGGAATTTTCATAAGTCAAGACAAGTATGTTACTGACATACTTAAGAAGTTCAATTTTGATGACATGAAGCCTGTTACTACACCTATTAAATCAATTAACTCCTTGGGCAAGGATGAAGATGGACAACCAGTTGAAGTTAAGTTATACAGATCAATGATTGGTTGTCTTATGTATCTTACTGCATCAAGACCTAATATCATGTTTGCAGTTTGTTTATGTGCAAGATATCAAGTCTCACCAAAGATTTCTCACATGAATGCAGTAAAGAGAATTTTCTGTTATTTGAAACAACAACCTAAGTTGGGGTTGTGGTATCCAAGGGATTCTCCTTTTCACTTGGAAGCTTTTTCAGATAGTGATTATGCAGGTGACAACTATGACAGAAGATCAACCACAGGTTGTTGGGAATTATGTGAAGTACGAATTATGCTGAAGATTATGCTGAATGGATTCTACCGAAGTGTATGGATTCTGCCGAAGACATAGTTCTACTGAAGTTATATAGTTATTAGTTTGTTTCTGCGGATATAGTTATTCTGTATTTTCTATAGTTTGTTAGGATATGCATGAGCTTTATTAGGAAGTGATTGTGTATATCTTATTTAGTTTTACGTTTCTTAGAGAAGAAGTTAGGGTTCCTTGTCTATAAAAGGAACACAATAGAATGAATCATGTACGAGATTTTTACAAGTTATTAATATAACGATCCATAGAGGATCAAAGTGTTCTTAGTTATCTATGTTTTATACTTGTGTTTATATCCCGCTAAAGAATACAAGTTGTAGAGATTTTCTTTTAGTTTGTTTGTGATTACATAAGCAATACTAACGATCTACGAAGCTCAAGATCTATCAAGGTCTTCTAGTTTTCAACAAGTGGTATCAGAGCCTCGTGAGAGTCTCTACGATACTAAGGACAGGTTTTTCTAAACAACCATACAACCAAAACAAAACTCACCATGCCTGGATCAGACGTTGATGTTGAAATCACCAACAACCAAAACTCTACCCATCTGCAACAACTAAGTCTCTCTAACAGCAATGCTAAGTTTCCTTAC
The DNA here is from genome assembly GCA_910596185.1 of Chrysanthemum makinoi. Classification (NCBI taxonomy): domain Eukaryota; kingdom Viridiplantae; phylum Streptophyta; class Magnoliopsida; order Asterales; family Asteraceae; genus Chrysanthemum; species Chrysanthemum makinoi. Next base: position 144,399,849 of record OU343222.1, read on the forward strand.
CTAAAAAGGGAGGAGTATGATCTTTGGGCGATGAAGATGCAGAACTGGATCTCCAACATTGATTGGAATCTATGGGAGATAGTAAAGAAGGGAAACAATTTGAAGAAAACTACCATTGATGCTGAAGGTAAGATGACTTATGTTCCTCCCAAATCTGCTGAAGAGTTACTGGCGGTTCAGAGAGAAACCAAGGTTAAAACAATTCTTCTTCAAGCTATTCCTGAGGATCACTTGAGTGATTTTCACTTCATGCAAGATGCTAAGGACATATGGTTAGCAATTAAGGCAAAGTTCGGTGGGAATGAGGAGTCTAGGAGAATGAGAAAGTCCATGCTGAGACAACAGTTTCAAGACTTTCAAATCTCTGAAGAGGAAGGAATTCATAAGGGCTATGACAAGTTTCACAAGATTTTAAGTCAGTTAAATCAGCTACAGGCAAAGCCAGATAATGATGATTGTAATTCTAAGTTCTTGAGGTCTTTAGCTCAATCTTGGCTACAAGTGAGCATTGCTTTAAAAGCAAAAGGTGGTTTGGATATGCTTACTTTTGATGAGCTGTACAACAAACTTAAAGCTCTTGAACATGATGTAAGATGTCCTTTTAGATCATCATCTACTGCTAGTCACACAGCATTCGTTGGAGCCTCTACCCCAAAGATGAGTTATGGTCCAAGTCCAACTTACTCATCATCATCTTACACTACCACTCCATCAAGTTCTCAATCTGGAGGTATAATGGAAGATGTGCTTGGATCCTTCTTTGCTGATTATGATCCTCAGTAGGAACTTGCCTATGAGGATTTCGATTAGGTGGATCCACTAGAGATGGAAGAGATGAAGCTGAAGTGGCAGGTGGCGATGCTGTCCATGGATATCAAAAGGTTTGAGCGCAAAGCTGGCAGAAAGTTTGGATTCCAAGGAAGAGATCCAGCGAGGTTTGACAAAAGGAAGGTCAAGTGCTTCACATGTCAACAGATGGGTCACTTCTCCAGAGAGTGCAAAGATAGGAAAGCTGGTGATGAGACGAGATACCTTACTTATCAGCAGAATCAGAGGGACGCTGGAACTTCAAAGGGATCAGCTGCTTTGGTCACTCTTGATAGCAATGTGGAATGGAAGCAACATGAGCAGGAAAATGATGGTCCTGTTATTGATAATGTTGGTTTGATTGCAAGCTGTACTTCAGAGGATAGGCATGATCAAATTGCCTTGATGGGCATCTCTCAGGTACAAAACTGTTTGTTTGGTTGTAGTGAGCGTTATAATGAACTCAAAGAAGCTTATGATATTTTGAAACCTAAATATAATGAATGTTTTATAGAAGTTGAAGCTTATAAACAGGCTTTAAAAACACTAGAAAGATAAAAGGTTTGGTTTCAGAAGAATCAAATAGCTTATGATGAGAAGATAAGTGTGTTAGAAAGGGATCTCGAATGTGCTAAAAATGAATTAAAAAGATCTGAGAAATTAAGAGCAGAGGTAGAATCAGAAAACCTAGAGCTAAAAGAGAAACTAGATGAAGAAATTGCTAGGCATAAAGAATGGTTATTAAATGGAAACACGTTAGCTAGTCACATCTATGCTAGTCAAACTCCAAATACTTCTATAGGATTAGGATTTAAGAAGTATGTAGGGTTAGAAGCTAGGGATGACACACGCAAATCTACACCAGCAGGCCTAGCTAATTTTGTGAAAGAAGGTGCTCTACATGCTGTGCGTGGACCTATTAGAGGTGAGCACATGCCCATTGACCTTTCTATTACTGTTGACTTTGATGGATCACATCATCTCTATGGCAAAAAGTCAAATGACTTGCCAGACCCTGATACTTCTTCTAATGACTTTGTCTCTTGTGTTAACAGTGACAAGTCCTCCGAGCAAGGGTCTACAGAGTGTAATTCAAATGACAAGTCTGACCTTCCCAAGTCTTCACCCCTGCCTGCACCCAAGAATACCAATAAGCATGTCGAGTTGCTTTGCCAAGGAATCCTCTTCCAAGACAGTTGCCTCTGAAGACTTGCTTTTTAATTCTTTGCATAATAATACTGTTAAAAACAATTATTTTCATGGTTTTGGTTTGAATACTTCTGCTTGTAATAGAACATCTTTTGGTTTGAATAAATCTTCTAAACAGAAGACATGTTTTGTGTGTGGAAGTAAATTTCATTTAATTAAGGATTGTGATTATCATGAGCAAAGGATGGGTAGGTGTGGTGATTCTAGGACATCTAGACCAATGTGGACCAATGTTAATGCTATACCACCTTATGTTCCACAAGCAACTTATACTAATTCTCCTTTTTCTTGGAGAAGACTAGTTGAAAGACCATATGTACAACCAACAAGTTCATATTTTAAGAATGGTTATTGGCCTGGATATGTTGACTTTATGACTGATGGGAAAGGGTACTGGGATCTGCGTCAAGTCCTCAGCAGTTGTTCTTGGAATAAAAAGGGACCTAAATTTCAATGGAAACTCAAGAACAATAGTGGATCTTATACATCTGCATGGCATAACTCATATGATCCACAAGGCAGGTTCAAGTCAGCAATGACTTGAGCCTCCATAGTGTACTAATATTTTGTATATTTTTGTTGTTGTAGAATCATCCTCTTAAGCATAAAGATGTTGGCATTGTTGATAGTGGTTGTTCAAGAAGTATGTCAGGAAACAGGGATATGATGCATAACTTTGTACCAATTGAAGGAGGAGGCAATGTAACCTTTGGAGGAAGTGATGGTAGAATTACTGGGAAAGGGACCATCAAAACACCTCAACTGGACTTTGAGAATGTATACTATGTCAAGGAACTCCAACACTTCAATTTGTTCTCAGTCTCACAAATCTGTGACACCAAGAACAAAGTACTCTTCACAGAGGATGAATGTCTTGTGCTATCTAAAGACTTCAAACTCCCAGAAGAAACTTCAATTCTGCTAAAAGTTCCTCGAAATCACAATCTTTATACATTCAACTTAGCTGATGTTAAACCAGAAGGTGACTTAACTTGTTTGGTGGCTAAAGCATCCTTGGATGAGTCTACCAAATGGCATAGGAGGATGGCCCATGTCAACTTCAAGACCATAAACAAGCTCTCTAAACCGGGTCTTGTTGAAGGTCTTCCTTCCAAATTCTTCACAAATGATCATAACTGTGTTGCCTGCAACAAAGGAAAGCAACACAGAGCCTCATACAAAGTTGTTACTGCTGTGAGCATTATTTCTGAACCTCTTCAGCTGCTTCATATGGATCTGTTTGGTCCAACTCAAGTTAGAAGCATTGATCAAAAGTATTTTTGTCTAGTTATCACGGATGGTTATAGCAAATTTTGTTGGGTATTCTTTCTAAGGACCAAAGATGAAACATCTCCAGTGTTGAAAGACTTCATTACCCTTATTGAAAATCAGTTGAACAAAAAGGTTAAAGGAATTCGGTGTGATAATGGGACAGAGTTCAAGAATGCTATACTTATTGAACTCTGTAGGTCAAAAGGGATAAAAAGGGACTATAGCACTCCAAGAACCCCACAACAAAATGGGGTGGCAGAAAGAAAAATAGGACCTTAATAGAAGCTGCAAGATCAATGTTGGCAGACTCTAAGCTACCCACCATGTTTTGGACTGAAGCTGTTCGCACAGCTTGTTATGTACTGAATAGAGTGTCCATTACTATACCACACTTCAAAACACCATATGAACTTCTCTATGGGAAAGTTCCTACTATTCATTACCTTAAACCTTTTGGCTGTCAAGTGACCATTCTGAATACAAGTGATCCATTGGGAAAATTTGATGAGAAAGCTGATGATGGTTATATTGTGGGATATTCTGCTCATAGTAAGGCGTACAGGGTTTACAATTTATCTGCTAAGAAGATTGAGGAGACATTGAACCTGAGGTTTCTAGAAGACAAGCCTAATGTTCAAGGACAGGGTCATGTTTGGTCTTTTGACCTTGATTACTTAACGGATTATTTGGGTTATTCTAGACATATGGCTAACCAACATGCAAGTACTCAAGAGTCTCCAACTAACAGTGCAGATACTATGGATGTTGATTCGACAGTGAGTTTGAAGATGATGAACAACCCATTGTAGTGCCTTCTTTCTCCCCTTACAATTTTGCATGTGACACTTCTAGAGATTATACTTGATGAGAGTGAAGATGAATCACACTATGCTGAGGACCTTGCTAGGCTGAAGAAACAAGAGTATGCAACTAATCTAGATGCTGAGAGGAATGCTGAGGAGAGTGCCAGTGAAACAATCAGTGGAAACATCAATTCTACTGAAAGTGATCCTGTTTCTCCTAACATCACCAATTCTGATGAAAGACATGCTGTTTCTACTCCTATTTCCACTAGAGTGTCAACAGACTTTGGAGAACCTTATACACGTTTTCCCAAACCTTCAGATCTTGGTCATAATCAACCTAAAGCTGGAATCTTCACCTCACCTTCCTATGACACTAATTTTGAACCTACGGTGACTAATCTTGATTCCTCCATTGAAGTCAACACCATTGCTACGAAAAGGATTCACAATACTCATCCACAGTCAAATATTATTGGTGATCCTAATGCACCTGTTAGAACAAGGGGTACTGTGGCAAGTTCTAAATATGGTCAAGTGGCTTTTATCTCTTATGTCTTAAATCAGCAAAGAGACAATCACATAGACTATGAACATTGTCTGTTTGCTTGTTTTCTCTCACAAGTGGAACCAACCAATGTTACTCAGGCTCTTGAAGACTCAAGTTGGCTTGAGGCAATGCATGAAGAGATGAAACAATTTCAAAATCAGCAAGTTTGGATATTGGTACCACTACCTGATGGCAAGTATGCAATTAGGACAAAATGGATTCTGAAGAATAAGAGAGATGCACGAGGTGTTGTCATTAAAAACAAAGCAAGATTGGTTGCTCAGGGTTATAGACAAGAGGAAGGGATTGATTATGATGAAGTGTTTGCACTTGTGGCTAGAGTTGAGGCCATACGGATATTCTTGGATTATGCATCTTAGATGGGATTTATGGTGTATCAAATGGATGTTAAAGGTGCTTTTCTATATGGTGAAATAGAAGAGGAGGTTTATGTCACTCAACCTAAAGGATTTGAAGACCCAGATCATCCTAATCATGTTTACAAGGTTGTCAAAGCTCTCTATGGACTACATCAGGCACCTAGAGCTTGGTATGCTAGGCTTTCAACATTTCTGCTGAAGCATGGTTATAGAAGAGGTGCAATTGATAAGACTCTTTTCCTTTAGAAGAATTCCACAGACATTATTCTTGTGCAAGTGTATGTGGATGACATTATTTTTGGATCCACAAAGGAAGCTTGGTGCAGGGAGTTTGAGGAGCTTATGAAGGGAGAGTTTCAAATGAGTGCCATGGGAGAAATGACTTTCTTTTTGGGTCTCCAAGTTCAGCAGAAACCTGATGGTATCTTTATCAGTCATGACAAATATGTGAGGGACATCTTGAAGAAGTTTGGTATGGAGAGTGTAAGGTCTGCCACTACACCTTATGAAGCTCCAAAGACAAAGACCAACACTGAAGTAGATCCACCAGTGAATGTACATCTATACAAATCTATGATTGGTTCTTTGATGTATTTAACAGCTTCAAGGCCTGATATTACTTTTGCTGTGAGTGTTTGTTCTCGACATCAAGTTACTCCACTTACTTCCAATCTCAATGTTGTTAAGAAGATCTTTAAGTACCTCAAAGGCCAACCTCATCTAGGCCTTTGGTACCCAAAAGAATCTCCATTTAAGCTGGAAGCATATAGTGATAGTGACTATTCTGGTGCAAATCTGGATAGGAGGTCCACCACTGGAGGTTGCCAATTCCTTGGGAAGAGATTGATTTCTTGGAAATGCAAGAAACAGACTATTATGGCTACCTCATCACTGAAGCAGAGTACGTTGCTGCTGCAAATTGCTGTGGACAGGTTCTTTGGATACAAAATCAATTGTTGGATTATGGGTATAACTTCATGAACACAACAATTTTTATTGATAATCAAAGTACCATATGCATTGTCAAAAATCCAGTTTTTCACAGTCGAACAAAACATATTGAAATCAGGCACCACTTTATAAGAGATGCATATGACAAACATTTGATAAAAGTGGTTAAAATTCACACTGATAATAATGTGGCAGATTTGTTAACTAAGGCTTTTGATGGACCAAGGTTTCAACACCTTGTGGTCCATATTGGTATGCTTAACCCTTAACTGCAAAGTTTAAGGGGAGGCATATGCCTAAGGGGAGGATTTGTGTAACTTTGCATACTTTTATGTAAATTTTTTTGATTTTTGTGTATACTTTTTTATTCTGTTTTCTAACACTAACCATCTTGTGTATATTTAGTATGTTTGTTCTTGTTTGGTTTGTGTGTTGCTCTGTTTGTTTTGTTTTGCAGTTTGCTTTATAAAGTTAAAGTTCATCATGATTGGTCAAATGATAAATGGTCAAGTAAGCTTTGAAGCTTGTTTCTTCTGAAATCAATGTACTGAAGTGAGCAATTTGTTTCCACTGAAGAGAAGTATTGAAGGTCATTGGTCATTCATTAGAGAAACAGTTTACAGCTTATAGCTTACAGAGTACAATCAACTTCAAATGAAAATACAAGGACTTCTAAACCTATTCTAAACACTAGCTCATATCATCTATTCCTACAGCTGTTGGATATGCATGATCGCTCATATCTTCTATTCCAGCTGCTGGATATGCGTTTGTGATATCTTGCATAACCACCCATTCCTTCTATCTTGATGGCTGGATATGCATGACCGGTACGACGAAGAAGCTAAGGATCAAAATGGGGAGGATGGATTGATGAAAACGATGATGATGAAGATGACCACACATGTCTTATGTGCTTCATCTACTTGGTTTCACCAAAAAGCAATCCTTCCACCTTCCTTAAGCTCTCTTTCTATACGATGTGTGATGAAGCACCAAACCATGGCGCAGGAAGAGCAAGCACTACCTCTTTTCCGAGACAAGGCCTCTGTTGAGGTTGAGGTGTTGGAGGTTGGGAGTAAGATGTTCTCTTCTTAGTGGACCCATCAGAGTCATCAGAAGATTCACTAGGATTCACTACACTATCATCATCTGAAGAACTGAGAAATGGGGATTTCAATTGTCGTGGATCATATGGATATGGAAAGAACTGAAGGAAATCACTAGATGATGAAGAAGAGGTTGGATTTACAATCTCTGGTTTATTACTCATGGTTTATTATAGTTAATTTTGGAGCATTGATGAAGTTAGGGTTTGTGATAAAAATTGGAGGTAATTGATGAGTGTTAAGAGTGCATTGGGGTTTGTTTTATAGACGGATTCAAGGCTTAATGAGAATTAATGCGAGTTGGGTGAAACAGTAAAAAGATATTTACTGAAGCTTCTTGAATACGTGAATTACTTCTGCTGATTGTATCACTTCAGCTGATTGACTATTGTTTCTGCCGAAGTTGGAATTTGAATTGGGTAACAGGTTGCATTACACGTCAGCGCTGGTCAACAACTTAATATATTTGACCACAATTTGGGAAACTTCTATCTATAACCTATTCGCATATCTTCGTCTAATTATAACTGATTTCCTCTTTATTCGTTTCAAACACACCCTCAGTTGATTGCATCGTAACTCTTTATCTAAAGTTCTCATAGCGCTTCAATTCAAGCACGATCATAATAAAGTTGCTTTTTCTGGGAACAGCTAAGGGAGATGATTTGTATAAACCCATGGTAGAATTCTTAAAGAGGTCCAAGATTCATTACGCTTTAACATGTTCTCCGAATACAATATATGAATCGTTGGTTACTTAATTTTGGGCGACTGCTACAAAGCGAAGTGAAACAGAGATTGTGGCTAGAATCGATGGAGTAGAGCACATTGTGACAGAGGAGTTGATAAGAAGACGACTTCATTTGGCTGATGAGAATGGGGTTTATCATTCTAATGCTGCAGTGGTACTTGATGGGCTAAGAGCGATTGGATATCAAGGTACAAGGACAGGAAGGTGGTTAAAGAATCAGATTTGTCCTATGTGGAGGTTTTTGGTTCATACATTACTCCAGTGTTTAAGCAATAAATCAGGAGGATGGGATCAATTTTCTACTCAATTAGGATGTGGTATTATATGTCTATCTCAGGGTTTAACTTATAATTTTTCTAGGTTTATTTTCGATAATATGGTTGAGAATATAACTAAGAAAAAGAACAAGTTTTTAATGTACCCTAGGTTTTTGCAAATAATTTTAGACATTATTACCCAAACCCAAGCCTTTTATCCCATAGGAGCTTTATCTGCTAAACTTTTTGCTTCAATGAGAACTAAATTTGAGGGGACACATTATCCTTTACTAGCAGCTATGTTGTCTCAGGGAAATGAAACTGGCGATGAGGATAATGTTGTTAATTTACCTTCTACCAATGTTACTACTGATGGTAATCCTTCAGTTGCCATTGATGAGGGCCCTTCTACAATTCTTTGAAGCATCTAATGTTTCTCCTGACCAACCTCTACCCACACCTTCACCTAGACCTAGTCCACCACCTATACAGGTTCCTCATGATGAGCTTGAGACTGAGTTTAATAGGCTGCCTACTCCTATTCCTGTTAGAGATTCAGTTGATGATAGTGTTCCATTCATTGAGCATGTTGATATTTCTTCTGAAAGGCCCAATGATGCTCCCATTCCCACAGAGCAATCTGATGGTGGAGCTGAGGACCCTATTACACTTACATCTTTGTATGCCTTAGTGAACAGGTATGTAACTGAAGTTGCTGATCTCAAGAAGGAGCTTGGAGAGACTAAATCTAATCTTGGTGGTGAGATTGTTGAATTGAAAAGAAAGGTTCAGGATTTGGAAGTACAACTGGGTCAGAGAAGAAAAAGGAGATTGGATGTTTCTTCTGATGAGGAGGACATGGATGATCAGTTTCAGTCTCTTGATATGTTGGCTAATGTGGCTCAAGAATATAATGTTTCTACTCCAAAGGTTGATACATCTGTACCGCAAAAGGAGCAAATTTTGTTTACTAGAAGGAGAAGAAAGCAATCTGTGCACAAGGATATATTGCAAAGTGAGGATATTTCAACTACTGAAGAACATGTTGATGCTGCTACTCCTTTAATGGACATTGCTAGTGCAGGTGGTCAAACTTCAAATGTGCTATCTCAAATTGCTTCTATACCTTTCACTGATACTTTTAAAGTTTTCCTTGCTGGAAGGAATTTTAATTTGAATCCAGAAGTAGATGTATTTTCAACACATGTTGAAGATTTATCTCAACATGTTTCTTCTAAAGCACATCTGGACGAATCTTCTGAAGTTCCTTTTACTGATACTCCTTTAGCTGATGCTGTTTTTGAATCTTCTGATAAAGGGAACGGAGTAACGGTTGATACTGAGCTTGGTTCAGATCTGGTTAGTGAACAGGAAAGGTTAGCACAAGAGAGGATGTTAGATGAATGTGCCAATTTGAAAAAAAGTGATGAATTGGCTAAACAACTTGCAGCTGAGTCTACTTCAAAGTTGCCTCATGAGAGACGCAAAGAATTGGATGATTTAGCTACTCAGATGCCTGATGTTCAATGGGATGAATGTATTAGTCAAGCTGCATCAGATCCTACTCTTGCTCAAAGTATTTTGGGAGCAGATTTTAATAGTGATGATTTTGTGGCTCAAATGATGGCTCTTGGACAACAAAAGAAGAAAGAAGCTGTGGCAAAAAGGAAAGCTATTCAAGCTCAAAAGAACAAGGCTAAGAGAGAGAGACCACTAACTGAAGCTCAGAAGAAAGCAAAAATGAGAATGGTGGTGAAGAATCAGAGTTCTTCAGTATATAACTCAGGTTTAACAATGAAGCAAGTCTTTGCTTTGCCTGATCCTGTTCTGATTCGCAAATATAATTATATCATGAAGTTTTATTCATCTTCTTCGAAACCTTCTTCAAATTTGAAAAGGATTGCTGGAAATATAGGTGCTCCACAGGCCAAAAGACCTAAATTTGTTGAGATTGTGGATAATTTTGATGATATTCCACCAAAGATGATGTCTCCAGTGGTTCCTTCTGAAGCGACTAATGAAGCTATTCCTTCATCTTCCAGGGTTTCTTCTGCTGTATCTTCTATTGTTTATGCTGAAGCAACTACTGAAGTTCCTAGTTCAACTGACAAAGTTTCTTCTGCTGAAACTTCTGCTGAACCTTCTGTGGTTTCTTCTGAGACATCTTATGTGCCAGTTTCAACTTCATTTGTGAAGTCTGTTGATACAGTAGGAGATCATCTGTTTAAGGAAGCTGAAACAACTACTGTCAAATCTACACAGGCGAGACAGGTGCTTGACAGAATGAATGAATTACTTAGTAGTGTTTCTGGTAAAGCTAATGCAGAATCTGAAGATATTCCATCTTCGGACATCTATATTCCTGGTAGGAGGAAGAAGAGGATGGCTAAACGAAAGTTCTCTTCTTTAAGGAAATCTGTGAGAACAGCTCGGATTCAGTCATCTCGTAAGCATATTAAGGTAGAGACATCTCACAAGGATACTCATGTGGATTTAAAGGCGGCTGAGTCATATTTTATCAAAGAAGGATCTGCTGCTGATTTTCCTGAGGGGTCTCATGATGTTTTGATTAATTGGTCTTTGACAGATGATGAACTTAATATGATTCATCGTTTGGATCAAACCACCATGCCATTTAACTTTTTCAAGGAAATCTTGCATTTGGTTGACAGGGCAGATTTGGTTACGTTGTATAATCTTGTCAATAAGTATTACCATTCTAATGCACCACAGGGTTCTGGGTTATATTTATTGGGTGATCTTCATGTTCTTTTTGATTCTGTATCTCCCAATGGTAAAGGATATTTTATTTGGAAGAACTCACACTTGTGGCAGGTTACGTCTTGGAGATTTTATCCTCTACCTCGTGTGCATGTGGTTGAGACAAAGGGTGGTATTACTGTCTGCATGTTTGCTGAGAGAACTTATCCATTATCTATGAAGCTTATGGAAAGCATGCTTATCTAGAAGTTGGAAGTTCCTCCGGATCCTGTTGGAAATGATAATTTGAATGCTGAACGATGTGTTGGCGTTATTAAGAATCAGCTTATGGCACATAGAAGTTCATCTTGATTATGGTACTTTGTATGGTTTGTAATTTTTGTTTATTTGATTATTTCTTAGTTAAAAAAAAAAAAAAAAAAAAAAAAAAAAAAAACTATGTATATTCTTTGTTTAACTAACTTTTATTGCAGGTTTGTTGTATATTATTGCTGGTTATTAACTCACCAGATATACCTTGTGTATGTCAGAGAGTTGGCTAGTCCAAAGGGTACAGCTTTGGTAAAGACACATCAAATCTGTTGATAGCTGTAATGGTTTGCTCAAAATCATAGGGTTTGCAACTACCCATGCTTAATTGTTGAGTGTTGTATGGTCATCAATTTTATTCCTTTTTAGAATCCAAGAATTGACTAGCCCACTTGTATATGGCTTGTGGTAAAGGCATTGGAATACCATATTTGGTAATCAGTTCACCAATTTTAAGAATTGACTAGTCCTGAGCAAGCGGCTACAGGTAAAGACATTTCAAATCCGTTCACGGTTGCTGATTTGCTAATAAATCAGATGGTTATCAGTGTACCATGGTTTTCGAACTTAAACATTTGGCTACTCCAGTAGTGATGGCTATTGGTAAAGAGACATCAAATCCATTATTTTCAATGATTCGCCTCTCACAGGAGTTCACACACCTGGATGTGATGAGAATAGTATGAAACTAATATGTTTTGATGTATCTGTTGTCATTTGTTGTCGCAAAGATCCGGAGTTTGAGACTTTCTTCATCAAAGAGATGATTTTGTTTTGATTCTTTTCTTTGATAATGTTTGACTACAATCCTCTAGTGTTGCAAGGTTAAAGATCTATCAAGAAACTGGAACTTAACCAAGTCAAATTCCGGTTTAGGGGAGGATTGTTGGGAATTATGTGAAGTACGAATTATCTTTGAAGATTATTTGAATGGATTCTACCGAAGTGTATGGATTCTGCCGAAGACATAGTTCGAAGTTATATAGTTATTAGTTTGTTTCTGCGGATATAGTTATTCCGTATTTTCTATAGTTTGTTAGGATATGCATGAGCTTTATTAGGAAGTGATTGTGTATATCTTATTTAGTTTTACGTTTCTTAGAGAAGAAGTTAGGGTTCCTTGTCTATAAAAGGAACACAATAGAATGAATCATGTACGAGATTTTTACAAGTTATTAATATATCGATCCATAGAGGATCAAAGTGTTCTTAGTTATCTGTGTTTTATACTTGTGTTTATATTCCGCTAAAGAATACAAGTTGTAGAGATTTTCTTTTAGTTTGTTTGTGATTACATAAGCAATACTAACGATCTACGAAGCTCAAGATCTATCAAGGTCTTCTAGTTTTCAACACAGGTGGATGCCAATATCTTGGAAGAAGATTAGTTTCATGGCAGTGTAAAAAGCAAACAATTGCAGCAACATCATCTACTGAAGCTGAATATGTAGCTGCTGCAAGCTGTTGTGGACAAGTCTTGTGGATGCAGAATCAACTCTTGGACTATGGGTTCAATTTCAAGAATACTCCTATCAATATTGATAATGAGAGTACCATTTGTATTGTGAAGAATCCAGTTTATCATTCCAAGACCAAGCATATACAGATTAGGCATCACTTTATCAGAGATTGCTATGAGCACAGGCTCATTAATGTGGTTAAGGTTCACACGGATGATAATGTAGCTGACTTACTCACCAAAGGCTTTGATGTTTCAAGATTCAATCACTTGGTGGTGAGCATTGGCATTATTAACTACTGAGCTACATTTACGGGGAGGACTATTTAGTGTTAGTATAGTCCTATGCATTGCTTGAGGGGAGGATATTTATGTTATACAAAGGAATTTGAAAAAGTACTATTTTTTTTATGAAAGTACTGCTTGGAAAGTACTGCAAAGGAAAGTACTGCATACGTGGAAGTACTGTTTGTCTTATTGAAAGTACTGTTCCAACGGTAATATTGAAGGGTAATTATTACTAACGGTAACTTTGTTATTAAGGGCTGTGATTTTTTAAATCTCACCTATAAATAACTACTCTCCTATTTTCCCTCTCATATTGATACTTTAGAATCTTTTCCATATTTCTCTCACTTTCACCTACATTATTCGTCATATCTCTTGCTGTGCTAACATAATCATCAATGGCGAATCGTACAACAGTTTCAAAGCACAATATGGTGGCTAATTTAGATAAGACTGAAGCGAATGCAATCTTTCATGACATCATCGATTTTCTTACTGGATCGCCAATCAGTTATGCACTATTAGTAGAACCAGATGTTATAGAGCCCTGGATTCAACAATTTTGGGAAACAGCTAGGGTTCATATGGAGAATGATGAAGAGTATATTCATGCTAGGGTTGCTGGAAAAAATATCAAGGTTACCGAAGCCTCTATTTTAGAAGATTTATTGTTTAATGATGAAGATGGGCTACATTAGTTTGATAAGCAACTAATTTGGGATACTTTTGGGCACATTGGTTATGAAGGCTCTTTAACTGAACAAACATTCAGGAAACAACTATTTTGTCCTCAATGGAAGTTTTTAGTGCATGTGTTGCTTCATTGTATTAGTGCTAAAAGTACTTCATGGGAGCAATTTGGATCTAACATAGCATCTGCTATTGTGGGCTTGGCTACAGATCGTGTTTTTAATTTTTCAAAGCTCATTCTCGATGGAATGCTTTTCCACATCACTCATGGTTCAAAATGGCTGATGTATCCAAGGTTTGTTCAAGTATTCCTCAATAAACAACTTTCAGATGTTCCTAAGCCAACAAGTCTTTTACCTGTTGTGGTTCAACAAGCCAAGATTTTCACGTTCATGGCAAGGAAGAGTGATTTATTTACTGGAAGGGACACTCCCTTAACTACTTCGATGATGGAAGTTGTTCAAGCTGTTAGAGGTCTTGACGAAGATGAAGCTAGTGCAAGTACTGCATCTGCAAGTACTGCATCTCAAGAAGGTACTGCATCCCAAGGTACTGCTTCCCCAAGTACTGAAGTTCAAGAAGATGTTGTAGTTTCACTTTCTCCATCTCCACAAAGATCTGTTCATGATTCCCAACCAGAGGAACATTCACCAGTTCAAGGAGATGATTCACATACTATATCCCCTGAAGGTTTAACATTGGATAATTATGTTTTGACAAGGGAGTTAGTCAAGTTGAAAAAGACTACTGAGGCTCAAGCTAAACAGATTAAGAAATTGAAGCTTAAGTTTAGAAGGCTCAAGAATTTTGTCTGGCCATTGGTTCAACATCATCGTATATAGGTCAAATCTAAAAAGAAGGAGCAAAGATAGTCTAGGAAAACCAAACGCCAAAAGGTTCACAAACAATCTTCTGTCCAATTGGGGAGGAATTTAGAAGAAAGGAATTTGAAAGAAGATATTATTAAGGAAAATGAACACTGAAGGTAAGAACATGAAAAGATGAAGAACAGGTCATTCAAGAAACTGAGGAGCAAGTTATTGATGTTCAAGTTCAAAGTACTGATGATCAAGGTACTGAAGATCAAAGTACTGCTTTTCAAGGATCCTACAGGCAAAAATTGATTACTGCAAGGTTGTTAGACTTTGAAGAGGAAGCTGGTCCTTCAACAACTGTACATGAAGAAGTTGTTGGTCCTTCAACTGTTATACAAGAAGAAGAAGCTACACCCAAACCTATTCATACTGCAAGTGATGACGAAACCATTGTTGTAATTTTGCAAGGTTTATCAAAGCCAAGGGGTGTTAATATTCCAGGAGTGCAAGAAGAGGAACAACAAAGAGTTTCTCAACCTGCAATAGATCCTAAAGATAAAGGAAAAGGAATTCTAGTAGAAACTAAGAAGAAAAAACTGACTTTAGCAGATCTTAGAGCAAATTGAAGTTGCTAGGAATGAGGCTGCAGCTAGAAAAGTACAAGATGAACTTAATGCTGAATTAGAAGCTGAAGTTACTAATGAAGAGTCTATTAATGAAGAAGCAGCTAGGAAATTACAAGAAGAATTGAATGCTGAAGCTGCTGAACCATTACAGTCACCTATTCCTATTAGATTTCTACCAAGAAGACCTAATCGAGCTATAGACAGAAATGCAATGATGGCTTATCTAAAAAGTCAAGGGTATAAAGGATTGCATAGGTTGAATTATGTTGAAATGAAACGATTGTATGATGCTGCTAGAGAAGCTTATAAGAAAAGTGTTGAAAGCATCAAAGATTTTAGAGATGAAGCTACATGGAAAGAAGAAGAGAGAAAGAAAAGTTTAAAAAGAAAAAGAAAAACTGAAGTTAAAGATGTACAGTTCTTAAAGAAAGAAAAAGTTGAGCTAAGATCTGAGACTAGGGATGAACTAAGAAATTATCTAAGGATAGTGGATTTTGAGTATTCTAAGGAAGATGCTGACATGAAGATGAACAAATCTCAAATTATTGCTTTTGAAGTTGTGGAATCCAAAGATGCAAGTTATCTGATGTTTCATAGAGAAGATGAAAGCTTTAGAGTGTTCAACAGGTTATGGGATTTATTGCACATCATAGATAGAGTGGATCTATTTTATTTATATCATCTGGTACGAGATTACTTTGAACATAATCCATTAGAAGGAATTGGTTTAGTTCTGCTTGGAGATCTCACAACTGTATGGGAAACTGAAGAGCAAAGCACTGATGACATTTGGAAGAATCAAGAGAATTTGGAAATTGTTTGCTGGAGATTCTTTGAAGAATCTGGATTTCATGTTCTAGAGTTGGAAAATGGTACAATGATTCACATGTTTGCAAATAGAAGATATCCTCTTACAGTAGATCTTATGAGGAGGATGCTAGAGCATGGAATGGAAGTTGAAGAAGACAATGAAATTGCTTGTATGGTCATCAATTTGTTAATCAACTGGACTACTATTAGATGATGATGAATAAGCTGGTATGAATTTTAATTGAATAAATTCTTTTGAAATATCAGTACTTTATTCAAAGTTCTGACTGATCAAACAAGTACTTTATTCAAAGTAATGCTTGCTTTCAGCTTTTATCCAGTTAAGTGATTTTTGAAAGAAACCTTTTGTTAAGTAACAAATATTTTGAGACAAAGGATGAATAAAATAAATGGTTTTTGAGATGGTAACATCAATAGGTTATCAATCCACCATGGATACAAAAGGATTGGCTAATCCATGAGCAAACGGCTCTGGTAAAGATATGACAAATCCGGTTTTAGTTGACAACTTGCTAATAAGTTGTATGGTAATCAACTCACCATATCAGTTAATGTGAAGAGTTGGCTAGCCCACAAGAAAATGGCTTGTGGTAAAGTCTGTGGAAAAATCATTATATGGTAATTATTTCACCATGATGAAAGAACTAACTAGTCCAGAAGGGTACAACTTTTGGTAAAGACAAATCAAATCTGTTGATAGCTGATGATTTGCTAAAAATCATATGGTTATCAATGTACCATGGTCTTACACACCAAAACATTTGGCTACTCCAGAGTTAATGGCTTTGGTAAAGAGAACTTAAATCCATTAAATTTTTAATGATTCACCTCTCATAGGAGTTAACACACACGGAAGTGATGAGAATAGATGCAACTTAAAACTGAATTACGTACAAATTGTCATATGTTTGTGTTGCTAAAAAGATGGAGTTTGTGGATGATGTTGTAAAGAATAATTCTAAAGATACTTTGATAAGCACAGAAACTACAGAGATACAATCCAAAGTGTAAGACAAAATCTTTCCTTAAATATGGAGCTGTTAAAGATAAAATTCACAAAGGAACTTGAAGTCAAGCAAGTAGAATTCAAGTTTGGGGAGGATTGTTGGGATATGAAAGTGCAGAAGATTGACAAAGTATCTTGAGAAAGATAAAAAATCTTGTAAACTACTAAGTCTTTGGAAAAAGTCAAAGAGTCAAAATCTTTGCTAAAGATAAAGTCAAAATCTTCAGCTGTTGAAGTCAAAGTACTGCAAGAACAAAGAACTGTTTTATTCGTTTATAGAAAGTCTTGTAATTCTAGAATATTCTTTATTAGATTACTTGTCGTACAAGGATACAAATTGTAAACCGACTAGGGATATCCTTGAGCCTATAAAAGGACCCCTAGATTGGCATTAGAGGTACGATTTCACAAGTTTAGAATACGTGACATTATTAGAGTTTTAGAGAGAAGTTCGATATTATTAGAGTTGTTAAAGAATCTGCATAATAAGCAGAGTTAGAGTTATTAATAAAATCGTTCAAAGTTAAAGTTATTCTTCTTAGCTTTGTTAAGTAAATTCCGCATACTTAATAGAGTTTGCTCAGTGTTTCTCTGTTAATAACTTAGGATTTATCCGAGGTTATTAAACCTTAACAAGATATTTAAGTTAGTTTGGTTAGAGTACATCGATCCAACACTTATACAAGGTTATTGTGTTTTAAAATGAAAGAATTAAAGCAGAGGAAGGTTACGTGATTCAATCAAATTGTATATATAAGAAATATCAAATACAAATACCCGAGAGAATTACAAACCAACCCTTTAGGAAAAAGGTCGACACGCAAAACCCTCAAATATTCGATAAGTGATACTGGATAAGGATATCCGGTCGTTTCTAACGAGGTGTGAATTGAGAATTTCGTTTGAGGTTTGTTATTAAAATGCTCGATGTTACGGTTTTTTGTTTTTGATTACGTTATCTACCAATTAACTAAAGGGAAAGTAATTAAGGCTACGGGAACAAAGTAAATGATTAACTAACTACTACTAAGCATACGGAACAATAAAATTAAGTTACACTAAGTCCTAGAGTCATAATATGCAAAACGTGAAAACTTGGGCTAATCCCGAGCCTCAAAAGTGAAAATGATGCGGTTTAAGGCCTAAGGATGTGAAACTAATTTTCCTACGTTCTAACGACTAAAAATAATTTTAGGAAAAAGCCGGGTATTTTTTCGACTTTTAAATTATTTATTATGATTTAAAAACTAATTTAATATAATTTAATTATAAAAAATACTAAACTATTTTAGAAAAATCTGAAATTTTCACTAAAAATACTTTAAGTAATACTGAATCTAAGAAAAATTTAAAAACCACCAACTTCTTTTTGGAATAAGCAATTAAAAAGCTAAATAAGCTAAGGATGTTAAAACTGACTTTGTATTTAAGGTCTAAATAATGCAAGATTAAAACGAATAAGACCCTAGGGCGGAGTTGGTTATGTTGTGTGTGTTGTGGTGTGAGCCAAGAGATCATGGGTTTGAATCTAGGCATCCCGTTTTTTCAAACATTTTTTTTCAATTTTTCTTTTTGCAACTTGTAAATAAGATGAAAGTGAGGCTTTTTTGTAAAAACACTTTTTACCAAACCTTGGGAATAAGCAGTTTGAGACTGCTTATTCACCTCAGTCCCACAAAAACCAAATGAGATCAACTATGACAGATTCTTAGGTACAAAGAAGCTAGGATGAGCAAGACTTAATGAAATAAGCTAGCATACCATACATTCTACAAACTAGAGTAAGCTTAAGTAGATCAGCTAGGGGGGGGCATAAGCAGTTTTGGGTATAAGCTATCTAAGAAATAGCGATTTGGAATTTTAAATGACTAAGGGATAATTTAAACTAACAAGGAACAAATGAGCATTAAGTAAGTACTAAATAAGCTAAAACCGAATCTATATTATCTAAACAAGCACTAAAGATACCTAAATAAGCTGATGGGAGCACTAAAAAGCACTAAAATAAGCTAGAGCAGTGGGGTGCAGAATGCTTATCTTATAGCATCAAGCTACGCTTTATGCAGTTGATCCTAAGGGGTGTGTTTTGACTTAAAAATAAGCTATTAACTCTAATCCTAATCCTAAAAGGGAACTTAATATGTAAACTAGGGATAGAGGAGACCTTAAAAAGCTACTTGGGATCCTATGAAAAGCTTAGGACAGCTGATTAATAAGCTTGTGAAAAGTAGTCAAGCTATGATATCAAAAAAATGGGCATGGCTTGATTTTGAAATGAAATTTAAGCTATGCTAAAGCTAAACTAAGTGCAAAATGAGCTATGCTATATCTAGGTGGGTAAGTTAAGAGGTAAGAAAAGCTGTTTGGAAAAAGTTTTGATGAAAAATAAGCTACAAAAGAGGGGCTACAACTTGGCCATTTCTTATTCTTGATTTTAGTGTGCGCTTGAGACGAGGAGAGCATGAAAACGAGATATGGATTATTATGTTTTCAAAACTAAACTAAACTTGTTAAATCAAATTTTCTTCTTTCAAAACTACTTTCAAACCTTGAAACCACTTTGACTTACAAAGTCAAAGTGGGTGAGAAATGTTTTAACCCAAGATAAGGCTTAACCAAACACCACTTAACAAGTTTTTGATTCAAAACATTTTAAAATAAATGAAACCTTGATATTTTCTTGAACTAAACTGGTTTAACAATCTTGAAAGTAGTTTTAAAAACTGAGAATAAGAAGCAAAAGCTAATAAGCACTTAAGTGCTTATTAGCAAATAAAATAAGGCAGTAAAGGAAATTTGCAAGAAATAAAAAACTTTTTCATTAAAAAAATAAATTAAAATAACAGAAAGCTAAATTTAAAACTACTAAAATTCCTAATAAATCCTAATGCCTCAAAAGGCTTACAAATGCTACCATTTATACTAGCGTGGTCTTGAGCTTGGCGGTTGTGCTTGTTGTGCTTGTTGTGTGAGACACAAGAGCTCTTGGCCACTTTGTGTTTCTTTTGGAGAAATCTCATCCATTCATCTCAACTTGGGCACCAAGGGTAGCATCTGAGCCGTCCATCAAATGAGCTCCAATGGGTGTGATAGGATTGCCAACGTGGCATATAACCCATGTGCTTGTGGGGGAGGGTTGAGAGTGACCACAGGGGAAGAAGACAAGGGTTGAGAGGTGAGGGTTTGGGCTACCAAAATGAAGATGGGGCAGGGGTGTGTTGGTTTTATCTGTTTTTGGGTAATAGAGAAGAAGAAAGGTAAAGTGGTGGGTAAATGGGTTTTTTTCTTAAAATGGTTTAAGTATTTTTTTTTTGTATTTTGTTTAAAAGGGTTTAAGTAATACTTTTGTATTTTTAAAACTTTTTATTTTTTTTTATTTTTTTTATTTTTATTTTTATTTTTTTGAAAGAAAATAATTTTAATAAAATTGGTTTTAAAAAAAATAATTGTTGTAAAATAAAAATGAGGTTTTAAAAGTTTTGGATTTTGCAAAAAGGGTAAAATGGTAATTTTGGGTTCGGGTGAAGGGTAAATTGGTCATTTGGATTTAGGGATAGGTTTTTGATCTGATTCCCCAAGCTCACTCCCAAATATGTATCCCGGGCTCTGAAAATGTAGAAAATCATCATCCGGCTCCGTCAGCAAAGCCGTTTTCAATCGAGAGCTCATTTCATCCGTTTTGCCTGTTTTCGATCCTTTGTACCGAAATACATAAAACACATTCCAAGGATATCTGCAAGAGCATAATTGGTTATATTTCCGTGTTTTAGATTTTGTGGGCTTAGATGGGTAAAAAGGATGAGTGAATAAGCACTCATCAAATCCCCCACACTATCAATTGCTAGTCCCTAGCAATCCGATCATATGAAGTAATGAAAGGATCAAAAATACCAAGAGTACCCCGTTTCGACTTTTTATTCACTACGAGAAATTTAAACTTGAACGATAATAAAATGCTTGATTATCAAAACATGGCATCATAGAAGACGGGATTCCGCAAAATGGGTGTTTCCGGGAAATTATAATCGTCATCCTCTTTTTATACTCTCAAACCAAGCTTAAACTTATTGTGCAAACGTTTTTGTAAAATGCTAACATTACTTATACAAATAATCTATGTAAGTCGAGACTTAACTTTTTACTCCATAATTTATACAATTTAAGTGTGTGTGCTCATTTTCAAAAGTTTGACCATTAAAATCGACATTTGTTATGGTTGTTATCCACTTAACCAAAGTACTAGCCAGGAAAAGATGAAAGTCTAAGGATCGAAAGGGCCTCTTCCATGTAGCGGCTTTCTTCTCGGCACATCCCAAAATATTAGTTTTAAGTGACGGCACTTTTGACACCTCACAGAGAGAATAGTACCTGGAATTAGCGGGAATTGATTCCAAAGATTTCTGGCTACCGTTAAGTTAAAACTAAACCTAAATGGATCACAACCGCGATAATTTAGAAATTGAGATTCAAAGGTGAGATCACTCCATGTTGCGACTTTCTTCTCAGCTTGTCCTTTTGAGGAGGCTAGGTTTTCACCCTCGAGAATAGTATCAGAGCTTTCGAGGTCTTTGAAATCAAGGATTTCCAAATTACCGTCAAACTTTTACACAACTTTGATGAATATGAGTTCAACTTCCGATTTAAATTTAAGAAAAAGCAAGTTTAAGCACATTTATTCATAAGCAACACAATGCTTTTATTCACATAACTCATATTTTTCATTTTCATTTTTCAACTTTTTTTTTCGGTTTTTTTTTTATTCACTTTTAACTTTAAACTTGCAACTTTTGCATCACTAAAGCACTTTTACGATACTTTCATTTTGCAATTTATTCAGATTTTTAGAAAGTATACTTTCTCGGAAATTTAAATAAAAAGTTGAATTCGGACTCTAAATCAATTTTGCTTAAAACTTTTTATTGTAACAAGACTATTTGAATGTTCAAAAGTTTGACAATGAGCACGTATTTAAGTCCAATTAGTTAGCTTCTCGGAGAAAAAGCCATAGATTACTTATATAAGCTCTAAAGAGAACCAACTACTCCACGCTTAGCATTTTCATTTGCACAACGCGTAAAACCTTAGCCTAAATGTTAAGAGAGCGGCTAGATCAACACTCTAGCAGAGTCGGGGATTCCCTTTTCTCGAATCAAGACTAAACTACCATTAATGCCGAAGCATCAATGCTTTATTTTTGTGCAAAGCACTTCTTGAAATGTAAATACTTGACTTAAAACAATAAAATTTTAAAAATTTGGTCAAAACGGGGGTGCTAGGGTACTAGAAGGTACATATGTGATCAAAATTCGCTTAGAATTCCCCCCCACACTTAGAATTGAATATTGTCCTCAATATTCAAAGTAAACCGTAGCCGATGTAAACTATAGAACGGAAAAAGGTAATACTACTAGCCAAGTGTGGAAGCGAAATATTTTTTCACAAAAGGATTAATAAAGATATCCCTAGATAATCGTTAGCAAAAAGATCGGATATTGGGCGACTGGATTGAAAACAGGCGCATCAATCATCACGATCTCTGGGAATCCGAAAACAGAGAGCAAACACACAACAAGCAAACATTAGTGGGGAATTCCCCACACTTAGTGTTAGAAAATAGAAAGAAGTCAGAAACATGGGTGGACACCCATGTTATGCTCTGTTTTTGTTAACCGAGTCGCTAGCTTGACTCGACCCCGAATTCATTGGTCCATGGGGAGCAAGTGGAAGAGAAAATCTCAATCGGACTTTCATTCAAATGGTTTGGATAAACATTGAATGTGCTGAAAGTTCCACTTCGATGAGATATACCCGGCTCAAAAGAATGATGATTGGAGATGCCGGGTCAAAATGAAATCCTCATTTCCGAATGAGGTAACACATTGGGTTGGGTGGGCAAAATATTAGGCATGAGAACATAGTGTTCAAAATCTTTGCCCACCACCTTAGAGATACAAGTATCCGTATCGGGTTCAAAACCAAAGATGAATCCATCATCCGGCGGTTTGGCGGAAGCGAGGAATGATGGATCATCGAGAACACTGATCTTAGTCACAAATAACTCCATAGAGAAGAGGAGTTCATGGTTAGGTCGAAGAGTTTGAAACATCACATCGGGTAAAGTACCCATTTCAGAAATTTGAGTTCTCTTAGAGTGAACTCCTTTGGAAGGTATTATACGGGTTTGAACACTTTATCCTCTGGAGAGGCATGAATCAAAGTGTCAACCCGCGTAAAATCCTCAAGAGAAGGAGTCACTCGGTTAAAAAAAGATGAAGAACATCTTGACCAACAAGTTCATCAATTGAAACTTTCAAGTTCTTCTCCTTCTTGGGAAAGAATGGATCATCAAAATTTTCCAAAGGATCATCGTTCAAATTTTCATTCTTAGATGGAATCGAATCCGTGAGAGAGAGTTTATCGGAGAACTCCTTGTCAATTGAAGGATCAAGTGACGGATCTCCATACAACAAATACTCAAGTTCACGTAAGTCGGCTTCAAAGTCAAAGACTTCATTGTCAATTTCCGGTGGGAGAGGACGAAGCGGCGAGTTCATCGGCGAACTCCTCGAGAAGTAAATCAATAGCTGAATCCTCGGGCTCGGGCTTGAAGGATTTTTTAGTCAAAAGCTCAACTTCTTTAATTTCAATTTCTTGGGAGAGTGAAGACAACGGGTCTTCATTTTCACTAAGTAATTGTTCAAGACGAACACGGTCTCCCTCGGGTCGATTCATCGTCATCAATTCCCGACGGAAAATAATAAGCTTCGATCTCTTCCAAATTCAAGTTACTTCCCTCGAACGGAGTGAGGGAAGGGAAGAAGTCGGAAATAATGAGGTCGGAAGTAGGAGTGGGATTGCCACTCGAAGAAGGTTCAACAAGATCGATTCGATTAACCGAACGCGGAGGTGGGACAAGTGGTGTGCTCTTAGAGCTAGCAATTTCCACCACTTCGTTATGGTCTCGTTTCTTGGTAATCGTTTTAAGCTCAACACGTTTACTCGAAGATCTCTTAACCGTAAATCGTGAAAGACTTTGATCAATCCTAGATGAAGAATTTTGGATAACCTTAGGTTGGACGTTTTCGGTACTTCCGTTATTAGTAGGAAGCACTGGGTCCTTTGTCACCTTGGTTTCACGGCTTTCAACTTTATCAATACCGCAAATGGTAGGCATAGATTTCAAATCTTGGTTAACATTGAAAGTTATGGCTTCTTTGTTTACCCTCAAAGTGATTTCCCCTTCATCAACATCGATCAATGCACGGCCCGGTTTTAAGAAGCACCTCCCAAGGATGAGGGGCACTCGGGGATCGGCATCGAAATCGACAACAACAAAGTCGGCCGGGAAATGAAATTTTCCTACTCTCACACAAACATCCTCGGCTATACCTAACGGATGAGAATTCGATTCGATTCGGCAAGCTCGAGGATCATACATGTAGGTGTGAGTGGGGGTAAGCGAAAGCTTTTTCCATCACGGTGTGGCATCAAGTTAATGCTCGCGCCAAGATCGGCCAAAGCGGAGCATTGAACTAGTCCTTGAAAATCACATGGGATGAGGAACTTTCCGGGGTCTCTTAACTTTTCGGGAAGTTTTTTAAGGATAACCGCCGAACAATTCTCGTTCAAGGAAGTTTTAGCCAACTCGGAAATTTTTTCTTTGTTGCCCAACAAGCTTTTGATCATAGGACCAAACTTGGGCATTAGAAGGAGAGCCTCCGCGAAACTAATCTCGAAGTGAGTATCTTGAAAGATTTGGATAAGCTTTTCCATTTGTTGATTAGTTTTGCCGCGGGCCTTTTGATCATTAAGCCTTGAAGGATAAGGAATGGAAGGCTTAATCTTCGGAACATCGGGCTTCGGAATGGAAATGTGGACTCACCGGAGGTTGGACGTGTGCGGTACTTTGTGGGCTTGTAGAATGCACCTTGTCCTTGGTCACCAAGGTTTCTCGTTCTACTTCCCTCACCGGAGAGGGTGTAGGCATCGAGGGTCCATCATATGTCTTACCACTTCGGGTGGCAATAGCATTCAACTCTCCCTCGGATTTGGAATCGTATTAGCCGGAAGGGTTTTAGAAGTTGAAGCTTGATTCATTTGACACATGATACTATTGAACATATTTTCAATTTTGTATTGATTTTGATCAATTTTGTTGTTTGTTTTGTTCAATTCATTTTTTAACTCATTTCCTTGTTTTGACATTGAAGTTTGGAATTCATTTCTCAAAGTAGTGATTTGGCTTTGCAAACCCCTAATTGTAACCTCATTAGACTTAATGTAGTTGGAAAGTTCAATAGAGGGGCCAACCGGGGGTTGGTAATTAGGAGCTTGATAACCATGATTGAGATTACCCCCTTGGGGAGGGTATTGGTTCATCGGGGCTTGATATGGAACATTTTGTCCTTTCACTTGATTTTGATTGAACCTATTTTGATTGTTAGGTTGAGGAAAACCGGGTGGTCCTTGATTGCTAGCACGATAGCTCGGGTCAACTTGAGGACGGTATTGATTACCTCCTTGATTGTAAGGCCCGGCTACGGCATTTGCTTCAAAAGGATTACCATCCGTAGCGGTACAATTGTAGTAGGCATGAGGCCCACCACAAGTGGTACAAGTAGTTGCCACGCTTTGACTTGGCGGGTGGATTTGGAGATGGAGGAGAAAGAGATTTTGAGAGAACCAATGCTTGGATAGCATCGGTAAGCTTGTCTATCTTAGCATCCGTGCTAGAGACATTTTCTGAAGAAGGTGAAGCACTCACTTTCGGGAAGCAACGGTTTGCCGGGAGGTGCGGACTTTAGACTTGTTCTCAATGATGGACAACACATCTTTCGTAGAGCATGTCAAGAGATTACCACCGCGGGCGGCATTGAGAGAGTCTTGATCGTTTTCATTCAAACCATTGTAGAAAGTATCGAGTTGATGTAACTCGGAAAAGCCATGGTGAGGACATTGACGAAGTAAGTCCTTGAAACGATCCCAAGCTTCACTAAATGATTCATCAAATTTTTGTGTAAACTTTGTGATTTCATTTTTTAAATGTGTTGTCTTTTGTGGTGGGAAGAATTCGTTAGTGAATTTTGAAACTAAATCTTCCCATGAGGTGATTGATTGAGGGGTTGTTTTAAAGCCAAATCCGGCGGCCCTCGAGTGAAAAGGAAAAAAGTAGTTTGATTGCTTCTTCCGGCACATTTCGATATTTGATTGTAGACGTGAGCTTGTTAAACCGTCGGATATGAGAGTGAGGATCGTCTCTCTCAAATCCGTAAAATTGGCTTGATGATACCAAGTTAATCAATCCGTGTTTAAGTTCAAAATTGTTGGCAACGATTGGTGGAACGACGATGGCTTCTCCATAACCCTCGGTGGGTGCTTGGAGTTGTTCAACATAGAACGGTTATCCTCCGCCATTTCGGGAATGGGGTCGGGATTGAAATACTAATCTCGGGTTCGACTATTGGCGGGGGGCGTCTATTTCGTCTTCGCGGAATTGTGGCGAGTTCAAGAAGAGGGGTAGAAGAATTAGAAGAACGAGTGCGCATGCACTTCAAAAAACAACACTTTCAATTAAAACAAGACCGAGGAAAACACAGTAACTTATACCAATAATCCCAAGTGAATAAATCACCTCTACAAGACAAACGCACAAGCGAGCGGATAAGCTTTGTAGGTCATACAAGCTTATTAAAACCCGCTTCTTCTGGCCGCAATTTAATGTCAGTCCGCCCTTATACCCACCACACCGTTTGTTTGTCCGATAGAAATAAATAAATCCACAAGCGACACAAAGGCAAGGTTTTGATCTTTAGTTCGGGAACTTATAATGATAACACCTCCGTTGAGAATGTTATATTGATTGTGTCTTCTATTTTATTTAAAGCAAAAGGGAAAATCTTTTGTATTTTAATCTTTTATATATATATACAAAATTAAAAGGAAAATATTTTTTACTTTTTTGATTTTTATAAAAACAATAACTTCACGAAGGAAGGAAGGATCTCGAGTCACTAATCGTCAAACCGTAACGATATTGTCGCGACACAACCTCCCCGGCAGCGGCGCCAAAAATTTGATTCAATCAAATTGTATATATAAGAAATATCAAATACAAATACCCGAGAGAATTACAAACCAACCCTTTAGGAAAAAGGTCGACACGCAAAACCCTCAAATATTCGATAAGTGATAACGGATAAGGATATCCGGGTCGTTTCCCAACGAGGTGTGAATTGAGAATTTCGTTTGAGGTTTGTTATTAAAATGGTCGATGTTACGGGTTTTGTTTTGATTACGTTATCTACCAATTAACTAAAGGGAAAGTAATTAAGGCTACGGGAACAAAGTAAATGATTAACTAACTACTACTAAGCATACGGAACAATAAAATTAAGTTACACTAAGTCCAAGAGTCATAATATGCAAAAACGTGAAAACCCGGGCTAATCCCGAGCCTCAAAAAGTGAAAATGATGCAATTTAAGGCCTAAGGATGTGAAACTAATTTTCCTACGTTCTAAACGACTAAAAATAATTTTAGGAAAAAGCCGGGTATTTTTTTGACTTTTAAATTATTTATTATGATTTAAAAACTAATTTAATCTAATTTAATTATAAAAATACTAAACTATTTTGGAAAAATCTGAAAATTTTACTAAAAATACTTTAAGTACATCTTGAATCTAAGAAAAATTTAAAACCACCAACTTGCTTTTTTGGAATAAGCAATTAAAAAGCTAAATAAGCTAAGGATGTTAAAACTGACTTTGTATTTAAGGTCTAAATAATGCAAGATTAAAACCAATAAAGACCCTAGGGCAGTTGGTTATGTTGTGTGTGTTGTGGTGTGAGCCAAGAGATCATGGGGTCGAATCTAGGCATCCTCGTTTTTTTCAAACATTTTTTTTTTCAATTTTTCTTTTTGCAACTTGTAAATAAGATGAAAGTGAGGCTTTTTTGTAAAAACACTTTTTACCAAACCTTGGGAATAAGCAGTTTGAGACTGCTTATTCACCTCAGTCCCACAAAAACCAAATGAGATCAACTATGACAGATTCTTAGGTACAAAGAAGCTAGGATGAGCAAGACTTAATGAAATAAGCTAGCATACCATACATTCTACAAACTAGAGTAAGCTTAAGTAGATCAGCTAGGGGGGGGGCATAAGCAGTTTTGGGTATAAGCTATCTAAGAAATAAGTAGTTGGGAATTTTAAATGACTAAGGGATAATTTAAACTAACAAGGAACAAATGAGCATTAAGTAAGTACTAAATAAGCTAAAACCTAATCTATATTATCTAAACAAGCACTAAAGATACCTAAATAAGCTGATGGGAGCACTAAAAAGCACTAAAATAAGCTACTGTGGGAATTTAAAGCAGAAGGGGTCAAGTAGCTGCAGATGTAATGCAGAGTCAAGCTAGCTTGCAAATTCTTCCTAAGGGGGTGTGTTTTGACTTAAAAATAAGCTATTAACTCTAATCCTAATCCTAAAAGGGAACTTAATATGTAAACTAGGGATAGAGGAGACCTTAAAAAGCTACTTGGGATCCTATGAAAAGCTTAGGACAGCTGATTAATAAGCTTGTGAAAAGCTGTTAAGGAACTGCAGTATCAAAAAAAATGGGCATGAGCAGATTTTGAAATGAAATTTAAGCTATGCTAAAGCTAAACTAAGTGCAAAATGAGCTATGCTATATCTAGGTGGGTAAGTTAAGAGGTAAGAAAAGCTGTTTGGAAAAAGTTTTGATGAAAAATAAGCTACAAAAGAGGGGCTACAACAGCAGCTGCTGTTGCAGTTTTAGTGTGTGACAGAAGACAGATATGGATTATTATGTTTTCAAAACTAAACTAAACTTGTTAAATCAAATTTTCTTCTTTCAAAACTACTTTCAAACCTTGAAACCACTTTGACTTACAAAGTCAAAGTGGGTGAGAATGTGTTTTAACCCAAGATAAGGCTTAAACCAAACACCACTTAACAAGTTTTTGATTCAAAACTGTTTTTAAAATAAATGAAACCTTGATATTTTCTTGAACTAAACTGGTTTAACAATCTTGAAAGTAGTTTTAAAAACTGAGAATAAGAAGCAAAAGCTAATAAGCACTTAAGTGCTTATTAGCAAAATAAGCTGTAAAGGGAAATTTGCAAGAAATAAAAAACTTTTTCATTAAAAAAATAAATTACAATAACAGAAAGCTAAATTTAAAACTACTAAAATTCCTAATAAATCCTAATGCCTCAAAAGGCTTACAAATGCTACTATTTATACTAGTGTGGGTCTTCAAGGCTTGAGCAGTTGTGCTTGTTGTGCTTGTTGTGTGAGACACAAGAGCTCTTGGCCACTTTGTGTTTCTTTTGGAGAAATCTCATCCATTCATCTCAACTTGGGCACCAAGGGTAGCATCTGAGCCGTCCATCAAATGAGCTCCAATGGGTGTGATAGGATTGCCAACGTGGCATATAACCCATGTGCTTGTGGGGGAGGGTTGAGAGTGACCCTGGGGAAGAAGACAAGGGTTGGAGAGGTGAGGGTTTGGGCGCCAAAATGAAGATGGGAGCAGGGGTGTGTTGGTTTATCTGTTTTGGGCAATAAGCAGAGAAGAAAGGTAAAGTGGTGGGTAAATGGGTTTTTTTCTTAAAATGGTTTAAGTATTTTTTTTTTTTTGTATTTTGTTTAAAAGGGTTTAAGTAATACTTTTGTATTTTTAAAAACTTTGTATTTTTTGAAAGAAAATAATTTTAATAAAATTGGTTTTAAAAAAAATAATTGTTGTAAAATAAAAATGAGGTTTTAAAAGTTTTGGATTTTGCAAAAAGGGTAAAATGGTAATTTTGGGTTCGGGTGAAGGGTAAATTGGTCATTTGGATTTAGGGATAGGTTTTTGATCTGATTCCCCAAGCTCACTCCTAAATATGTATCCCGGGCTCTGAAAATGTAGAAAATCATCATCCGGCTCCGTCAGCAAAGCACGTTTTCCAATCCGAGCTCATTTCAGTCCGTTTTTGCCCTGTTTTCGATCCTTTGTACCTGAAATACATAAGAACACATTCCAAGGATATAGCGCAGCATAATTGGTTATATTTCCGTGTTTTTAGACGTTTTTGTGGGCTTAGATGGGTAAAAAGGATGAGTGAATAAGCACTCATCATTACGTCGTAACTCTTTTGAGGATTCTTGTTACGCTAACCGCAAAACCCGACATGGTACGCAAAGAGAGTGGTTACGGCGTAACCACTGAGATATTATTAGGCCGTAAATGGTAATACGTCAAGAATTCTGCTGCTAAAAGGGTGGTTATGGCGTAATAACATAGATGAGTTATGCCGTAACTCTGGTCAGATCAGTAAAATGCAGCAGCAATTACTTCCTCGTTTCCTGCAAAAATGGTTAGAAAACACAAAACCCTACAGAAATAGAAATCAAAAAAAAGAGAGGGATAATTCGGGTTGTCTCCCAAAAGAGCACTTTTCTTTATTTACGAGTCTTTAAGTTAGAATCAGAGCCTCGAGGCTTCTATGGGGGCCTTTGGACTTCCCCCACCTCTTCAATATCTTTCATCAAGTTATGCCTCATCCAGGCGACATTCGTGGTTGTTCGGGGGTATTCATTAGTTTTGATTTTCTGGATTTTACAAAATTTTTCCTCTGGTACCAAGTGGTAGCGACTGAATTCGAACTTTTCAACAATAATAGGTGGTGGTCTCTTGTAGGGAATCCCAAGGAGTTTGCACCTCCTTTGCTCGTAAGCTTCATCGTCGTGACCAGTAAACTCCTCATTCCCTTGCAGTTCAAGGTAATCAAGGTTCCATTCAATGTCATTGTCATCAGAAGCTGTACCTTTAAACCATTCTTCATCGAGCAGATTCTCCACTAGTACACGCTTGCATTATTCCTTTTCATCTCTAACCAACTCCTTGTCATCCCCAATTGTTATTTCACTCGTGTTGTTGAGACTTTCATCGTTTGAATTTTCTTGATCCATATACTCATTCTAAATCTTCTCTTTGGTTAACGTGTCAACATGTCCATACTTAATCTTTACCCAGCTATCGAATCCTAGGTTGTCCAGCCAAGGCAAACTCGTTCTTTCCTCATCATTGGTTGAGGACCAAAAGAATTCGTCTTGTCCTATTCTCCCAGAGTTGCTTCCCCCGTTACACATATCGTCATAAGGGTTACATGACGCCCATAAAATTTCCTCAGGAGATTTTACTCTTTCACACCAGTGACTGCGTATTTCCTTGTTGTCAGTTTCACTTAAATGCTCATCCATGCAGTAGATGTCTTTATTAGGCACTTCCTTTTTCTGAATGTGCTCCTCGTAATCATATTTTAGCTTCTTAAGAAGATTCGGGTTAATCTTGGCATCCCCGAATTGTATTGCGTACCAGTTATCGAATGCCAAGTCACCGAACTTTATACAATGTCTTTCACGCTCATGAGGGCATGTCCACTCTTCCTCTCTTTCACTATCCCCGCCGTTGCAATATTCGCGGAAGGGGTTGCATCTAGGCCATGCTCGTGTAGACTCCTCGTCAGTTATAATGACCGGAGTACACCAGTGAGTGATAAGCGGTTCTTCTTCATCTTCTAGGGAGAGTTTCTCGAGTCTTTCATCATCAGTATATGAAGGCCACATAAATTTGTTATGGTTGACCCTATCCTTATTGCTTCCTCCATCGCAAACCTCATTTCTTAGGTCACACGAGGTCCAAAGATCATACCAATCTCCCTTAGGAACTAGTATCATTTTGCACCAGTAATATTTATTCTTAGATTTGGGCAGAGGGCACAAGTCAATGTCGTAGGACCATTCATTTCCTAATTCGTCCTCTTCGAGGAATTTTTCTTCCCACGTATCCCAGTTATGCCGTAACTGAGATTCTTGGTTACAGCGTAATTCGTTAGAGTCGTTTTCCTCAGTATTCTTCATAACCCCGTTATCGCTGTGAAAAAAGAAAAACATAGTTACGCCAGTAACTCATAAGGCCGGTTACGGCAGTAACTTTCAGAATCATGTCGACGAGATCAACCCCTGAATCCGTATCAATGGTCTGAACCTTTGAGTTATCATCAGCAAAAATCACTTTACATTCCATAGCTGGTTTAGATCCTTCAGGTTTATTGTTATTCATCCTTACTTTTTCACTGAGCTTTTCCACCATAGATTCTAGTTTTTTTAGGGTTGTGTCATGCTTGGAAATGTTTCAGTCAGTGTTTTCCTGGAATTCTTTTAACCACTCATCTTGCTCCTTTTGTCTTTGGGCTGAACTCTCCAGGAACTTGTTGATAGTTTCTTCAAGACTGAGCTTTCTTTCTCCATAAGGCCCACGGTTATAGTTTCCACGATACTCGTTATTATTTCGATTGTCTCCGTAAAACGGTCGATTTTCTCCATACTTGGCTTCTTCAATATTTTCTTCGTCGATATGCGGACAATTTTTCGTGAGATGTCCTCCTCCCCAGCTATCACAACCCACTTGGATGGCATGAACGGTTTCTCTGACCTTTAGCGGACAATATCTTTAAATAAAGTGCTTCTTAAGTAGCGCCCAAGTATTAATTGCCCTGGCGGTCAATCTTTCAATCCATCTTCTGGAAGCTCCAGTAAGAGTCATTGGGAACACTGATAACATCAAATAGTCCTGATTATTAAGTGTCAATTTCCCCCGATAATGCTTGTAATTTATATCATTTATATGGATTTACGCTTGTTTCCATTGTTTTCCACTTTCAGGTAAGTTACGAGCATTGGAGCTTAAGATACGCGGAACTGGAGAAATATCTAAAGATTTATCACAGTATGCCATTTTGAAGAAGTTATGGCGTAACTCCACTCTCATATTATGCCGTATCTATTGCGTGACTCAAAATACCAACTTATCAAGAGGTTACGGCGTAACTCTTCCCAAAGGTTACGACGTAACTACGTTAGGTCAAATGAGGATCCACGCCGCTGATACTTACGCCGTAATTACTACATCAATTATGGCGTAACCATGTTTATTGAATACTACGGCGTAACCACTTATAAGTTTACGCCGTAACTAGAAGATCTAGCGCAATTACGGAGTAATTAAAGGTTATGGCGTAACTCTTGTTATAGTTACGCCGTAACCCAGATCTGGCTTGTAAATACCCACGAATTCCAGCATTTCTATTCATTCCATTCCACACACAACACTCTGAGAACGTGGGAAAAAACTCAAGGCAGGTCTAGAGGAGCATACGGAGCTGTCTCCAAGGGAGAAATCACTCCACTACGATAAGCATTAGCGTTTTATATTTCTTTTACTTTCAATTCATGTATTTCGTACATTTGAATATTGAATTGATTTACATGATTAATATGAGCGGCTAAGCACCTTTTGGTGCTAGCCTAGTTATGATTCCTTAATTGTTTTGTTTGCGTTTACTTTACTTTTGTACAATTATTTCAAAGTGTATGCATGCATAGTTTATTGGTAGCCACCCTTGGTTCGGTAGTTTTGAATGGCGATAGAGGCCAATTGCCTAGGAGATATGACCAACTGACCCTAGGTGAGCGGACTGAGACGAGAAGGGTAAGATATGACAAACTGACGACCCTTTCTACTTGTGCGATTTGACCAACTGATCACCTATCGTTTGGATGAACTTAAGAATTAGGGGGTGCGTGTCTAAGTTCCTAACGGCCGGGCATTCACTATTATAAATCTAGCATGTAGCGGTACTTAATGACTTGGCTTAGGGGACCAGGAACAACAGAACTTATGACGGTACGCCTTATTTCTCCTGTGGTGGCATCTTTGATGATAGGTTACGGCGAATTGACCAAATGTTGTCCTCTCAAATTTGACCCCACCTGAAGTAATTGGAAGTAAGTAGACGTAGACATAACTAGCTAGGAGGATTAACTAGGTTAGCACCACTTTCCTCTATCGATTTCCCTTTACCATTTATCTGTTTTATTTTATTCTGCTTTAGTAGTTTAATTAATTAAATTCCTATTGAAACCTTTATTAATCTGTGACACTAGACTTAGTAATAATCCAACACACATAGCTGTTGGGATGACCTCGGCTTTACCGATTACTACACTACACACGATCGGGTACACTGCGCGTTAGTGCACTAGGGTAGACCATAGGTATAACGAGACACTATAAATTTAAGACCTGGTCAGTAAAACCTGCATCAAGTTTTTGGCGCCGCTGCTAGGGAGTTATTTTAAGATTGATATTAAGTCTTTCATTTTGTTTTAAAACTTTTCTCACGATCATATTTCAAGTTTTCAGGTACCATGGAAGTGGTTAACATCGATGACCTCACTCTTGAGGAATACT
The DNA here is from genome assembly GCA_910596185.1 of Chrysanthemum makinoi. Lineage (NCBI taxonomy): Eukaryota > Viridiplantae > Streptophyta > Magnoliopsida > Asterales > Asteraceae > Chrysanthemum > Chrysanthemum makinoi. Next base: position 144,434,011 of record OU343222.1, read on the forward strand.
TGACGTTGACAAGAGTAGAACAAGGGCCAGGTCTCGTAAGACCGGCAATTGGAGCGGATGTCCGTTTCGAAATCAAAGACCAATTTATGAGGGAGCTTCGTGCTAACCCTTTTTCAGGAAACAGGGACGAAGACGCATATGAGCACGTTGAAAATGTCCTTTACATCGCAAGCCTTTTCAACATTTCGGGCGTGTCTCATGATGCTGTTATGCTAAGAGTATTCCTTATGACTCTTACTGGAGCTGCTAGAAGATGGATCGATAGATTGCCCGTCGGGGCAATTAATACTTGGGCGCTACTTACGAAGCACTTTATTCAGAGATATTGTCCACCATCAAAGATTTCGAACCAGCTTTTGGAAATCCATAATTTCAAACAAGAAGACGACGAAACATTGTATCAAGCCTTGGATAGATACAACGATCTCCTTTACAAGTGTCCTACGCATGATCTGAACAACCAGCAGAAGGTCAACATTTTCTACAAAGGAATTAACGTAACTACAAGGCAAATGCTGGACTATCAAGGACCTATCCCAAACATGACTCCTACTCTTGCAATTGAAGCCATTCAAAAAATGGCGGATCACTCTCAAAAATGGCATGACGAAGGAAGTAAAAGAAACCAAGGCGGAAGTTTTGACGAAATTGCAGCAATCGCTAGTAAATTGAAAATCTCAGTCGAGATATGCTGAAAGTCAGAGAAACCGTTCATGCCATCCAAGTAGGTTGTGAAAGTTGCGGAGGAGGACATCTAACGAAGAATTGTCCTCATGTGGACGATGAGAATATTGAAGATGCTAAGTATGAAGAAAATCAACCATTTTACGGTGATAATCGAAATAGTTATCGTGGAAATTACAACCGTGGGCCTTATGGAGAAAGAAAGCCCAGTCTTGAAGAAACAATTAATAAGTTCCTGGAAAGTTCAGCCCAAAGACAAAAGGAGCAAGATGAGTGGCTGAAAGAATTCCAGGAAAATCGACAGAACCTTTCCAAGCACGACACAACTCTGAAAAACCTAGAATCCATGGTGGAGAAGCTCAGTGAAAAAGTAAGGAGGAATAATGATAAACCTAAAGGATCTAAACCAGCTATGGAATGTAAAGTGATTTTTGCTGATGATAACCCGAAGGTTCAGGGCAATGATACGGATTCAGGGGATGATTTACGACAAGTCTGAGTTACGCCAGTAACTGCCTAATGAGTTACGGCGTAACTATGTGTTTGACAGCGATAACGGGGTTATGAAGAATACTAAGGAAAACGACTCTAACTAATTACGCCATAACCAAGAGTCTTAGTTACAGCGTAACTGGGATACATGGGCAGAAAAATTCCTCGATGTAGGCGAATCGGGAAACGAATGGTCTCACGAAATCGACTTGTGCCCTCTGCCCAAATTTAGGAAGAGATATCACTAGTGTAAAATGATACCGGTTGCTAAGGGAGATTGGTATGATATTTGGGCCTAATGTGACCCGAGAAATGAGGTTTGCGACGGAGGAAGCAATAAGGATAGGATTAACCATAACAAATTTATGTGTCCTGCATATACGGATGATGAAAGACTCGAGAAACTCTCCCTTGAAAATGAAGAAGATCCACTTATCACTCACTGGTGTACTCCTGTCATCATAACTGACGAGGAGTCCACACAAGCATGGCCTACATGCAACCCCTTTCGCGAATATTGCAACGGCGGGGATAGTGAAAGAGATGAAGAGTGGACATGCCCTCATGAGCGCGAAAGACATTGTATAAAGTTCGGTGATTTGGCTTTTGAAGACTGGTACGCAATACAATTCGAGGATGCCAAGATTAACCCGAATCTTCTTAAGAAGCTAAAAATTGATTATGAGGAGCACATTCGGAAAAAAGAAGTGGCTAATAAAGGCATCTACTGCATGGATGAGCATTTAAGTGAAACTGACAATAAGGAATTACGCAGTCACTGGTGCGAAAGAGTAAAATCTCCTGGGGAAATTTTCTAGGCGTCATGCAACCCGTATGACGATATATGTAACGGGGGAAGTAGCTCTGGGAGAATTGGAAAAAATGAATTCTTTTGGTCCTCAACCAATGATGATGAGAGAACGAGTTTACCTTGGTTGGACAATCTAGGATTCGATAGTTGGGTAAAGATTAAGTATGGACAGGTGGATATGATAACCAAAGAGAAGATTTGGAAGGAATACACGGATCGTGAAAAGTCAAACAATGAAAGTCTCAACAACACGAGTGAAATAACAATTGAGAAAGACAAGGAGATGGTTAGAGATGAAAAGGAAGAGTGCAAACGCGTACTAGTGGAGAATCTGCTCGATGAAGAATGGTTCAAAGGTATTGCTTCTGATGATGATGATGACATTGAAGGGATCCTTGATTACATCGAGTTGCAAGGTAATGAGGAGTTTACTAATCCCGAAGACGAAGCTTACGAGCAAAGGAGGTGCAAACTCCTTGGGATTCCCTACAAGAGACCACCACCTATTATTGTCGAAAAATTCGAATTCACTCGCTACCACTTGGGACCGGAAGAGAAATTTTGTAAAATCCGGAAAGTCGAAACTAATGAATACCTCAGAACGGCTATGAATGTCGCCTGGATGAGGCATAACTTGATGAAAGATATTGAAGAAGTCGGGGAAGTCCAAAGGCCCCCATAGAGCCCCGCGGCTCTGAGTCTAACTTAAAGACTCGTAAATAAAGAAAAGTGCTCTTTTGGGAGACAACCCGAATTATCCCTTTCTTTTGTTTTGTTTTCATTTCTGTTGGGTTTTGTTTTTTCTAACTATCTTTGCAGGAAACGAGGAACTAATTGTTGCTGATTCTGAACAGAGTTACGGCGTAACTCATCTTGGTTATTGCCAGTAACCAACCTTTTAGCAACAGAATTCTTGACGCATTACCAATTACGGCGTAATACCATCTCAGTGGTTACGCCGTAACCACTCGCTTTGCTGCTTATGTCAGGTTTTGCTAGTTACGGCGTAACTCCCTCAAAAGAGTTACGATGTAACTTTCCTCTACTTTAATTCTTTCATTTTAAAACACAATAACCTTGTATTAGAATTTTAAATGAACTTTGTGGGTGTGTTCCCTGTAAACCCTCACGAGACTTCACTCGCCCACTTGGGACACCAAGTGGTTTAAAAGGCTTGTTGCATTTGCTAAATGCAACCGTGTTTCCTACGAAAGTGAGTTAGGTTTGTTTTTCATTTTTCATTTTTTATTTTTACTATTATGCTTGTCGGTATTGTGATTTCAGGGATTGAAGTTTGTTCATGATGCTTATACGAAGGCACGTCTCTTTTTCGTGGGCCTTCCTTCTTTATGGAGCAAATTTCAGGAAGTTCTCGCTCTAATTCTACCTTTCTCTTCACCTTTATTTAATGCCTAGTACAAAAGGAACTTTGTACAATTCAAGTGGGGGGACGGGAGTAGAATTATCTCTTGAACTTTATTTTGCCCTCATTTTTTTAGTTTATTTTGAAAAATTGTGCCATTTTTAAAATTTTGACATGTTTTTCTTAACCTAACTAGATTAGACCTTAGCCAAGCACATACAACCCTTGATATTATATGGTGAGATTAGCTTTATACGTTTCCAATATTCTACCCCAAATCCACCAAATTATGAGTATGCCGGTAGCTTGTAAACTTTAGAACTTGGCCTTTGCATCATTTCGAGACCATAGACGAGGTATGTTGAGTTAGCTCGATGTATTTGGACTTTTCAGTTTTAGAAGGCAATATTATAGGATTATCACCCAAACAGCCTACCATTGTGTTTCTATCGATTAGTCACCTCGACTTTTCGACCCCCATGTGAAACCCTTTTGTTGCACTCATCTTTAGTGCAAGATACCCCTAGATACCCCATTTTGAGCCATTCCTTTCATTTTGTTTACCCAATATATTGTTTTGATACACCTATACACCTTAGCCTACCCTGTAGTCTTTATTTGTGATTAGGAAGTCATCATTTGCCTAAGTTCAAGGTTCGAGTGGAAAGGTTTGGAAATCACGCTTTCATCGACAACATTTCTGAAGATCATTGAAGACCCCCCGAATTCCCATTGTTCATCTCAAGTGGGGGGATATTATGTTTAGTATTTATTGTTATGTTGAAAAAAAAGAGTTTTTATGTTATTTAGTTATTGTAAAAGTGCATTGTTATAAGCACTATTGTTATGAGCTTAATAGATTTAGTATTGAGGAGGCCACCTCGGTCACATTTGAAGATTGGAGTTGGTAGTTTTGCCAACAGTTGAAGAAAAGGTAGTGTGCCCATCACGACATCCTCTAATGACACATCTACCTTTCATTTCATGATCCGGTTTCTTGACTTCAAAACTTGAACGTTGGGCGGACGGTAAGTGGTGATGACTTGGTTATAGATTTAGACTACCTGCTTGTTTTTCATTTTACACCAATTATATATCCCATGTCTTATCCTACCCTTTAGTCATGAAGCGTGTCTAGGTGATGCAGCGAGCAATCTTTGGTGTCTTGGCCATGGATTTGGTCATGTATCATTGATTTTGTCCTCTTTGCCGTGACATGTTAGTAATGACGAGTCACCCCTTAACCTTTGTCGTGTCTACCCATAGTGCCTTCGAGAATTGTTTGGCCCTTAACTCTAATGGTGGAGATTTGTGTAACCGCCAAGCTTATGATAGAATACATGCTATGACTGTGCGATTGAGTGATCACCCCGAAATTGACACTTAGAATAGTTGAGAGATTTGAGTGTTTTGTTCCCCTTTCGTGAGGTGTTCGGCTTTGTTTTATTCTAGCATAAGGGATTTGTAAACTCATATTTTCCAGGTTATGGGAGATATCTTTTTAAGAATCTTTCTAATAAGGTCTACTTGAGGGCAAGTAGAGTTCAAGTGGGGGGATATTATAACATCAAATAGTCCTGATTATTAATTGTCAATTTCCCCTGATAATGCTTGTAATTTATATCATTTATATGGATTTACGCTTGTTTTCCATTGTTTTCAACTTTCAGGTAAATTACGAGCATTGGAGCTTAAGAGATGCGGAACTGGAGAAATATCTAAAGATTTATCACAGTATGCCATTTTGAAGAAGTTACGGCGTAACTTCACTCTCACATTACGCCGTAACTATTGCGTGACTCAGAATACCAACTTATCAAGAGGTTACGGCGTAACTCTTCCCAAAGGTTACGACATAACTACGTTAGGTCAAATGAGGATCCACGCCGCTGATACTTACGCCGTAACTACTACATCAATTACGGTGTAACCATGTTTATTGAAGACTACGACGTAACCACTTATAAGTTTACGCCGTAACTAGAAGATCTAGCTCTATTAAGGAGTAATTAAAGGTTACGGCGTAACTCTTGTTATAGTTACGCCGTAACCCATATCTGGCTTATAAATACCTACGAATTCCAGCATTTCTAATCATTCCATTCCACACACAACACTCTGAGAACGTGGGAAAAAGCTCAAGGCGGGTCTAGAGGAGCATACGGAGCTGTCTCCAAAGGAGAAATCACTCCACTACGATAAGCATTAGCGTTTTATATTTCTTTTACTTTCAATTCATGTATTTCGTACCTTTGAATATTGAATTGATTTGCATGATTAATATGAGTGGCTAAGCACCTTTTGGTGCTAGCCTAGTTATGATTCCTTAATTGTTTTGTTTGCGTTTACTTTACTTTCGTACAATTATTTCTAAGTGTATGCATGCATAGTTTATTGGTAGCCACCCTTGGTTCGGTAGTTTTGAATGGTGATAGAGGGCAATTGCCTAGGAGATATGACCAACTGACCCTAGGTGAGCGGACTGAGACGGGAAGGGTAAGATATGACCAACAGACGACCCTTTCTACTTGTGCGATTTGACCAATTGATCACCTATCGTTTGGATAAACTTAAGAATTAGGGGGTGCGTGTCTAAGTTCCTAACGGCCGGGCATTCACTATTATAAATCTAGCATGTAGCGGTACTTAATGACTTGGCTTAGGGGACCAGGAACAATAGGACTTATGATTGTGCGCCTGATTTCTCCTGTGGTGGCATCTTTGCTGATAGGTTAGGGCGAATTGACCAAATGTTGTTCTCTCAAATTTGACCCCACCTGAAGTAATTGGAAGTAAGTAGACATAGACATAACTAGCTAGGGGGATTAACTAGGTTAGCACCACTTTCCTCTATCGATTTCCCTTTACCATTTATCTGTTTTATTTTATTCTGCTTTAGTAGTTTAATTAATTAAATCCCTATCGAAACCTTTATTAATCTGTGACACTAGACATAGTAATAATCCAACACACATAGCTCTTGGGACTACCTCGGCTTTACCGATTACTACACTACACACGATCAGGTACACTGCCCGTTAGTGCACTAGGGTAGACCATAGGTATAACGAGAAACTATAAATTTAAGACACGTCAGTAAAACCTGCATCAAACACCCTTAGCATAACAGCATCATGAGACACGCCCGGAATTTTGAAAAGGCTTGCGATATATAGGACATTTTCAACGTGCTCATATGCATCTTCATTCCTGTTTCTGAAAAGGGATTAGCACGAAGCTCCCTCATAAATTGGTCTTTGATTTCTAAACGGACATCCGCTCCAATTTCCGGTCTTACGAGACCCGGCCCTTGTTCCGCTCTTGTCAACGCCAAGTATTCCTCAAGAGTGAGGTCATCGATGTTAACAACTTCCATAGTACCTGAAAACTTGAAATATGATTGTGAGAAAAGTTTAAAACGAAATTAAAGACTTAATATTAATTTGAATATAACTCCCCGGCAGCGGCGCCAAAAACTTGATGCAGGTTTTACTGACCAGGATTTAATATTTATAATGTCTCGTTATACCTATGGTCTACCCTAGTGCACTAACGGGCAGTGTACCCGGTCGTGTGTAGTGTAGTAATCGGTGAAGCCGAAGTCGTCCCAAGAGCTATGTGTGATGGATTATTACTAAGTCTAGGTGTCACAGATTAATTATAGTTTCGATAGGGATTTAATTAATTAAACTATTAAAGCAGAATAAAAGCAAATAAAAGCAAATAAATGATAAAGGGAAATCAATAGAGGAGAGTGGTGCTAACCTAGTTAATCCTCCTAGCGAGTTGTGTCTACGTCTACTTACTTCCAATTACTTCAGGTGGGGTCAAAGTCGAGAGAGCATTTGGTCAATTCGCCCTAACCTATCAGAAAGATGCCACCACAGGAGAAGTCAGGTGTCCCCTCATAAGTCCTGTTGTTCCTGGTCCCCTAAGCCAAGTCATTAAGTACCGCTACATGCTATATTTATAATAGTGAATAGGAACTAAGACACACACCCCCTAATTCTTAAGTTCATCCAAATGATAGGTGATCAGTTGGTCAAATCGCACAAGTAGAAAGGGTCGTCAGCTGGTCATCTCTTACCCTTCCCATCTCAGTCCGCTCACCTAGGGTCAGTTGGTCATATCTCCTAGGTAATTGGCCTCTACCGCCATTCAAAACTACCGAACCAAGGGTGGCTACCAATAAACTATGCATGCATACACTTAGAAATAATTGTACGGAAGTAAAGTAAACGCAAACAAAACAATTAAGGGAGCATCACTAGGCCAGCACCAAGAGGTTCTTAGCAGCTCATATTAATCATGCAAACCAATTCAATATTCAAAGGTACGAAATACATGAATTGAAAGTAAAAGAAATATAAAACGCTAATGCTTATCGTAGGGAGTGATTTCTCCCGAGACATTTCCGTATGCTCCTCTAGACCCGCCTTGCCAAGCTTTTTCCGCGTTCTCGAGTGTTGTGTGTGGAATGGAATGAATAGAAATGTTGGAATTCGTGGGGTATTTATAGGCCAGATATGGGTTACGGCGTAACCAATATAGGAGTTACGCCGTAACCTTCTATTTCTTCGTATTTTGCACTAGATCTGCTGGTTACGACGTAACCTAATGAGTGGTTACGCCGTAATCTTCAATAAACTCGGTTATGTCTTAGTTGATGCAGTAGTTACGGCGTAAGTATCAGCGGCATGGAACCTCATTTGACCTAATATAGTTACGTCGTAACCTTTGGGAAAAAAGCGTAACCTTCTCGATAAGTTGGTTTTCTGAGTCACGCAATAGTTACGGTGTAATGTGAGAGACGAGTTATGCCGTAACTTCTTCAAAATAGCATACTGTGATAAATCTTTAGATATTTCTCCAGTTCCGCGTCTCTTTAGCTCCAATGCTTGTAATTTACCTGAAAGTGAAAAATAATGGAAAACAAGCGTAAATCCATATAAATGATATAAATTACAAGCATTATCGGGGGAAATTGACACTTAATATTCAAACTATTTAATGTTATCACTAATCTAAACCAAGAACATGAAACAATGATAAAAATGAAAAAACACAAATAAATGACACAACACACGATACCAAATCACTAGTTTACATGTTTTAATTAGTTTTAAACTCGTTTTAGACCCATCTTTCATGAAACCCAATATACGACGCCACATGCACGAGCTAAAATAGTCTCGTACGAGGCTTCTCATGACTCAAATGAGTCATATTCATGTCCCTTTTACCTTTTCCAAACTCTATCTATAAAACCCACTTGAAACCCTAAAGATTCGAAGAGTTTTTGCAAGATTTGAAGGTGTTAACGGGGATATATATATATTGGGAGTTGGGGATCAAAATAAAAATGAAAATGGGAGGAGGGGGCGCCGGCCTAGTGGAACTAGGGGAGCCAAACCCGTAATTTTTATAAAATAATCATGTTTACCCGCTCTCGAGCTCATATATTGTCCTACGAGTGTCCCACGGAGTTCCTTCGACTTTCTATCGCTTTTATTTATGTTTTTCCACGAATTTTGATTATTTATTTGTCAAGTTTCGTTTTACGGTTTAAAAGTTACGTTATTTCTCGTTATAGGATTTTATTATGCTGAATCACATAGTGCTTAACGAAAAAGGTTAAAACTCATACGACGACTCATACGATAATAAAATAAATCATAAAAACCAATAAATGATACCAAAATAAGTCATGGTTAATCGAAATAGTTCTAAAGTCGATTACTCGGTTTAACTTAGCGTAATGCGGTTACCTAAAATGGGCTCCCTAATTGCCAGTTGTCACATTTAGCACTTCAAAGAGTTGAGGAAAACTCTTGGATGTCTTGTGCGCGTTTGAAATCACCTAGTTCTTGGTCACTTCCTTCACGACTTGGAGACAGAAACGAAAAGAACTTATGTTAGATTTGTGTTTTTGTTTTCAGTTTTATGTTTACGTGAGATGCATGGGGATATTATAACGTGAGATAAGGTCAAGTGGGGGTGGGCAAAGAGAATATGGAAGATGATAACAAGTAGGAGGGAGGCTAGGGAAGTAGGAGTACTTGAGAACTAGCCAATTTGGCTTACAACTGTGTTTGTGATTTCGTTCAAGATGGTGACGAAGCATGGGCTTCTAGAACTTCAATTTATTTTGTGTACAAGTGAACTAAGGAATTAGACGATGTGCTTGTGTGCTAGGATACTTAGACATGTGGTAGAAAGGATTTTTGAGACTTAGGATTACAAGAACTAGGGTGCGTTTGGTGCTAGAGTATCCAACGGGTCCAACAATGTATTGACGTGTGATATTGAGCTTGGGAAACAGATGAGTGTCGAGCAAGGTGTTAGAGGTCTTATAACATGGTTTGGATGACTTTGTAAGTGATTAGAGACACTTAGAAACATGTTAGAATCGTTTTGTATTGTTTGTACAAGTTTTGTAAAGGATGAAAAGTCCAATCACTTTGGCCTTTGTTCAATGTTCATACGTTCTCGTATTTTACTAATTCTTGTTGTTCCTAATTCTTTGATGTATGGAGAATCGTGTGATATAATTTTTACATATGTTGTTCGTATAGATTGTGAGCAAAAGGCGCAAAGTAAACGTGATTATCGTCTGTCTAAATGAGTTTATTAAGCTTAAATGGGCTTATTGGGCTTGGAATTGAATTTGGGCCTAATGAACTTGTTAAGGGTCCGTTTGGTAATTAAATGGGTCCATTAGTGAGCTTAGGTGTACTTGAGGCCCATTAGGTGTTGTAGGGCCCACTGTGGCATATCAGGCCCAATTGGTGAAATGTGGGACCCAAGGGGGGGTTATGAATGCGTTGTGGTGATTAAAACGGTATTCAGGTTTCTTTTGCACATAGTCTACGATATCATGGTATGTATGGGAGCTCGTTCCATGAAAAAATGTGAATCGTATAACATATACTGATTCGGTGTTGCACAGTGTAAGCAAAATTTTTAAATTTTGCCTAAAAATGGGTGTGTGAATAGTAATACTCAATTAATCCTTGATTAACGTTTATTAATAACTGTGGATTTTTACAAGATGTTACAGTACCTACCCGTCATTCAAATTCCGTCCCAGAATATAAGTTTGTGGTGGTTGGTGGGTGTTGATTACGGGAATAAGTGTGGATATTTGGCGCGAATTTGATCTTCACGCTCCTAAGTATACTCGGGTCCGCGCTTGGAGTTCCATCGGACTTTAACAATAGGGATGCGATTTTTCTTTAGTTGTTTTACCTCCCTATCCATTATCTCTACTGGTTCCTCAGTTAAAGTGAGTTTGTCATCGAGGCGTATCTCTTTTAGTGGGATTACGCGAGATTCATCAGATAAGCACTTCTTTAAATTTGACACGTGAAAGATATTGTGCACTTTACTGAGCTCTTTGGAAAGTTCTAGTTGGTAAGTTGCTGGGCCAATCCTTTCTAGGATCTTGAATGGTCCAATGTACCGGAGATTTAACTTTCCACGCTTTCCAAAGCGCACTGTCACTTTCCAGGGGGATACTTTCAACATAACCCTGTCTCCTATTTGGAATTCCATGGGTTTCCATCTTACATCAGCATAACTCTTTTGTCTGTCCCTAGTAGCTTGCAGACGCTGCCTAATTTTGATTATCTTTTCAGTTGTTTCGTGAATCAATTCGGGTCCAATGACTTTTATTTCTCCTACTTCAGTCCAACAAATAGGTGATCTGCACATTCGTCCATACAGTGCTTCGAATGGGGTTGCCTTAATACTGGCATGATAGTTGTTGTTGTATGAGAATTCTGCCAATGGCAAGTGTTTATCCCAACCTTTTCCAAAGTCAATCACACATTCTCTCAGCATGTCTTCTAGGGTTTAAATCGTTCTCTCGCTCTGCCCATCAGTTTGAGGGTGATATGAAGTGCTCATATCTAGGCGAGTGTCAGGGCTTTTTGAAATGACTGCCAAAACCTGGAGGTAAATCTAGCATCTCTATCTGATATAATGGATATGGGTACTCCGTGTCGGGTCACTACTTCTTTTAGATACAATTGTGCGAGTGTGTTTTTATCATCCGTTTCCCAGATGGGTAGAAAATGTGCAGACTTCGTGAGTCGATCCACAATAACCCATATAGTGTCCAATCCGGTGGATGTTCTTAGGAGTTTGGTGATGAAGTCCATTGTAATTCGTTCCCATTTCCATACTGGAAGAACGGGTTGGGTAAGTAATCCTGATGGCTTCTGGCATTCTGCCTTTACTCTTGAACATGTCAAGCATTTTCCGACATACTCAGCAATGTCGGCCTTCATATTTGGCCACCAATAGAGTTTCTTAAGGTCCTGGTACATCTTGTCGGAACCAGGGTGGATAGAATACTTTGATTTGAGAGATTCATGCATGATGAGGTCTCGTATACCTCCATAGAGTAGAATCCAACTTCTTTATTTGAAACATAACATTCTGCCTGACCTTTTTACAAATCCATTTCCAGTTTCGGGCATGCCATAAATCTTTTCATTGGGGTGGTTCTCTTCTTTAAGAGCTTCAAACTGTGCTTGGAGAATCTGTGACAAAAATGGTGAAAAAATCATCATTCCCAATGATCGGACTCGGAGGGGTTTAATGCGTTCCTTTCTGCTCAAAGCATAGGCCACAACATTGGCTTTTCCTGGGTGATAACAGATTTCAAAATCGTAATCATTGAGTAACTCTAACCATCGACGCTGTCGCATGTTTAACTCCTTCTGATTAAGAATGTGTTGTAAACTCTTGTGGTTCGTGAATAGCGTACACTTAGTACCGTACAGGTAATGTCTCCATATTTTGAGAGCAAATACTACTGCTCCCAACTCTAGGTCATGAGTGGTGTAGTTTTCCTCGTTCTTTTTGAGTTTTCGGGAGGCATAAGCTATTACTTTGTTTCTTTGCATTAACACTGCATCTAAACCATGGTGCGATGCGTCGCAATACACTACGAAATCTTCATTCCCTTCGGGTAGTGCTAAGATGGGTGCTTCACAAATCTTTTGTTTCAGCAGCTGAAAAGCTGTCTCTTGTTTCTCTCCCAATTCGTAATTCTTGTTTTTCTGTGTCAACTCGGTTAATGGCTTTGCAATCTTTGAGAAACCTTCGATGAATCTTTTGTAGTAACCAGAAAATCCTAGAAATTGTCGAATTTCTGTAGGGTTGGTAGGGGAAGCCCATTCTTTCACTGCTTTGATCTTGGCTAGATCTACGTGAATACCTTGGCTATTGATGATATGTCCCAGAAATTGCACATTCTGGATCCAAAAGTCACACTTGGAGAACTTTGCATATAACTGTTCAGCCTTGAGCAAACCCAAAATGATTCTTAGGTGTTCAGCGTGTTCTTCTTGACTGCGGGAGTAGATGAGATGGTCGTCTATAAACACAATTACAAACTTGTCTAAGTATGGTTTGCATACTCGGTTCATCAGATCCATAAATACTGTTGGTGCGTTGGTTAGGACAAATGGCATCACTTGGAACTCGTAATGGCCATAACGTGTTCTGAATGCAGTCTTGGGAATATCTTCTTCGCGAACTCTCAGTTGGTGATATCCCAACCTTAAGTCAATCTTTGAGTAGATGCTTGAACCTTGTAACTGATCGAATAAGTCATCGATCCTTGGCAGCAGATACTGATTCTTCACGATAAGTTTGTTCAGTTCCCGGTAGTCGATACACATTCGGAACGATCCGTCTTTCTTCTTAACGAACAATACTGGAGCTCCCTAGGGTGATGAGCTCGGCCAAATGAATCCTTTTTCAGACAGTTCCTTTAATTGTTCAGACAATTCTTCCATCTCGGATGGTGCTAATCGGTATGGTGCTTTAGCCACTGGTGCTGCTCCTGGCACTAAGTCAATTTGAAACTCTATTTGACGAACTGGTGGTAGGCCGGGTAGATCTTCTGGAAATACTTCAGGGAAATTCTTGACTAAAGTCAAGTCTTTAAGTCGCTTTTCTCCCGACTTATTTTCCGTCACTTGAACCATAAATACTTGACAACCTTCATTTATGTACTTCACTGTTCGGATGAACGAGACAATACCGAATCAGGGCTTGCTTCGTTTGCCTTGGACAATAAGGGTTTCGTCGTCTAATGGAATTTGAACTGTTAGGTTCCTATATATTCAACACAAGCATCAATAGAAGAAATAGAGAAGAGATGAAGGCGGATGAACAAATAACCAAACACACATACACGTATACTTGGAGAAAGGTTAGGCGTAGAGTATATGTGAAAGATAAATTGAACAACCAACCCTCAAGTGAGGGTTATTACAAGGTATTTATAGGAAGGGGAGCTAGGGCAACACTCCTACTCCCTTCCTTTTCCTTATTGGACTAGGCCTAGGCTTATGGGCCTTCTACATAAGCCTAAGGCTAATTACTAACATAAAGGCCATATTAAGCTAACTAGTACATATGAATTACTAACACTTGATTTAGGTTTAGGAGTGATTCCAACAATCTCCCCCTAAGTGTTGGTGATGAATGAATATGAACGGTTAAGGTACTGATGTAATAGTAGCTTTGACGTCTTCTGACATTTTTCTTTCTTGTGAGAAGAATTGCCTTGATTTGAACAATCTCCCAGTGTAGAGAAATTGTTTTCTTTAAACAGTTCTGCTTTGACGTCATCTTTGTTCTTTGTGATGGTAGTGATAGTATGTTGTTGTTGTCTGCATCAAGTCTGACTCAGGTCTGCTTCGCTACTCCAGTGTCTCCACGTCATTCTTCAACATGCTCACACGTTCTTTGACGTTGGAATTGATCTTGATGAAGTTCTTTAAGTCTTTAAACTTTGTAGATTCTTTGATTTGACGTAGAATCATTCTGACTTTTGTGTTGCCTTTGGAGAGAACTTCCATTAGTGATGATGTTGGCATGAGCATGTGAAGAATCTGCATGATCAGTCCGCTCCATAGCTTCCATAAGAAGAAAACATAAGAAAGGTTAGTAATAAGCGGATTCCGGCGCTTACAAGTTTGAACTTTGAGAGTGTTAACAGCATAGTGTGAAAACACAACTCTAATTCTCACAAAGGCCGTTCCTGAACCGGAGTCCCACAAGTGAGATAACGCGATGTACTGAAGTACATCTACGGTTCAGATGAGTCGTTGAGGTACACCGAAGCATCACCTCACGACTGTAGACCGTTTGAGACACACTAAGCGTAATCCAAGGGGAGTTACCGGAGTGACCTGCTGTCAGGGCTGTTTGATGTTGACCCTGGCAGGAGTTTCCATTCAATCACTGAGGATCACAGTTGTAAACCTCTCATAAATGTTCTTGACAGATTGCTAAGATCTGTGAAGGAGTCGATAACGTACCACTGATGTTTTTATTATTGAACAACAAGTGATGAAATGTCAAGTGTACCTAAGAGATCTTTTGATGAATCTCGTGGCTCTAGACTCAATAGTGCGTTTTGGTTTTCCTGAGCGGAGACTAGGGAGAGGGTCTCCTTCTTCAATGCCAGCAATCTCTAAGAGAAAGCCGATAGTTTACGTAGGGTTCCCTGTGAGAATGAAACAAGCTTCTGTTGAGAGAAACTTGAGTGGCTAAGAAGGTTTAGTGCATGCGTCACTGGGTCCATGACGACTTTTAATCTTCAATACCGGTGTCATCAAGTGACAACCAGAAGTATATGAATTGAACCCGTTATGCGCCTAAGTTGAATAATTTGGAGGGCTATTTCTTTTCACCCTTTTCTTTACATTTCTTTTTAAATCTTCAACTCCTTCTTTCTCTGATTCTCATTTTCTCCTTTTAACAATCATGCCTAAGGACTTCTAATTCTAACTATTGGTAGTGTCCTTGGGTAGATCCCTCCGGCTCTGGCGGATCATAGGACGGTTATTCCTAACCTTAATCACCTTATAACTCCGTTGCCATAAAACCATTTTCATGAAAATCTCTCGAAGTGTTTGTGAATGAAAAACATTTTGTACCACTGTGAGAGTTTTATCTTTTAGCATAAATACTCCCCCTCTACATCTGCTTAAGAGTTTTGACAGAAATCTGCACAGTGAGGAAAGAGCGCGCACTTTTGAATTGATCGACTCAAGATAGACAATCCCCGCGAGACACGGTTACGTTGAATAGTTAAAGAGTTACATTGTCAGCTTTTAGGTGACAACTAGCTCTAATAACTATCTTGAAGGTGTGGAAAAACCTCGAAAGGTTGTCAAACCCGTCAAAGATCATGTCTACCAGGAGTTTCTCGAATGGTACATTCTACTCGGACAAGTCCTTTGCGAGACACGCTTACATCACTAGCGAACTAGCTTGAACATATTACCCGTCCCGGACAAGTCTTTTCGAGTTACTAACAGTTAAGATCTCGTCAATTCGTTGGTTAAGTCTGTAGCCCAAAGATTCATTTGCATTTACACAACATATTTCTTATCACATGATTTTTCTCCCCCTCAAAAATGGCATATAAAAGTTATTTTTGAAGAAATGTTGAGAATAAATATGTCCATTTTGAGTTTTGTGGGAAGATAACACAAAGAACATTTTGTGAACAAAGTTTTTAAGTCAAATACTCCCCCTCAACAAGTGATATAAACGGTTGAGGTTTTGAAAATCATAAGAGGAAGTACTTGTTCTTTTGAGCAAAACCTTGAAAATTGAAAGGTTTGATAGGTTTTACTCAAAAGTAAGAAGCTTTCGATCCTTTTTATAGGATTGTGTCAAGCGTACCACGGGTCCTTTATTTACAAGAGCGGGTTGTTACATCGTTATGTGTGCACAAGCCATTGTCATATATAATCACACATCCAAATTATATGAAATAGAGGTAGTTCAAGGGGTACCGGTGAATTCCATCAATCTTGCGGGGAATGCAGGCGTTGATAGCGGTGAGAGCAATCTGGGTCGACGCCTACAAAGCTCTCCAGTGTTCGAATCGTCCCGTCGATACAACCTTTCATCAATCATGGTGATGATCCTCTTCACATCCCGTCTGTCCTTAGAATTCCATCGCTTTTGTGACCCAATTCCTTCATGTATGTCCTTCAACCTATCAGCCAATCCGTCCCTAACCTTCTTCAGTATGTGATCCCCAAACTTGTGAAGATCTCTACACGCCATCAAGCAGTTGCGTTGTAGTTCAATAAGGTAAACTACTCGAATGGTTGGTGATGAGGGTGTATTGTGGAAGCTGGTTGATGTCGGGAAGATCTAGGCGAGGTGGAGTGAAGTTGACACGGGTGCGATATGATTCAACCGCAAGCTGGAGATCTTCTACACGTTCTTTGATTACTATTCTTCGGATGAAGATAAGCAAGGACTTGATGAATTCACGTTGCACTTCAGTCGAGAATTGTCTCATGCGACCCTGTACTTTGGCAAGGTACATGTCTTCAATGTCGTTGATAGACAAATTCTCAAAGTCCGCTTCAGAGAATGCATAATCCCTTTCGTCTTGTTTTTTGACCACGATATTCTTGAGAAAAGTGTAGTCCCATTTAGACGAGAGATCAACATGTTTGATGGCAACGATATTCTTAGTACTGAACACTTCATGTTGAGACTTCTGAACCTGGCAGTTTCGGTAGTAGATTCTTCGGCGTTCCGGCCAATGGTGAATCCCATACATTGCATCACGGTCATACTCTTCCAGTTTGTTGGAGAACATGTGGTTAGCTCTTTCTTCGATGGCTATGCAGTTAGAGTATATAGCTTCTGGGAATGGAAGTGTCAAAGATGTAGCGTATTTCCTTGAACCATCGCCACCGTTTAGAAGGAATTCCATATCTTTGTTGAAGAAATATCGAAATGGAATCCTAGGCTGATCTGGTTGGCCAATTGTTGGTAGAGGTTTAGACCAGTCGGTGTAATATGGAGGATTGTCCCGTTGAGTGAAGTCGATGTTTGCTTCTTGGTTGAGCCAATCCATATTGTTAGACATGGCTCGTGCTATATTATCAAGGTGATACTCGACTTAAATAGCACTTTCCGAAGCGTCTTTTAGCAGTTGAAATGCTTCATTCTTGATTCGCTTCAATTCGGATTTCGTCATCTTTTTCACACGGAATTTTTCTTGCAAGAACTTAGCATGTTCCAATGTACGACCTTCTACCGCATCTTGACCTTCAGGTGGGTAGGGTGTAGAATCAACAAGCTTCGAGAACCAGTCGAATTCAGTGTCATCCTCATCCAGCCATGATAAGACATCAGTCATAGGTGCCTTCTTCTTCTTTTTCTTTGGCCTAGAGGAGGATTCTGGTTTCTTGGCTGTGTCAGGAGAGATGGGTTGTTGTTGGGGCTCAGGGATTTCCTCATCGGTACCACCCGTATACTCAAAGTGATCACCGATTTTCTGAGTCTGGGGTGGTAACTCAGAATCCTGAGGTTTTTCAGTAGAAGAGCGAGGAGGGTATCTTTGTTGAGCTGGAGTCCTTTGGGGTGGAGGCTGCATTGAGTACTGAATTGAGGATGATTCACTAGACTTCTTCGGGCGTTTGGGCTCGTAATCCTTATACTTATCTTTGTCTTCATCGTCTCTTGGACGTTTAGGCCTTTCAGCTTCTTCTCTGTATGATGATCTGAGTTGGTATTCCAAAGAATGCTTCAAACAATTTACCTTCATAGGAGGCAAACGTTGCAGAGTGTTTCGACATTTGAGCTACCAGCCGGTTCACTAATTCATCATCTGAGAAGATTGTGGGTTCAACTGGATTGATGTTTACATTCATTGGAGTTGATTTCATGGTTTGTTTGGCCAGATGTAAGAGATTCGGATAAAGTTGTTTGGTATACATCTCCTTTGTCAGTTTAGGAACGACGTCAAGAAGGAACTTGTGAGTGTATCCTTTGATCATCTCGTCCATTATCCCTTGAAGATCATCTTTCATGAGCTTCTGGACATACTCCCTTTCAACTTGCATCTTGTCTTTCTCATCATGAAGATATTGTATCTGGTCAGCAAGAAAATCTAACTTCTTCTTTGTAATATCTTTCTCTCTGACCTGCTTGACAGCTTTAACGATTCATGACTTTGCATGAGAGATCCAAGACGCTGTTGGCTTCTTCACTGATCTGGTTGTTCTTTTTGATGGTAGTGGTGAAGAGTGAGAAGATGAATCGGATGATGATGAGATATGAGGAGACTCCGGGTCCTTTGGTGGCTCAGAAGTTTCCTCCTTTGAGCGTGCAAGACTATCTAGAAGAAACTTATCATATTCAATATCATCTTCATTTCCAGACTTAGCTTTTTCATAAGCTTTATCTTTCTTGGACTTTTCAGTTTTTGGTTCTTCAATGTTGTAATCAATAGAATCTTCAACGCGCTTTTGTTGTTGCTCCAAAGTGGTGGCACCAGTTCCCTTATCGGGTCGATTAACCGCATCAGGATTTGGTGTAGGTTGAACTCTACCACTTGACCCTCCGGGGCCACCCATTTGATCCTTAGCAAATTCTTTTGCAACGTGTTGGAGTCTAATGAATTTGAACTTCGTACTTAGTGTCCGTGAGGCTCTTCATCTGATTCTTCTTCTTCTTGTTGCTCAATTACTGGAGTCTTTCCTTTTCCTTTATCTGCTGGTGGACTAGGAGGTTTAAGTACCGTTGGGGTTTCATCTTTAGTAGTTTCAGAGTAAATGATCTCTTCATCAAGATACCCTCGAGTCCTCGTCTGTTAGCTTTCTTTGTGGTTCCATCTTGGGAATAGGAATAGGAATAGCTTCCTTGGAAGGAACTCTCCTTTTGCTTCCAGGTTTCCTCTTGGGGAACTTCCTTTGACTCTTAGTGCTTGCAGCACTTCCTCCACTTCCTCTTCTGGTTTTCCTTGTAGGCGTACCCGAAGATTTTTCATCAAGAAATCCAACTTTGTTCTCTCTTACAGCAACCATATATCTTTTATAAGAGTAGAGCCGTTTGAGTTCATCCGAGAGAAGGTGATCGGTAACACAAGACCTTGTTTCTTAGTAGTTGACTCCTTGAATCGACAGTTAGGGTGGGCTCGACAACATGTCGAGATTGTCGGGGTCATTGATTCTTTGGGGATATCGGGTTATATCCAAGTGCTCTTTGAATAACAGCTTTAGTATATCCGATATAAGGAATCTTTGAGCCAAGCTTTTTGAGGAATGTCATCATGTCATCCCATATCAGAGCTTCAACTTCGATGTGCTTCATGTTGATTAGAGCCCAGAAGATTTGAAGTTCTACGAGCTTGGGATGCTCATAGCCCGCACGACCGAAACAGATTTTGTGATGATGATATAAAGGGTTCTCCAAGGCTGAGGAATGTTCTTTAGATCCACGTGTGAATTCTTATTGATTACTCCGAAGCTTCGTACCCAATATGAATCAAAAATTGCGAACGTCTCTTCAGAGGTGCAGCAGAGAATTCAGTTGGTATGATGTCGGGAATGAGGAGAACAGCCCTTAAATCTGCAGGAGTGATGGTGATTTGCTTGTGATTGAGCGTCACCGTCACAAAATTTTGAACTTTGATCATTTGCATCGTATTCCGAACTCTGAATGTAGATCCCGATCGTGGAAGAATTGGTGAGCATGTTCTGATAAGGATGGCTCTTCAGAATGTCAACAGCAATGAGACAAGAAGATTCCGAGAAGGTGAGAGTTTCAAAGTCAACACTGAGATTGTTCTTTCCAATCTTCATTGGATAGCCATGAGGGAAGATATCAGCAATGGTGAGAACATTTGGTGCATCCACATTCATTTGAGCTTCCATGTCGTGATCTGAAACACATTTAGCCAAAAGAACCAACATATCGAAAGACATAATGTTAGTCAACAGATGGTTTTATTGTCTAATTATAGAATGTGCAATGTCGATGATTGTTACGAGTCCAAAATCACTTGTTTGTCCAAGAGTCCAATGACGTCGAGAAAATTTTCGTGAGTTAGTTAACTTTAGGTTTTAAAGTTTATGTTATCACATATTTTTCCACAACACATTACACATTTAAACTTATTAGTGACATTATTGGATTCGTGACGTTATGATTTATTTATTTACAAGTTTGCACGCGTAACAATTCATAATGAAGGTTTGATCAAGGCTTAGGCGTAGAAATGGTAGCTTATGCGTAAACAGGAGTTATACGCGTAGACACAAGCTTATGCGTAGGATCCTGACTTACGCGTAAGAAATATTACGCGTAGGAACAGGAGGACCTTATGCGTAGAGCTTACGCATAATCGTATATAAAACCTTACGCGTAAGGCTTTACTCGTAAGAGTAGACCTTATGCGTAGAGGTCACTGTTTACGCATATCCTTCACAGGATACGCGTAGTCCCTTTGTAGAACCTTACGCGTAAGATTTCTCTTACGCATAACATGCTACGCGTAAGGTGATCCTTATGAGTAGATGGTTAACAACCTTGATTCTGATTTTTACGAGTAGCAAACATGAAATAAATTCATCACAGCATCAATATTAACATCCTCATTCATTGTGTAACAGATTTACTCACAAACACTTAATCAAACAGTTACATGTAAAGAACCTTATGCGTAAACTAAAACCCTAAAGTTTATGAATTACGCGTAAGATTTTTAGCCATGGAATTTGCACCAAAGTTTTTCTGGTAATTCTAAGAAGTCATGTGAGTGATATAACCAAGTATTAACATCCAATTCGCAGAGAATCAAAAATGCCCAAATTTTAAGAACATTAAACCCTAATCTCTAATTCTAAATCAATTAGTGTTTCTGGGTTGTTTTAAAGCCTAGATATCATTAATTCACCATGATAACAACCTCACACAACTATCTTTTTGACCAAAAACATTCACATTTGAAAATACCCAAACCCACGCATAAACCCTGGTTTTTCAAATTCAATCAATACGTGATTCTGGGTGCATTTTGAGTAGACAAATGGTATCAATGATGTTAAAGACACGTTTTGACACTATTATCTTAACAACAAAACTCACAAACATGATCATGTGTTCTTACGCATATGCGTAGAACACAAAATCAACCATATGCATAAATTTAACCGTTGGATTCGTTTGAAAATCAAAACCAATGTTTAAAACTGTGTTACAAACACAAAATCACTTACAGATTGATGATCAAAACTTCGGATTTGTTGAACGATTTATAGGCATAGGATTAGTTTGGTTTTTGTAATAAATGTGAAGTGATGAAGTTAGGTGGAAGTTTTATTAAAAAGGATTTTGAGCTTTTGGCAGTTTTAGTCCCTCCACCTTTTCCATTTTCATCCAAAGCCTTTTAACTTCCATTTTGGTTACCAAACGAAGAATATTTGGAAATAACATTGACAACACTCCCCCTTGACTTAAGAAATAATGAAAGTTTATAAATTTTAGTCTGAGGAGTGTCAGAAACTAGAAATATGTTCACCATTATTTAAAGAAACAACCGGGATAAGATAACATGCAAGTACAAGGTTTTATGAAACTAAAAAATATATGCTTTTTCCCCCTCAACACTTGATCGAAAAAATACTGAATTTTAAAAGATTAAAGTGTTGACGGAAGATTTGTACTTGCCATGTGAAAAGAAATATAGATAGAGGAATATTTTTGAAGTTTTATCAGATTTTATATTTTTGTATTTTGTTTTTGAAAAATATTTACAAAAGAGGTTTTGGTGTTTGACTGGTTTTTAAGAATGTTTTAAGAGTTCATCCAGTTCCTCTTGAGTCAAACACCGCATACCAATCCGATGGACCAACTCATTAAACCTAGCGGGAGGCAAGGCTTTGGTGAGTAGATCTGCCAATTGGTATTCTGTACCCACAAAGTATAATTCAACAGTACCCTGTTCCACATGGTCCTTGATGAAGTGATATCGAAGATCGATGTGCTTTGACTTTGAGTGTTGAACTGAGTTGCACGAGATCGCAATAGCACTCTGATTGTCACAGTACATCGGGATCCTGTCAAATACGTAACCATAGTCTTTGAGTTGTGTTCTCATCCAAAAGACTTGAGCACAACACGCCGACATGGCTACATATTCTGCTTCGGTTGAGGACAGCGATGTACGATCCTGCTTCTTCGATTGCCATGACACCAGTTTGTCACCAAGAAATTGTAGAGCTCCTGAAGTACTTTTTCGTGAATCTAAGCATCTTGCGTGGTCAGCGTCTGAAAAAGCGATTAGTTCAAAACCAGAATCCTTCGGATACCAGATCCCCAAATTAATGGTTCCCTTGATGTATCGGAGGATTCTTTTAGCTTAAGAGAGGTGGGTTTCAGTTGGTCTCTACTGATAACGGGAGCAAAGATATACGGAAAATACAATGTCAGGCCTGCTAGCTGTTAGATACATGAGAGACACAATAATACTACGGTATTTTGTAGGGTCAACTAGTTTCCCATGCAAATCAGCGTCCAGCTTCTTGGTATGTGACATTGGTGTGGCATAAGTATCACAAGTATTCATTCCGAATTTGTTCAGAATTTCAAGGGCATATTTGGAGTGACTCAAGAAAATACCACGGGGTGATTGATGAACTTGCAGTCCTAGAAAGAACGTAAGTTCACCCATCATTGACATTTCAAAATGTTTCTTCATTAGTTTAGCAAAAGCGATTGAGTACTTTTTATGTGTTGACCCAAAAATGATGTCATCCACGTAAATTTGAACAATTAAAATATGTTCCCCATGATATTGTATGAAAAGAGTTGGGTCGACTGAACCTTTGGTAAAATTATTGGCAAGGAGGAAAGATGATAGCTTATCATACCACGCCCGAGGAGCTTGTTTGAGACTATACAGAGCTTTGTTCAGTTTGTAGACATGGTTCGGAAGCGCGGGATCAACGAATCCTTCGGCTGGTGACATAAACTGCTCTTTCGGTTGACCATTCGAAAAGCAGTTTTGACGTCCATCCGAAAGACCGTTATGTTCATATGAGCCGTGAACGCCAAAATATCGAACGACCTCAAGGACGAGCAACGGAGCAAATGATTCTTCAAAGTCAATACCCTCTTCCTGTCTATAACCCTTAGCCACCGGACGTGACTTGTTTCTGATGACATTCCCTTCAACATCCAATTTGTTCTTCCAAATCCATTTTAGACCAATGACGTAGACCCTTGATGGTCTTTCAACCGCTTACCATACTTCAAGATGTTTGAATTGGTTGAGTTCTTCTTGCATGGATTCAATCCAGTTGTCTTTTGTCATTGCGTCTTTAATGTTTTAGGCTCAGATTGGCAGACGGTGAGTGCATAAATGCAATGTTCACCATCTGAGTGAAGACGTTGTCTCGTAACGACGGGTTGATTCGGGTTGCCAATAATATTTTCCAGAGGATGGTCTTTTGTCCATCGATGTGTAGAAGGTTGATGTTGGTATACGTTGTGCAGATTTTGAGGATTCAAATGGCTTGTTGAAGATTCCGCGACATCCGGTGTAGCAGTCTCATTAGCAAACGGGTTAAAGAACGCATTTGGATCAAAATCTGCAGGTGGGGGTACTTCATTCAGAACATCATCAACCGGTTCATCATTGTTGGAAGCGGTTTGTTCAACCGTTGTGTTGGAGTCAACTGGTGGTGCTTCTTCAACGGTGGTTGTTGTAGCAGTGTATCGTATAAGAGTAGTATAGGTTGAGCAGCGGATATAGTAGATACACCTGGAGCACATTCATCAATATCGTCACTGAACAACGGATCAAAAAGTCTTTCCATTTGTTGACGAGTAAGCTGAGGGCTTTGTTCAGCTGATGATGGGGTTTGGGGGAAGTTTAAGCGGTTGTGACCGGGTTCCAAGTTGTTATACTCAGAAGCCATTTCAGTAAGTTCATCAAAATGAGCATGAATCGTTTCCATAACCTGCTTTGTACGACGATTCCAGATCCGGTAACCTTTAGAATTCTCACAATATCCAATAAAGACTCCAATGTCAGCTTTGGCTTTGAGCTTTCCAAAGTCGTCACGATCATTATTCGGATAGCAGAGGGATCCAAATACATGAAAGTGTTTGAGATTCGGTTTTCTGTTGTGGAGAAGCTCAAATGGTGTTTTGTTGTGGCGTTTTGTAATCATAGAACGATTCTGAGTGTAGCATGCAGTTGAGACAGCTTCAGCCCACAAGTAATCTGGAAGTTTAGCATTGATTAACATCGTTCTGGCGGCTTCCACTAATGTACGGTTTCGTCTTTCAACAACTCCGTTTTGTTCTGGTGTGCGGGCAATAGATGTTTGATGCTCAATTACCACTTTCTCATAATATTCCCGAAGGGTTTGATTCACAAATTCAGTTCCTTTGTCAGTTCGAATTTGTCTGACGGTGTTCCGGAGCTGAACTTGAATTTTTGTGAGAAAGGTGATGATCATTTGTGGAGCTTGATCTTTACTTCGAAGAAAATAAACCCAAGTCCATCTTGAGTAGTCACCAACAATTACCAAGATGTAGCGTTTGCCATTTGTCGTCTGCACGCGCATCGGGCCACACAAATCCATGTGAAGAAGATGAAGCACATGCTGAGATCTGTGTTCCACCTTTGGAGGAAAATGAGCACGAGTGCTTTTCCCTTGTTCACAAGCTGAGCATAGGTGATCTTTAGAATACCGGAATCGCGGGAGACCTTCAACAAGTTTGTGTCAAGCAAGGTTGGTTATGGTTTGAAAGTTTAGATGTGATAGACGACGGTGCCATAGCCAAGATTTTGTAGATGTAGCCTTTGAGAGTAAACAAATGGGAGATGAAGCGATCATGTCTTGCATGGAGATAGTGTAGAGACTGGATGAGTGTTGGCCAGACATAAGATCATTTCCTTGTAGATTACGAATGTAACAAGTTTTCTCCCTGAAAGCGACTTCCAAGTCTCCATTACAAAATTGACCAACTGAGAATAGATTGTGACCGAGGCCTTCCACATAATAAACCCTGCTAATTTCGATGTTGCCATTAATGTAATCTCCGTAGCCCATGATAGCTGCGAAGTGATCATTCCCGAATTTGGCAGTGCCAATGAACTTTGAAACAAAGTTTGATAACAGTTTAAGGTTTCCTGTCATGTGTCGGGAACATCTGCTATCAACAATCCAGAGGATGTTCTGTATCACCTGCATTAGACACAGGCGACACAGATGGAATAGAAGTAGATGTGGAACCCGAAGTGTTAGAGGGTTCCTCGCAGCTTATAGTTGAAATACACACATCATTGATTTTAGGCATCCATTTAAATCCTAGTGTATTATGTATCCATTTCCGCCATCTCCAACTAGTCTTAGCTTTAGTCTTAGTGAATGTGCTAGGTGGTACAACAATCCTTGGAGGTGATACTGGAACTACAGGGACATCAAATCGTTTCTTAGAATCTAAAGAAGGCGGTTTACCAAGCACAGACTTAGAAGCATTAGTGGGCCTAGAGGTATTCCGAATCTTAGGATTCCGTAAGCGTGACAAGATAGCCTTAGCAACACATTTATCATGACAATCAGAACGCATACTTTTACGACAAATAACACAAGATGCATCGGACTGAATATCAAAAGTACTTAAAGGTTCAACATTAGTTACAACACTTGTTCCATTACATTTTCCAGACGCAATATCTAAAGTGGGTGCAACTGGAGTCTTATTCAAAGTCCTACGGTGTTCGTCTACTTCAACATTCTTTATTTGTCTTTTCTTAGGTCGCAACTTCCTATTCTTCCTTGTATTGCTCCTAGGTATGAAGTGCGGACGTTTGGAAAAGAGGCAACTAGTCTGTTTCGAGAGGGAAGCACATTAGTAACTTGTGTTTTGTCAAGAGGTATTCGGGGACATGATTGCTAAGTGTTACAAGTGCAACTCTCTTAATGATGCTAGGCTGAACTTGTTCATACTTTCCTAACATTTCCCGTAACTTAAGGATAATGTGCACCAAATCTTGATTTTCAGAACGAAGATTTCCAGCAAAATTCATGACTTCTTTAGTGTATGCAAGATAATGATCAAGTTCGTTTGATGCTTCATCACGAGTCTGTTTTAGTAAATCAAATATGACACCATATTCCTTTTTAACTTTTGCAAGTTCTTGTTCATATTTTGAGATTTGACACTTAAAAGACACATTTTGATCATCCAGTTGCTCAATTTTAGGATCAGAAGATTTTGCACGCAACTGGGCGATTTTGTTATGAAAAACAAGTTGTTGATCGTGAATATCTTTTTGACACCAATTAAGATGACGTATTGCAGTTGAAAGCTCGTTTGACAATCGTTCATTTTCAATTTTTAAAGACTCGAACTGAAGCACTTTATCCGTAGTTTCAACAGTTTCAACAGAATCAACAGTATCAGCAGATATAGAATCAGATGCATATGGCAAAGAATGCAATAACATAACATTATAGATATCAAAGACAGATAACATCTTCCAAGAGTCGATCAACATCTTTTCTCAATAATTTCTTTTTGCGTTTAGTATTTGAAATTGATGTTTCTGTTTACTCGAAAACTGTTTTCATGAGACCAAGTTCCTTGTGAAAATCCCTTTCCCAATCTAGTGCACAGTTTTTCAAATTTTTGACATGGGGTAAAATTCTTTTCTGAAAAATATCTCGTTGTTCGCGTGCCCATGGCGAGGTAAAATGTTCAACTTTTATTTCAGAATGAAATTCAATCGCATGTTCCAAAAGTTTGATGTCAGATAAGAAAGTGTCAAAATATTTGATAACACGACAACTTTCGGCTTTACTTTTTACTTCACTAAGTGAAGGTAAAGGACCATTAACTTGTGCACCATTGTCTTGGGGACTAACTTCATAAGCTGGTGTGACAATCAAAGGTGTGTTTGAAGTATCTTGTTGTGTTCCATTTTTGACCGACTCTCGTCATCTGCATCTAATTCCTCCATTCGATTATATTCAACAACAGTCATAATTGAATCATCAATTCTATGTTCTGCACTGTAAACTTCAGGATTTGGTTTGAATGCTCTGTTTGAAAACTTGGGTTTGTAATCAGCAAGAATCGGACCATATCCATTTGGGTTTGGTTTAAAAGTAAACTTTTGAATCGTTGTGATTGACTCACCATGTTTATAAACAACATTTTGAAACTCTTTGATTTTGTTTTGTAAGTCGACAATTTCATCAAGATAGTTATCTATTCGTTTCGTGGAATGCTTTTTGTACTCAGAGAACTGTTTTTGACAAGTTAACAACTCAGCCTTGGCTTTTTGAGTTTCCAAAGTAAGAGCGTTAAGTTGTTTTTTATGTTCATGTTGCAGTTGTTCTATTTGAGACAACAAAGCATTCTTCGATGCGGCTAGATCACGTATCTCTCGTTCTAAAGCTTTTTCGTTTTGATGAGATTTAGCAAAAGCGACTTCAAAACCTTTTTCCCGTTTATCTTGAATTTTAAAAGCGTTGAGTTGTCGATTTAAGCAATCGTTATCCCTGGTTAACAGTGCATTTTGAGCTTTTAATTTTATATTATCATTATGATAACGTTCCACTCGGGATTGTTGGTCTTTAACTAAGGTCCGGAGCTCAAATTCTGGATCAAACATAGAGTCATTTTGTTCAATGGGAGTCTCAACATGGTCATTGGTTAGATCCTCAAATATAACCACGGAGTCAACTTGATCATCAATGGTAACCATAAGGTCATCTTGATCATCAAAGATAACTACGGGGTCTAGTTGATGATCATTAGAATGAGATGTAGAAGACTCATGTTGAACACTCGATCTATGTCGATGCATGTTGGCGGAGATATCAGTTCATTAATGATAATTGTTTGTTCAGTACTGAGACAAGCCGTCGGTGTCATACACCGAGCCTGTGTCACTCATGTGTAGAGCTTGCATTTGTGCCATCAACATCACTGTTGCATTAACCTGCAAGTCCTCCATATCATCATCATAATATGCATCTGCCATAAAGCTCTGTTCCTTCTTGGTTAGAGTTCCACCAGCTTCATCCTTAAGAGCCAAGAGCAAAGCCTCTTTGAAATAAGCACTGCCTCTTGTCCTCGGTTTAGGACATGCATTAGCCAGATGACCCTTTTCATTACATTTATAGCATCGAAGACCATTAACCCCATTATGAGCATTTCCCTGTTCAACCACTTGAGCCTGTTGCTGTAGCAGAGTACCCATGTGATTCCTTCCCATAGCATTTAACCCTTGACCTCCTCCCATCTGACGACCATAACCACGGTTTTGAACTTCAACGCGTCCATTGTTCACAACAACCTAATTCCTTGTATTAGATGAGGAACGAATGCGATTATTAGATTTGTTTGTATAACGACCAAATGCTTTAGCAATCATAACAAATTCTTGTTGCAATTCATCGAAGGCATCGGAGTCCTCAGCAGCTTCACTGTAAAGAGCTTGAGCAGTGTTGTTGTTGTATGGAACCAATTAATTTTGTTGAGGTTGTTTCTGTGAAGGATCATAAGGTGTGATAGTTGCAGTTGGTTGAGGAGGGGGTTGAGGAGCTTGTTGAGGAGGAAGATTTGTTTGAGCCCACAAAGCAAGTTGTTGATTGTCCGGAAGTGAAGGTGAAACAGTTTAGCCACGGATAATCCTTTCCTTATCAACTTCTTTTTGATGAGGCTTAAGATAATCGTACAACAATCCGTAGGTAGTATGATGCATATCCTTAGCTTGACGGAGAAAAATGACATACTTCTCCCATTCCGGACCAAGACTACTTAGGAACTTTGTGTTGACAGCAATTTGTGGCATGATGATATTGTGTTTGTCCAAATCATTAATGATGTCTGAAAAGCGATGATGATAAGATTCTAATGACTCTCCTGGTTCAATCATGAAGTGTTCATAAGCCAAGTAGATTTTGGATTCCATGTCTTCCTGATTGAGTGTTGTGCCTTGTATAAGAAGATGAATCTGTTCCCACATTGCTTTTGCAGTCTTTTGAGCATCAACACTTCAAAGGATTGGATTGGGTAATCCTAAAAGGATGTAGTGCATTGCAAGTTCATCGGCTTCAAAGTGTAGAAGTTGTTCAGCAGTGAGGTCTGTAATAGTTGCAATGTTGGTGACATCATCTCTTGGTAGAACAGCACCAGGATCTCCGGGTGTAACGACAGTAGGCATCTGAAATGGACCTTCCAAAATGACCTTCTTTAAGAACTTTCCATGTGGCTTCTTTAGATCACAAAACCTAAAGAACCTTATCACCCATTGATCATAATTACCGGGAGTGAGCATTGGAGGTCTATCAAGTGAGCCAGCTACATGAATTGATTGTTGGCTACTCAAGGCTTCACACATCTTGCCAAACCAGGCCGGTTCCTTCATAGTATTCCTGGATTGATTGTAGAAGTTTGTGTAAGGTTATACTTGAAGACTTGGTGGTGGTTGAACCATTAGAGGTTGTGGAATTGCTGCAAGTAGTGGAGTATGGTGTTGATTAAATTGCTGTTGATAAATCTGTTGTTGATGATTAAATTGTTGATGTTGTTGACTTAGTTGTTGTTGTTGTTGTTGAGGATAAGTGTAAGGGAAGTAGCTAGAGTATGGTGGTTGTGACATGTTGAAAACTTGTGTTGTAAAATGGATCTTTGTAGTCGAATGAACCATTTTTGATGAAGTATCCTTAGGCGTAGAAATCACAGAAAAGCCAAGTACCACTTAAGCGTAAAAACACCAAAGGTACGCGTAACAGCAATAGTTACGCATAGGATTAGCTTACGCGTAAGTAATGAGAAAGCACTAAAGTTATGCGTAAACAAGAAGTTAGGCGTAGAAAACTTAGGCGTATGATTAACTTATGCGTAAGACAGGGCTTAGGCGTAAGATGAATCTTATGCGTAAAGAGTCTACGCGTAAGCTTATGCTTATGCGTAAGTTTAGGGTTTTTCCCAAATGATCTTTTACACTATCACAATGCAAAAGATATCCAAAGTCGACATGTTTTCAGGCTTATCCAAGCAAGAAACCATGGAGTAAACCACGAAACAGAAGATCAAACCAAGGAACAGGTTACGCGTAAGTTTAGGGTTTCACTTACGCGTAGGATATAGCCAAAAATGATTTCTTCCAACCGATGTTTCCAAACCAGATTTTAGTGATGAGATAGCTTCAATATCACCAAAATAACACAAAAGTGTGAAACTTGATGATCCAAAGCTCAAAAACACGTTATGCATAGACAGAAAGCCACGTACAAAACCAAGCTTAAAAACAATGATCCACGCGTAAAGTTTGAAACTTTTTAACAAAAACAGTTATTTTAACACCTTAAAACATTGAAAGTACAAGAATATTGGATTAAAAAATGTAAAAAATGCATTTTTAAGCAAACCAAAGTATCAACAACGAGTCGTATGTTCTACGCGTAGGACCAAAACCCACTTCAAGAACAATACGTTCACCCCACTATTTGGCGAATGATACCACTGTTAGGTTCCTATATATTCAACACAAGCATCAATAGAAGAAATAGAGAAGAGATGAAGCCGGATGAACAAATAACCAAACACACATACACGTATACTTGGAGAAAGGTTAGGCGTAGAGTATATGTGAAAGATAAATTGAACAAACAACCCTCAAGTGAGGGTTATTACAAGGTATTTATAGGAAGGGGAGCTAGGGCAACACTCCTACTCCCTTCCTTTTCCTTATTGGACTAGGCCTAGGCTTATGGGCCTTCTACATAAGCCTAAGGCTAATTACTAACATAAAGGCCATATTAAGCTAACTATTACATATGAATTACTAACACTTGATTTAGGTTTAGGAGTGATTCCAACATGAACAGTTTTCTCGTCGCAAACTATTCTGGCACGGTGTTGCGATAGCCAATCCATTACCATAACTACATCAAAACTACCAAGCTGGATGGGTATGAGGTGGATAAGGAAAGGTTTGTCGTGTAGGATTATAGTGCAACCTTGGATTACGGTGTTAGTGCCTATTATGGCCCCATTAGCTATTTCGATTTCGTAGGTGGTGTCTAACTTAGTTGGAGTAATGTTTAGCATAGGAGCAAGGGTAGTAGACACAAAGCTCTTATCGGCACCAGAATCAAATGAAACTTTGGCATTTTTCTTATCTAGTAAAAACGTACCCGTGACGACGTCAGGGTCTCGTGGTTCATTCTCGTCTCCCAGTGCATAGACTCTATCAAGTGCGGGGTTGTTGGCATCTCGGTTGGTGCATTGATTTTTGTAATGCCCCTTTTCTCCACATCGGTGGCACACTACCGTCACTGGTTGTGCATTTGCACCGGTGGATCTGCAATCAACAGTCTTGTGACTTGTTCTTCGGCATTTTCTGCACTTAGCAGTGCAAGGTCCGGTGTGGTGCATCTTGAATCGATTGCATAGGGGTTGGTTTCCAACGTAAGGGGTTCTTTCATTTGGTACCGCAACATATGCTTTGGCAACGTCCTGCCTACGATTCTGCTTATGATGGTGGTTGTTGTGGTTCTGTTGATAGTTGTTGTTACGGCGGTTGTTGTTGTTACTGTGGTTGTTGTTGTTACCGTGGTTGTTGTTGTTGTGGTATCTGTTGTTGTTGTGAGGGTTAGTTCTCGGATCATCATGTTTCCGTTTAAGATCATTATTACTCATGGCTTCCTTGCGCTTAGTTTCCCGGTCCAATAGCTTTTGGGCAATGATGAGTGCTTATTCACTCATCATTTTTACCCATCTAAGACCACAAAAACGTCTAAAAACACGGAAATATGACCAAATATACTGCAGATATCCTTGGAGTGTGTTTTTATGTATTTCAGGTACAAAGGATCGAAAACAGGACAAAAAACGGACAGAATTGAGCTTGGAATGGAAAACGTGCTTTGAAGACGGAGCCGGAAGAGGATTTTCTGCATTTTCAGAGCTCGGGATACATATTTGGGAGTGAGCTTGGGGAATCAGACTCAAAACCTAACCCTAAAACCCAAATTTCCATTTCACCCGAACCTAAATGACAATTTCACCCTTTTTGACAAAAACCCAAAAATACTCTTTTTACCCTCTAAATCCAATTTTTATTTTAAACCAATTTTTGTTTAAATTACTTTCTTTCTAAAATTTAAAAAAAAAAAGTTTTAATCAAAAACAGAAAAAAATACAAGTTTTACTTAAACCTTTTAAACAAAATAACCATTTTACTTAAACCTTACCCTTTGAACCCCTTCATTATCAAATGAACCCCCTCTCCTTTTTGACCCTCTTCCTCTTTATTACCCAAAACAGAACACCCGACTTACCATTTGGCGCCCAAAAACCCAAACCCCACACACCATTGTCTTCTTCTTCCCTGTCCCTCTCACCCACTGAAAACCAAGCTCACCCCTCCCCCACACCCACATGGGTGAGATGCCATGTTGGCAATCCTCAAACACCCTATTGGAGCTCTCAAAAGGGACGACTAAGATTAAACCCTTTGTGCCCAAGTTGATTTCAATGGCTCAGATTACATCTCAGAAAGCACAAGATGTCCATTTCTCTGTTTTCTCTCAGCAAACAAGCACAACAAGGTCATTTGAAGACCTAGACATTTTTAGTATAAATAGCAAGCTCTTGTAAGCCTTCAAGAGGCATTAGGATTTTAGTAGTTTTAAAACTTAGTTTTCTGTTTTTATTATTGTAACTTTTCTTTTAAATTAATATAAAAAAAAGTTTTTATTCTGCCTTACTGCTTATTTTACTAATAAGCACTTTAGTGCTTATTAGCTTATTGCCTTTATTATCAGTTTTAAAAGTTCTATTTTAAGCTATTAAGTAAGTTTTATAAAGAAAATCCAAGTTTAGTTTTTCTTAAATCAGTTTTATACCCTGTACAGGGGCGTTTGGTTTTGGGTCTCAAGTGGTTCAAAACACATTTCTACCCACTTTGACTTTACAAGTCAAAGTGGTTTTGAGGTTTTAAAGTCGATTAAGTAGTAACAAAGTTGATTTAACATACTTTGCTAAGTTTTATATATATATATATATATATATATATATATATATATATATATATATTTATATATATATATATTGCTCATTCTCTTTTTTTCATAGCTTAGATTTAATCAAAAACTCTTCCAAATCATTTTTCTTGTATCTTTACTTACCCACCTAGATATAGCATAGCTTATTTTGCACTTAGTTTAACTTTAGCTTAGTTTAAATTGCATTCAAAAGTTCCCCCGTGCACCATTTTAACTGTCATCTCAGGCACTCAAGTGTCCCAATCCTCCTTTAGTTTTGAATTTTAATTTCTTAAATACTTAGCCTTAGATTCTCATTTTTGGTATGCATAGTATTGAGTAGGTTGGCTAGTTAATAGTGATTTCTATAATTTTTAGTTGTAGCTTTTTAGTAGCTTAATGTGCCCTTGAAAAAGCCCCATAGCCTGTTTAGGAACTGCAGTCATAGCAGACTTGAGCAGCCTTGGTTCAGCTTATTTTAAGCTTATTAGTTAATCCCTTTAGCTTATTTAGGTTTACTTTAGAGCTTATTAGGTCCCTTAGGTTAGAATAGTTCTCCTTTAGCTTAATTAGTACTTATTTAGATTGTTAGAATAGCTTATTAACTTATTGTATGCTCCTGTTCCCTTTTAGCTTAGGATTTCCCTTAAACATTCCAACTGCTTATCTGCCCCCCCTTTACTTGGTTGATTTACAGTTTCTAGCTTATTTGGATTCATTTATTTACATGTTAGCTTAATTTCCCAACTTAAAGTGCTTATTCATTGCTTTTTGGTACCATACAATCTGCAACAAGGGGTGCTTGTTTGATTCTGTCACAACTGTGAGAGATAAGCAGTCCTTAACTGCTTATTGCATACTTTTCACAAGTCAAGTTTTTAGAAAAAGATTGCTTATTTCATTTCAACTATAAGTTTCAAAAGAAAAATCCAAAAAAAAAAAATAATAATTACAAAAAGGTGCCAAGCACCAAGTTCGAACCTGGGTCTCTTGCTTCACAGACACAACACACCACACATCACCAACTGCCCTAGGGTCTTTTTCAGAATTATTCTTGCACTATTAGTCTTTTATATACAAAATCAGTTTTAGTATTTTCAACTTATTTGGCTTTTTAAGTGCTTATTTCAAAAAGCAATGGGGTAGTTTTTTATTTTTCTTAAATCAATCATAATTCAAAGTATTTTTAGTAATTTCCTTAGAATTTTCTGAATTAGTTTAGAATTTTTTATAATTAAATTAGATTAAATTAGTTTTTAATTCATAATAAATAATTTAAAAGTCGAAAAAATACCCGGCTTTTTCCTAAAATTATTTTTAGTCATTTAGAACGTAGGAAAATTAGTTTCACATCCGTAGGCCTTAAATTACATTATTTTCACTTTTTGAGGCTCGGGATTAGCCCGGGTTTTCGCGTTTTTGCATTTTAGCACCTTAGGACTTATTTTAGCTTAATTTTATTGTTCCGTATGCTTAGTAGTAGTTAGTTTGTCATTTATTAGGTTTCCCTTGCCTTAATTATCTTCCCGTTAATTAATTCGTAGATAACGTAATTAAAAACAATCAAATCTCGAACAATTCAAGCATTTTAATAACAAACCTCAAACGACATCCTCAATTCACACCTCGTTGGGACACGACCCGGGTAATCACTTGCCCGGTATCACTTATATCACATTCGTGAGTTTTGGCACGTTAACCCTTTTCCTAAAAGGTTGATTTGTCGATTCTCGCGTGTATCGTATATTTGGTATATTTTCTTAAACGAATCAAGTTTTTGGCGCCGCTGCCGGGGAGGTTGTGTTGCGACAATATCGTTAAGGTTTGACGATTAGTGACTTGAAGAACCTTCCTCGTGAAGTTATCGCTTTTTTTTAAAAAACACAAAAATATTTTCCTTTTTATTTTGTATATATATATAAAAGATAAAAATACAAAAAGATTTTCCCTTTTGTTTTAAATAAAATAGAATACATCAATTATATAACATTCTCAACGGAGGTGTTATCATTAGTAAGTTCCCGAACCAAAGATTTAAAACTTGCCTTTGTGTCGCTTGTGAGTCGATTTATTTCTATTGGATAAACAAAGTGTGTGGTGGGTATAAGGACGGCCTGACATTAAATTGCGGTTGAAAAGAAGCGGGTTTTAATAAGCTTCAACGACCTAAAAGCTTCTCCGCCGCTTGTGCGTTTGTCTTATAGAAGTGATTTATTCACTTGGGATTATTGGTTTAAGTTCACCGTTGTTTTCGAATACCGTTCTCATTTAATTGAGTTGGTTTTAAGTGCATGCACTCGCTCTCAATCAAGACGACTTCATAATCGAATCGGAACATACCGAGTTACGTACTATGGTTGGTAACAACGTACCACCCGTTCGGTCGATCCTCCTCCGTTAACAAAATGCAGCTCCGATCTCCGAACGATGGAGGAGCTATGTCAACCTACAATGTACGGGAGGGGAGGACCCATTGCACCAACTAATATTCAAGCTACCGATTTTAGCTTGAAACATCATATGATAGAACAAGTAAAAAAAGTTGTCAATTTCATGGTTTACGGATGAAGATGCTAACAAGCATCTTGATAAATTCGACCGCTACTCGAGTATGAAACAAAATGGGGTCTCCAATGACGTCTCTATCTCTTCCCATACTCTTTGACTCATCATGCTACTTCTTGGTTTGATCGACTCGAAGAATTGATTCATACCCGAGGAAATGGTTTAAGTTTCGGCAAAGAATTTTCCACGTCGATGGTGACGGTTGAGAAACGATATCGAATTTTCACAATATCCCGAATCTTTGTTTGAAGCATGGGAACGTTATAAGCTTGCAATTGATCGATGTCCGAATCATAACATGTTGCTTGTCACTCAAATTGATACGTTTTATAACGGTTTGACATTGAGACACCGTGACACAATCAATGCCGCCGGTGGAACTTTCATGAAAAGCGCCCCAGGAATGCTACGATCTTATTGAGAACATGACCGCCCATCACAATTATTGGGATTCTACGCGAAAGGGGTGAATCGACTCGAGCAAATACGTCTTCTTCTCTCGAAATAGCCGCCATGAACAAAAAGATCGACGATATCTTACGGATTACTCAGATGAATAATTAGAATCAACATCAACAAGTGAAAGCGGTACAACCGACTTGTGAGACTTGCGGAGGTCCACATTCTTATTCCGAGTGCCCGGCCGTCGGTGGCTACGCACATGAGAATGTTTATGCTGCTACAGGAAACTACAATCAACCGCAAGGAGATCGAAATCTTCTTAGCTACCGTTCAAACAATTATCTCGGACCTCCCGGTTTCAACCAACCTCAACACCAAAACCAAAATCAAAACCATTTCAATGGTAACCACAATGTTAATCAGAACCGAGGAGCTAATGTTAATCATGGTAATCAACAATACCAAGCTCCTCCACCTCAAGTTTACCAACAACCACCTCCTCCTCAACATCAATATCAACCACCTCCTCCTCAACAACCTTATCAAGAACCTCCTCAAGTTGCTCAACGAGTTTCTAACTTACATGAAGAACTCCGATTACACCATTAAATGTTTGCAAACTCAAATTAACAGCATGAGGACGGATTTCAAAAAGGAAATTGAAGCTACAAGTAACAAACAGATGACTGAAATGAGGAATATGATGGCTAGTTTCTTTCAAGCCAATCAACCATCTACTTCTTATTCTCAACCCTCGGGTTCCGGTTCTCTTCCAAGTAATACAATTCCTAACCCGAAGGGAGAGTTGAATGCTATTGCCACCCGAAGTGGTAAGTCATATGATGGACCCTCGATGACTACACCCTCTCCGGTGAGGGAAGTAGAACGAGAAACCGAGGTGACCAAGGACAAGGTGCATTCTACAAGCCCACAAAGTACCGCACACGTCCAACCTCCAGTAGTCCACATCCCCATTCCGGAGCCCGATGTTTCGAAGATTAAGCCTTCAATTCCTTATCCTTCAAGGCTTAATGATCAAAAGGTCCGCGACAAAACTAATCAACAAATGGAAAAGCTTATCCAAATCTTTCAAGATACGCACTTAGAGATTAGTTTCGCGGAGGCTCTCCTTCTAATGCCCAAGTTTGGTCCGACGATCAAAAGCTTGTTGAGCAACAAAGAAAAACTTTTCGAGTTGGCTAAAACTTCCTTGAACGAGAATTGTTCGGCGGTTATCCTTAAAAACTTCCCGAAAAGTTAGGAGACCCCGGAAAGTTCCTCATCCCATGTGATTTTCAAGGACTAGTTCAATGCTCCGCTTTGGCCGATCTTGGTGCGAGCATTAACTTGATGCCACACTCCATGTGGAAAAAGCTTTCTTTACCCCCACTCACACCTACATGTATGATCCTCGAGCTTGCCGACCGAACGAATTCTCATCCGTTAGGTATAGCCGAGGATGTTTGTGTGAGAGTAGGAAAATTTCATTTCCCCGCCGACTTTGTTGTTGTCGATTTCGATGCCGATCCCCGAGTGCCCCTCATCCTTGGGAGGTGCTTCTTAAAAACTGGTCGTGCATTGATCGATGTTGATGAAGGGGAAATCACTTTGAGGGTAAACAAAGAAGCCGTAACTTTCAATGTTAACCAAGATTTGAAATCTATGCCTACCATTTGTATTATTGATAAAGTTGAAAGCCGTGAAACCAAGGTGACAAAGGACCCGGTGCTTCCTACTAATAACGGAAGTATCGAAAACGTCCAACCTAAGGTTATCCAAAATTCTACATCTAGGATTGATCAAAGTCTTTCACGATTTACGGTTAAGAGATCTTCGAGTAAACGTGTTGAGCTTAAAACGATTACCAAGAAACCGGAGACCATAACGGAAGTGGTGGAAATTGCTAGCTCCAAGAGCACACCACTTGTCCCACCTCCGCTTTCGGTTAATCGAATTGATCTTGTTGAACCTTCTTTGAGTGGCAATCCCACTCCTACTTCCGACCTCATTATTTCTGACTCTTCCCCTTCCCTCACCCGTTTGAGGGAAGTAACTTGAATTTGGAAGAGATCGAAGCTTATTATTTTCCGTCAGGCATTGATGATGATGAATCGACCGGAGGAGACCGTGTTCGTCTTGAACAATTACTTAGTGAAAATGAAGATCCGTTGTCTTCACTCCCTCCGAAAGAAATTGAAATTAAAGAAGTTGAGCTTTTGACCAAAAATCCTTCGAAGCCCGAGCCCGAGGATTCAGCTATTGATTTACTTCTCTAGGAGTTCGCCGATGAACTTCGCCGCCTTGGTCCTCTCCCACCTGGAATTGACAATGAAGTCTTTGACTTTGAAGCCGACTTACGTGAACTTGAGTATTTGTTGTATGGAGATCCGTCACTTGATCCTTCAATTGACAAAAAGGAGTTCTCCGATGAACTCGCTCTCACGGACTCGATTCCATTTAAGAATGATAATCTGAACGATGATCCTTTGGAAAATTTTGATGATCCATTCTTTCCCAAAAAAGAGAAGAACTTGAAAGTTTCAATTGATGAACTTGTTGATCAAGATGTTCTTCATTCTTTTTTAACCGAGAGTGACTCCCCTTCTCTTGAGGATTTTACCGTGGTTGACACTTTCGATTCATGCCTCTCCGAGGATAAAGTGTTCAAACCCGGTATCTTACCTTCCAAGGGAGTTCACTCTAAGATAACTAAAATTGCTAAAATGGGTACTTTACCCGATGTGATGTTTCAAACTCTTCGACCTAACCATGAACTCCGTTCACCTTTGGTTTTGAACCCGATACCTATACTTTGATCTCTAAGGTGGTGGGCAAAGATTTTGAACACTATGTTCTCGTGCCTAAAATTTTGCCCACCCAACCCACCCGTGTTACCTCATTCGGAAATGAGGATTTCATTTTCGACCCCGGCATCTCCATTCATCATTCTTTTGAGCCGGATATATCTCATCGGAGTGGAACTTTCAGCACATTCAATGTTTATCCAAACCATTTGAATGAAAGTCCGATGGAGATCTTCTCTTCCACTTGCTCCCCCATGGACCAATGAATTCTGGGTCGAGTCAAGCTAGCGACTCGGTTAACAAAAACAGTAGCATTTCATGGGTGTCCACCCATGTTTCTGACTTCTTTCTCTTTTCTAACATTAAGTGTGGGGAAACCCCACTATTGTTTGCTTGTTGTATGTTTGCTCTCTGTTTTCAGGATTCCCGTAGATCGTGTTGATTGATGCTGTTTTCAATCCGCCGCCCAATATCCGATCTTTTGCTAACGATTATCTAGGGATATCTTATTAATCCTTTTTGTGAAAAAGATTTCGCTTCCACACTTGGCTAGTAGTATTACCTTTTTCCGTTCTATAGTTTCGGCTACGGCCGGTACTTTGAATATTGAGGGCAATATTCAATTCTAAGTGTGGGGGGGAATTCTAGCTAATTTTGATCACATTATGTACCTTCTAGTACCCTAGCACCCCCGTTTTGACCAAAAATTTTAAAATTTTATCGCTTTAAGTCAAGTATTTACATTTACAAGAAGTGGTTTGCACAAAAATAAAGCATTGATGCTTCGGTATTAGTGATAGTTTAGTCTTGATTAGGCTAGAACAAGGGGAATCCCGACTCTGCTAGAGTGTTGATCTAGCTGCTCTCTTAACAGTAGGCTAAGGTTTTACGCGTTGTGCAAATGAAAATGCTAAGCGTGGAGTAGTTGGTTCTCTTTAGATCTTATATAAGTAATCTATGGCTTTTTCTCCCAGAAGCTAACTAATTGGACTTAAATACGTGCTCGTTGTCAAACTTTTGAACATTCAAATAGTCTTGTTACAATAAAAAGTTTTTAAGCAAAATTGATTTAGAGTTCGAAAAAGCATACTTTCATAAAATCTGAATAATGTTGCAAAATGAAAGTATCGAAAGTTGCTTGAATGATGCAAAAAGTTGCAAGTTTAAAAGTTTAAAGTCAAAAAAAAAATGAAAAAAAAAATGAAAAAAAAAATATGAGTTGCGTGAATAAAAGCACTATGTTGCTTATGAATAAATGTGCGAAACTTGCTTTTTCTTAAATTTAAATCGGAAGTTGAACTCGTATTCGTCAAAGTTGTCTAAAAGTTTGACGGTAATTTGGAAATCCTTGATTTCAAAGATCCCGAAAGCTCCGATACTATTCTCGAGGGTGAAAACCTAGCCTCCTTAAAAGGACAAGCTGAGAAGAAAGTCGCAACATGGAGTGATCTCACATTTGAATCTCGAATTTCTAAATTATCGCCGGTTGTAATCCATTTAGGTTTAGTTTTAACTTAACGGTAGCTTCGTAAATCTTTGGAATCAAATTCCCGCTAATTCCGGTACTATTCTCTGTGAGGTGTCAAAAGCCCGGTCACTTAAAACTTATGTTTTGGGATGTGCCGAGAAGAAAGCCGCTACATGGAAGAGGCCCTTTCGATCCTTAGACTTTCATCGTTTCCGGTGGGTTAGTACTTTAGTTAAGTGGATAACAACCATAACAAATGTCGATTTCAATGGTCAAACTTTTGAAAATGAGCACACTCACTTAAATTGTATAAATTGCGGGAGTAAAAAGTTAAGTCTCGACTTACATAGATTATTGATATAAGTAGTGTTAGCATTTTACAAAAACGTTTGCACAATAAGTTTAAGCTTGGTTTGAGAGTATAAAAAAGAGGATGACGATTATAATTCCCCGAAGACACCCATTTTGTGTGAATCCCGTTCTACGATGCCATGTTTTGATAATCAAGCACGTTATTTATTTATGTTCAAGTTTAAATTTCTCGTAGTGAATAAAAATTCGAAACGGGGTATTCTTGGTATTTTTGATCCTTTCATTACTTCATATGATCGGATTGCTAGGGACTAGCAATTGATAGTGTGGGGATTTGATGAGTGCTTATTCACTCATCATTTTTACCCATCTAAGACCACAAAAACGTCTAAAAACACGGAAATATGACCAAATATACTGCAGATATCCTTGGAGTGTGTTTTTATGTATTTCAGGTACAAAGGATCGAAAACAGGACAAAAAACGGACAGAATTGAGCTTGGAATGGAAAACGTGCTTTGAAGACGGAGCCGGAAGAGGATTTTCTGCATTTTCAGAGCCCGGGATACATATTTGGGAGTGAGCTTGGGGAATCAGACTCAAAACCTAACCCTAAAACCCAAATTTCCATTTCACCCGAACCTAAATGACAATTTCACCCTTTTTGACAAAAACCCAAAAATACTCTTTTTACCCTCTAAATCCAATTTTTATTTTAAACCAATTTTTGTTTAAATTACTTTCTTTCTAAAATTTAAAAAAAAAAAGTTTTAATCTAAAACAGAAAAAAAATACAAGTTTTACTTAAACCTTTTAAACAAAATAACCATTTTACTTAAACCTTTTAACCCTTTGAACCCCTTCATTATCAAATGAACTCCCTCTCCTTTTTGACCCTCTTCCTCTTTATTACCCAAAACAGAACACCCAGCTTACCATTTGGCGCCCAAAAACCCAAACCCCACACACCATTGTCTTCTTCTTCCCTGTCCCTCTCACCCACTGAAAACCAAGCTCACCCCTCCCCCACACCCACATGGGTGAGATGCCATGTTGGCAATCCTCAAACACCCTATTGGAGCTCTCAAAAGGGACGACTAAGATTAAACCCTTTGTGCCCAAGTTGATTTCAATGGCTCAGATTACATCTCAGAAAGCACAAGATGTCCATTTCTCTGTTTTCTCTCAGCAAACAAGCACAACAAGGGCATTTGAAGACCTAGACATTTTTAGTATAAATAGCAAGCTCTTGTAAGCCTTCAAGAGGCATTAGGATTTTAGTAGTTTTAAAACTTAGTTTTCTGTTTTTATTATTGTAACTTGTCTTTTAAATTAATATAAAAAAAAGTTTTTATTCTGCCTTACTGCTTATTAGCTTATTGCCTTTATTATCAGTTTTAAAAGTTCTATTTTAAGCTATTAAGTAAGTTTTATAAAGAAAATCCAAGTTTAGTTTTTCTTAAATCAGTTTTATACCCTGTACAGGGGCGTTTGGTTTTGGGTCTCAAGTGGTTCAAAACACATTTCTACCCACTTTGACTTTACAAGTCAAAGTGGTTTTGAGGTTTTAAAGTCGATTAAGTAGTAACAAAGTTGATTTAACATACTTTGCTAAGTTTTGAAAAAAAAAAAAAAAAAATGCTGCTCATTCTCTTTTTTTCATAGCTTAGATTTAATCAAAAACTCTTCCAAATCATTTTTCTTGTATCTTTACTTACCCACCTAGATATAGCATAGCTTATTTTACACTTAGTTTAACTTTAGCTTAGTTTAAATTGCATTCAAAAGTTCCCCCGTGCACCATTTTAAATGTCATCTCAGGCACTCAAGTGTCCCAATCCTCCTTTAGTTTTGAATTTTAATTTCTTAAATACTTAGCCTTAGATTCTCATTTTTGGTATGCATAGTATTGAGTAGGTTGGCTAGTTAATAGTGATTTTTATAATTTTTAGTTGTAGCTTTTTAGTAGCTTAATGTGCCCTTGAAAAAGCCCCCATAGCCTGTTTAGGAACTGCAGTCATAGCAGACTTGAGCAGCCTTGGTTCAGCTTATTTTAAGCTTATTAGTTAATCCCTTTAGCTTATTTAGGTTTACTTTAGAGCTTATTAGGTCCCTTAGGTTAGAATAGTTCTCCTTTAGCTTAATTAGTACTTATTTAGATTGTTAGAATAGCTTATTAACTTATTGTATGCTCCTGTTCCCTTTTAGCTTAGGATTTCCCTTAAACATTCCAACTGCTTATCTGCCCCCCCCCCCCCCTTTTACTTGGTTGATTTACAGTTTCTAGCTTATTTGGATTCATTTATTTACATGTTAGCTTAATTTCCCAACTTAAAGTGCTTATTCATTGCTTTTTGGTTCCATACAATCTGCAACAAGGGGTGCTTGTTTGATTCTGTCACAACTGTGAGAGATAAGCAGTCCTTAACTGCTTATTGCATACTTTTCATAAGTCAAGTTTTTAGAAAAAGATTGCTTATTTCATTTCAACTATAAGTTTCAAAATAAAAATCCAAAAAAAAAAATAATAATTACAAAAAGGTGCCAAGAACCAAGTTCGAACCTGGGTCTCTTGCTTCACAGACACAACACACCACACATCACCAACTGCCCTAGGGTCTTTTTCAGAATTATTCTTGCACTATTAGTCTTTTATATACAAAATCAGTTTTAGTATTTTCAACTTATTTGGCTTTTTAAGTGCTTATTTCAAAAAGCAATGGGGTAGTTTTTTATTTTTCTTAAATCAAGCATAATTCAAAGTATTTTTAGTAATTTCCTTAGAATTTTCTGAATTAGTTTAGAATTTTTTATAATTAAATTAGATTAAATTAGTTTTTAATTCATAATAAATAATTTAAAAGTCGAAAAAATACCCGGTTTTTTCCTAAAATTATTTTTAGTCATTTAGAACGTAGGAAAATTAGTTTCACATCCGTAGGCCTTAAATTACATTATTTTCACTTTTTGAGGCTCGGGATTAGCCCGGGTTTTCGCGTTTTTGCATTTTAGCACCTTAGGACTTATTTTAGCTTAATTTTATTGTTCAGTATGCTTAGTAGTAGTTAGTTTGTCATTTATTAGGTTTTCCTTGCCTTAATTATCTTCCCGTTAATTAATTCGTAGATAACGTAATTAAAAACAATCAAATCTCGAACAATTCAAGCATTTTAATAACAAACCTCAAACGACATCCTCAATTCACACCTCGTTGGGACACGACCCGGGTAATCACTTGCCCGGTATCACTTATATCACATTCGTGAGTTTTGGCACGTTAACCCTTTTCCTAAAAGGTTGATTTGTCGATTCTCGCGTGTATCGTATATTTGGTATATTTTCTTAAACGAATCAGGCAATAATCATTGCCTCTTCAAGTGTGAGTGGCTTGGATGCAGTGACATCCCCTTCAATACTCGAAGGTAGACCCTCCAGGTACTTTTCCAGTGTTCTATCGAGATCCGGTACCATATTCAGGAACCGTGCAGCCAATTCTTAGAACCTTCTATTGTTGGTTCTTATGTCAACTCCTTTTACAACCAAATTATGAAATTCGTCCTCCAATTTCTTGACCTCAGTACGGGGACAATACTTCTTTAACATTTTATGTTTGAGTTCGGACCAAGAGATCCGATGAGCTTCTTCAGTACCCATGGTCTGTGTTATGGCATTCCACCATGATTGGGCTTCGTCTAGTAGTGTTCCCGTAGCGTATGTGACCTTACAGTTTTCTGGCCAGCTGCTTCTCATGAACACAGTTTCCGAATGTTCAAACCATCGGGTTAGCTCAGTTACTCCTTCCGTACCATTGAAATAAGCTGGTTGACAGCTCATGAAGTCCTTGTAGGTACATTTCTGCAGGGTAATAGTAGTGCTCTCTTCAGTGGACCTGTTAATACTGCTGGATCGGGCCA
Organism: Chrysanthemum makinoi; assembly: GCA_910596185.1. NCBI lineage: Eukaryota > Viridiplantae > Streptophyta > Magnoliopsida > Asterales > Asteraceae > Chrysanthemum > Chrysanthemum makinoi. The sequence goes on from OU343222.1 coordinate 144,478,690, forward strand.
CTGGAGTTGCTTGAGTTTCAAGTGTAGCTGCCACACCATCTGCTATCATTTTATGGATCTCTTCCGGAGTCATGGCTGGCGCTGGTGTCGGGGTAGGTGGGGTAGTTGCTCTCCTTGTGCGTGCCATATTTCTATCAATACGACAACAAGAAAGCACAAGTTTAGATCGTTACATTAGGATCATGCTGGAATATCTCAAGTAAAGTTGATGCTATATTAGTATCCTTTAGTGCCTATATAAATCCCAAAACCACCGCATGTTTAGGGACAATTATATGTATGTGAGGTGATCAGTACTTAATATGGGATTGCTAAGGAACAAAATGATGCATCATCTACAAAATCTTGTGTTTGAGTACTTTTTTTTTACATCCATCAAGTTCTCTACCGAAACACTCATTGTTAAAATTTTCATCTTTCACAACAGTTGGGGTTTAACAACTTTCTATACATTCATCAAGTTTTCTTATGAAACACTCATTGTATCAATTTCTCATTTATAACCCAGACATAACACATAAAGGACCATCACAATCACACGTATCATCATGACATGTCTGAATACAATTTACAACACACATGAATGTAAGATAACAACCACAGAAGTATAAACCAACATCAGTATATAGTAAAAGCCACAACCATAATATAGCATTAATAACTTGATTTGTTTATGTTACACAACAAAAAGATACAAGGTCTCTTATTAAGTTACACACGGTAGGCTGAATGCCACAAAACTATACAAGGTGTGATCTACATCTAACTTCCTACTCGATGTTTCCCCATAAACTCTGACATCTGATCTTTTAAGGCCTGCTGACTAGCTCGAACATCTGCTATGAGTGCTTCTAGGGCATCTATCCTCCCTGCTTGATGATCTAACTGCGTCATGGTAGGGGTAGGTGCGGGAGCTACTGCAGCTCTCGATGACTCTCCAATCTCATAAACTCTTCCTGGTAGGTAAAATCCTGGTGGGAAGGACATCCATGAAGAAGTGCGGGACATCGCATCTTTTGGTGGTGAGGTGGGAGAAGTGATCTGGCGAAGTGCCAGGGGATAAGCTTGAGTAAGTGCATCGAAGAGGTGATCTGGTCCAACTGGTGACAAAGGTGGTGATATGTCAGGATACGAAGGTGGTGATGCTCCGAACAGATCTAATGAAGAGGTGGGTGATGATGGGGCTCGGGGTGCTCGCATGATTCTGCGAGGAGTATGTATCCTAACAGGACCATTTGGGTATCTCCGAAATGGCCTCATGAATGGCTCAAGTTCGTAGGGCTAGAGGACCCTAACTCGATGGCCTCGGAAGACCTGAGGTGGTGGTGGAGAGGTTTCTGCCCTTGGTGTGGGGTTCTATTCCCAAGTTTGGGCAATCCGATCGTCAGAAGATGGGGAATTGGGGTTGCCATTCGATACTATGGGTGATATTGGGGGTGTTGGGTGGATTTCTACACTAGGTGCGGGTAACCATTGTTGGGATTCTAGATACTGATCGCGTGTCAATGGGGATGAGATATGTGCCTACCTACCCTGCACATATGGGTCATTTGGCGAGGGTGTATATACAGGCACGAAAAATGATACTACCGGAGTAGGAGCTACTTCACCCTCCTCGAAGGGTTCCGTTTCGCTAGTCCAAACTCTTGACATCACGGGAGTCAATGTGGTATGGGGCATCGGGGCCATGGTGGAAGATAGGGTATCTTCGACATCTGCCTCAAATGAGGAGGAGGTGCGGTGTGGGGAAGACATAGTAATGTAATAACCCAGTTATTAATAAATATATAACTTATATAATTATGCAACTTTGTTAAAAGATGACCCGGGTATGGTGTGTGTAACATCTTTCAACAAGTTGTTGTAAATACGTAGGCGCGTAGGGCTCGCGGGGTGCGGTATAAACTGGACCGTTTTGAAAAATATAATTATAGTCCAGTGTTAAAAATACACTTGGTTCTCTATAATTCTGGCTCTGATGCCAATCGATAACACCCCCAAAATTTTATAATCACAGCGGAAGACTAATTTTGGGTGTTACGGGTAGGATCACAGTTATAATCATAGAAAATGACTCAAAAGAGACGTTTTTAAAAGTCATTAATTATTTAATTCAAATGTAAAAGAGTTTCCAATGTTTGGCAAAATAAAAATGACAACAGTGTTTGTGATGACTGATAAATTTGTTTACACCAATGACTTTTGGTCAAAATGCCACCGCCGTGCCTTCATTTCCTGCTTCAGTTACTTGAGATAAACATGCTAAAAGTCAACAAAATTGTTGAGTGAATCCATAGTGTTTGTAATAATAATCATTTGAACACAAGGTGTAATCATTCAAATAAATCAGTATGTATATTGCCATAAGTCTCATGAACTCAACATTAACGTGTGTGCTATAATAAAGGTGCCATCGGTGTAGGAGTTTGCCATTCTCCTAGTATAAGTCAAATAGTGTGCATTTGGCTATCAATCTGTCTAACTCAAGGTTATCTATCCAGCTAGCTCAAATGGGTTTTCAGTTCCCAATAGATCTATTCACAATATTCGCGTTCACTCGCAAGTGACTAAGGTTCATGATAAGAGGGGCTTTGTAAAGGGGCAATAGAGTGTCTTATGCAATAACATTCAGGATAGCATACATAAAATACTTGTGTTCTATTTGTAGCATGTATCTCCCCAAGGGTTTGCAAAACATATAAAATGTGGGACTATGAACTCACCTTGGTTGGGTGTAGGTGTGGACAAACAAATGATATAAAGTGCCATTCGGAAACGGCTCCAACACATAACCTGAATAATGGTGAATAACTCAGCTTTTGGTGGTTTGGGTGGTTTTAAAATACTTGAAAGTCCAAAACAATATTATAACATTTTTGGGTGTATTATCAAGTTATGAGAAATCTACATTTTTGACAAATACAGGGAATATTTACATTTTTGGTCCTTGAACTTTTGAATAAGTTACATTTTTGGCATATATATTTCAAAATGACATAATTTCACCATTTTTGAGAAATATTGCATTTCTACTTTAGTTTTTCAAGTGTGGCAGCTTTGGACTCTATTTTGGTATAATTACAAGTTTAGTCCTTTAACTTTATAACTTTGCATTTCTAGTCCGTATACATGAAAATTATTCATTTTAGGTATACTTCTTTCCAAAATGACATGTTTGACCCAAAAGTACTTTTTGAAACATTTTATAACCTCAGTTTACCCATTTGATAGTTTATACCCTTAATTTACAAAAGTGATAGATTTAGTCCTTGAGTTTGTATATTTTGCAAAAATAGTTTATATACTTCCAAATTCACACATTTGCCTCAAAATCAGTTTTATTATCATTTTATAACGTCAGAGTTTTAGTTTGACAGTTTGCACCCTCATTTTCCAAATGTGACAGTTTTGGCCCTTTAAGTTTACAAAATTTGCATTTTTACCCCAAAATCAATGTTTAGCTTATGTTATCATTTCTTTTAGCTTAATTCATTCTCAAAAGCTTATGGAGCTTTTAAAACAGCTTATTAGAGGCGGCAAGTGCTTTTTTTGTTATTGGGCTTTAACGAGCCAAACTAAGGCCCATTAGTGTTTTCATGGGTCTGTTGGGCTTGGGGTTTTGGGGAGTGTTTCATAAGCATATTATGAACTGTTTCTAATTTATAAGTAGCTTATGTAGTGCTTATTTTACTAGTGCTTAACGGGCTTTAGGCCCGTTAAGTGTTTTTAAGTAGTTTTCAAATAGCCTTAGGTTTAGGTGTTTAATTGTTATCAAGTGAGCTTGTTAGGGTAATTTATTAGCTTCTCTTGATTGTCTAGGGTATAAAGAAACGAGTTATGCAGTTTGTTTGATATGGTGCATGTATGAAAAGGATTTTATAAGCTCAATCCTTAGGACAAAATCATTTATGTTTACATATATACTTAAGACAATTTTTACGTATGGGTTCAAGTGACATTAGGAACGTATGTTTTTGAGTGATTATATGTTGTTGTGAGTGTAAAACAAATGTACAACTCCATTTTTAGGTGTACTAGGAACCAAGTGAGGGCACTTGTGATCTTTATGGTTAACGAGAGTTGATGAAACAATATGTAAAGCTTATGTCGTTTGGACAAGTTAGAAAGGATTCAAAGTACTCAAAATTTACTAAGTGTTGAGAGAGAGAATTACAACACCTAAAAAGCTTACTACTGTTGAGGTGAGGAGAGGGCACGAAGGTGTTGTGGCTCGTTTGTTAGCACTTCAAAGAGTTGAGGAAAACTCTTGGATGTCTTGTGCGCATTTGAAATCACCTAGTTCTTGGTCACTTCCTTCACGAATTGGGGACAGAAACGAAGAGAATTTATGTGAGTGTTGAGTTTGTGTTTTGAGTTTTATGTTTACGTGAGATGCATGGGGATATTATAATGTGAGATAAGGTCAATTGGGGGGGGGGCAAAGAGAATATGGAAGATGATAACAAGTAGGAGGGAGGCTAGGGAAGTAGGAGCACTTGAAAACTAGCCAATTTGGCTTACAAGTGTGTTTGTGATTTCGTTCAAGAGGGTGACGAAGCATGGGCTTCTAGAACTTCAATTTATTTCGTATACAAGTGAACTAAGGAATTAGACGAGGTGCTTGTGTGCTAGGATACTTAGACATGTAGTAGAAAGGATGTTTGAGACTTAGGATTACATGAACTAGGGTGCGTTTGGTGCTAGAGTATCCAAAGGGTTCAACAATGTATTAACGTGTGATATTGAGCTTGGGAAACACATGAGTGTCGAGCAAGGTGTTAGAGGTCTTATAACATGGTTTGGATGACTTTGTAAGTGATTAGAGACACTTAGAAACAAGTTAGAATTGTTTTGTATTGTTCGCACAAGTTTTGTAAAGGATGAAAAGGCCAATCACTTTGGCCTTTGTTCAATGTTCATACGTTCTCGTATTTTACTATTTCTTGTTGTTCCTGATTCTTTGATGTATGGAGAACCGTGTGATATAATTTGTTACATATGTTGCTCGTATAGATTGTGAGCAAAAGGCGCAAAGTAAACGTGATTATTGTTTGTCTAAATGAGTTTATTAAGCTTAAATGGGCTTAATGGGCTTGGAATTGAATTTGGGCCCATTGAACTTGTTAAGGGTCCGTTTGGTAATTAAATGGGTCCATTAGTGAGCTTAGGTGTACTTGAGGCCCATTATGTGTTGTGGGGCCCACTTTGGCATATCAGGCCCAATTGGTGAAATGTGGGACCCAGGGGGGGTTATGAATGTGTTGTGGTGATTAAAACGGTATTCAGGTTTGTTTTGCACATAGTCTACGATATCATGGTATGTGTGGGAGCTCGTTTCAAGGAAAAATGTGAATCGTATAACATATACTGATTCGTTATTGAACAGTGTAAGCAAAAGTTTTAAATTTTGCCTAAAAATGGGTGTGTGAATAGTAATACTGAATTAATCCTTGGTTAACGTTTATTAATGACAGTGGATTTTTATAGGATGTTAAAGTTTTTAAAGTTCTTTTTTTCAAATTCTATATTTTGGTATATATTTATTATAAAATAAACATGTCATAAGATTACATAATGAGTAGAAACATATATATATATATATATATATATATATATATATATATATATATATATATATATATATATATATATATATATATATATATATATATATATATATAGTAGGGATCCAAAGGAGAAGTAAATTAAAATAAGAAGTGGTGAGAAGTGACCAAAATCACACATTTGAGATGCAACGACTTGCATTAGATGCATTTCTATTCATATAGATGCAACATCTTGAGTTTTGAAAGTTAATTTGATGTATAGATGGTGCAAATTGATTTTCATGATTTCGGCACGTGCAGAGGAACAAAAAGCAAGAGAAATCATGAAATGCATCTAATATACGTATATGCATCTGATTAAAAGCTAGAAAACACACTATGGTGCATTATAATGCATCTAAGATTATAAAGATGCATCGAATTTAGGTCGGTGCATCTCGGATTTGCGGTTATAGTTCTTCTTATTCCTTCTTATTTTAAGTAATATTCTTATTTGATCCTAACTCATATATATATATATATATATATATATATATATATATATATATATATATATATATATATATATATATATATATATATATATATATATATATATATATATATATATATATATATATATATATATATATATGGTAGGGTTAAAATGAAAAGTTTCTTATAATGAAAAGAATGAGAAGGCATGTGGAGGTGACATGTGTCACATTTGCCACATCACCATGCCATGTCATGTGACATGTGTCAATCCTAGGCAAAAAAAAATTCCAGCCAAAATTTATTACTGCATCACAGTTATAAAAATACTGCATCACAATTATAATTGTGATGCAGTAACTTATAATCTTAATGCACTAAAATCATGATTATGATGCAGTAACTTTATAAGCGTAATACAGTAACTTATAACCTTAATGCACTAATAAAGTTTGGTGCATCTTTATTATATGTTACCGCATCATAGTTAATAGTTAAGTGCATCAACTATGATGTACTAAAATCAAGGTTATAACCTTAATGCACTAAAATCATGATTGTGATGCAGTAACTTTATAACTGTGATGCAGTAATTTATAACCTTAATGCACTAAAATCATAATTGTGACGCAGTAACTTATAACTTTAATGCACTAATAAGTTCTGATGCATCTTTATTATAAGTTACCGCATTATAGTTAATAGTTAAGGTGCATCAACTATGATGCATTAAAATCAAGGTTATAACCTTAATGCACTAAAATCATGATTGTGATGTAGTAACTTTATAACTGTGATGCAGTAATTTATAACATTAATGCACTAAAATCATGATTGTGATGCAGTAACTTTATAACTGTGATGCAGTAAAAAAATTTGGCGGGAATTTTTTTTTCCTCCAAAAAAATTTTTTTTTTTTGCGGGAAATTTTTATTTTCGGCGGTGGGGTGGGGGGTGGGTGTGGTGGGGTGGGGTATGGTGATGTGGCATGATGATGTGACAAATGTGACACATGTCACCTCCACATGCCTTCTCATTCTTTTCATTATAAGAAACTTTTCATAATAACCCAAACCTATATATATATATATATATATACAAAATGTTAGGTACTAGTATGAAATTATAAATCTTTACAATAATAAAGTCAAATAAGATGATAAACTGATAGAAAAATAATATTATATGATATAAAAACTCAGAAAATAATTAACCAATAAAATTTTGTCGAAAACATATTAAAACGGACGAGAACATACAAAAATGGACGAAAAAGTAAAAAACGTACGAAAGCATAAAAAATAGACGAAAACTTAAATAAAACTGACGAAAAGTTAAAAAAAACATACGAAAACATATAAAAACAGATGAAAACGGATAAAACGGACGAAAATTTAAAAAACTGACGAAAACGTATAAAACGGACGGAAACTTAAAAAAATAGACGAAAATGTAAAAAACGAACGAAAACGGATAAAAGCGGATGAAAACGTATGACAACGTAAGAAAACATATAAAAACGGATAAAAACGTACGAAAATGAAAAAAACGGTCGAAAATGTTTAAAAACAGATAAAAACGAGTTCGAGCCAAAGAATGGTTAAAAAAAATTGATTGTGGTATATATAACCCAATCTAATTGTTGGGGTGTTGGGTTTTGAAGCAACAGACCTGAGTTCGAGCCTTTCTAGCCCCTTTTAATTTATTTCCAAAAAACAAATTTGCACGTTAGTCCTGAGGACTAACGATGCAAATATATTAACTCGCTTTAGGAGATAACGGAAAATAATTTGCATTGTTAATCCTCATAGACAGATTTTACTAACGGAGGGATGTATGGAGGCTAAATTTACTTACGGGGAGATGTGTGTGTGCCAAAAAAACCACGAGAATGTATAGCGGGACAATGGACAAAACACAAAGATGTATTTTGGATTTTCCTCTTATATAAATGTATCTAATGTAGGTTTGCAATTTTCGGTCTATGTTCTAGATATATATTAAAAGCCGTTAAAAACAACTAGATATCCACTTTGGTCCTCATTATAATTTGAATAAAACAGCCGGTTTAATTCGGTGTGGTTCTGGGGACACAATCATAACACAAGTGGTCACGTGCATTTAAAATAAACTAAACAAGACAACAAATATGATTTATACGAATCGGGTGCATTTGAAAAAATTGAAGTTTTTTTAACAAAGTTAACACTACGCTACAAAAATTAATGGTGTCCCAAGACCCATCCGAGTTCCGTCACTATGTAATTCACGACTAAATTCGAACTCAGTCATGCTTAACATGAGGTATGTATATGTATAGTTTAGGTTTGTGACAGATGCGTAGTTTAAGTGCATGTGAGTTTGCCATGGTAAAATAACGTTGTTCTATTCTCCAGAACATGACGTTTGGCAGTTTGGCCAAGCACTGTAAAAATGTTTTGCCATTGTATTCCTCTCGAGGGCTAATTATTATTGTTTTGGTTTCAATTTAACCCAATAGATCAATTCTATATATATGAAAGTAGAGGAATTTTCTTTTGCTTACCCTTATTTTGGTGCTTACCAATTGACAAATCTCCACCATCCATCTAGTTTAAGGATTAACTACTTAAACCTAAGTCCATGTTTTTTTCTTGTCTTCTTGTCTTCCTTTTTTATTCACCTTTTTTCTTATTTCATTTTTATTTTTATTTTTTTTTGTTAATTCCCGTTTTTTTTATAAATGAACGTTTTTTTTTTTTTTTTTTTTTTAATTCGCGTTATTCGCGCTTTTTTATTAGTGTTTTTTTCCGCTTTCATATGTTTTCGTATGTTTTCATCCGTTTTCATCTGTTTCGTCCGTTTTCCAACATTTTCCTCCATTTTCTTACGCCCTTTCGTTCATTTTCATACGTTTTCGTTCGTTTCAATACGTTTTTTCCGTTTTTTACGTTTTGTTTTTCGTCCGTTTTTATACATTTTCGTCCGTTTTCCAACGTTTTCCTCCATTTTCTTACGCTGCCGATTTTTCGTTTTTCCATTTTCATACGTTTTTTTTTTGTTTTCATGTTTTAGTCATTTTTATATCGTTTTCTCCGTTTTTATACGTTTTAATCTGTTTTCATAGGTTTATATACGATTTTGTCCGTTTTCATATGTTTTCGTCCGGTTTTTATATTTTCTTCCATTTTTAAACGTTTTCGCCCGTTTTCTTACTTTTTCGTTCGTTTTCATATGTTTTCGTCTTTTTTTTAGGTTTTCATGTATTTTCGTCTGTTTTTAGACGTTTTTGTCTCAATTTTTATGTTTTCATGTATGTTCGTCCATTTTTTACGTTTTCTTCCATTTTAGGACGTTTTTCTGTTTTAAGACTTTCTCGTCCCGTTTTATATCGTTTTCGTCGTTTTCATACGTTTTCATCCGTTTTTATAAGTTTTTGTCTATTTTCAGACGTTTTTGTCCGTTTTATGACGTTTTTGTCCGTTTTCATACATTCTTATACGTTTATTCATTCATTTTTATATGTTTTTGTCCGTTTTCAGACGTTTTCATTTTGATATTTGTAAGTGACACTTATTTATCTCTTGTGATATAACACTGTAAGAAAGATGAAGAGTATTACATTCTTTATCATGTATGTGTTATCAGTTGAGATAATCAACTAAGAATGTGATGATTCTGATGATTGGGGTTATTTGTGGTTTTGAAAATACTTAGGAAGATTTTTGTGTTTTATGATATTATAAAATATTAGAAAAGTTTTTCAACTGAAAACAAGAGATGTTTTGATACTTTTGTTAGATTTGGGGTGGATTTGTCTGTTTAATAGATAGATTGTGCATGTTTCGATAGGTTTTATCGCCGGATTTGAAAATATCTATGGTTGAATCATCAAACTAAAGAAGCTATGGTTGAAGAAAGCACACATCTTTATAAACAAACTGAGGAAGCTCAAATACCTGTGATATGACACATGATATCATAGGTGATATCACCTCACTTGTAATATCACATGATATCACACGTGATATCATGTGTAATAACACAGGTGATATCACCTGTGATATCATGTGTGATATCACCGGTGGTAGTATGTGTGATATCATAGTTTATATCACTTGTGATATCACCAGTGATATCACTTGTGATATCATGTGATATCAAAAGCGAGGTGATATCACCTGTGATATACAGGTGTTTGAGCTTGCTAAGTTTGTTGTGCTTTCTTCAACCATAGCTTCTTTAGTTTGTTGATTCAACGATAGATATTTTTAAATCCCTCTATAAAACCTATCGAAACATGCACAATGTATATATTAAAAAGAAAATGCCACCACAAGTCTAACCAAAGTATCATAACATCTCTTGTTTTTAGTTAAACACCTTTTTCAATATTTCATATTATCATAAAACACAAAAATCTTCCTAAATATTTTCAAAAACACAAATAAAAAAATGAACAGAATCATCACAATGATATAATAAGTGATGTATATTATTATTTCTTTCATATATACTTGGTAAAATACTAAATTCTTATCACATTTGGTAAGAATGTAATATTTCACATTCTTAGTGAGTATCAAAATTGATAACACATACATGATGAAGAATGTAACACTCTTCATCTTCCTTACAGTGTTATATCACAAGAGATAAATACGTGCCACTTAAAAATATCAAAATGAATAAAAATGAAGAAAACTATGAAAATAGAGATTTGAAATATTTTCAAAATCAAACAAGTGTTGCATTAAATTAGCATTTTTTGAACAAAATAAGAATTCACCTAAAGAGACTTTAACCATTTTATTTCTACTAAGAGTATAATATCACAAGTGATAGATGACACTGGTTGCATTAAAAAATATATACGCTTGTCAATTGCGATGAAAGTTACAAAACTATCATGTAACTGAAAATTATAAAAATATTAGAAAACACATAGGTGATAATATATAAAAATATACAGAGCAATGAAATATCTCAGGTAATATTAAAGGTTAAAAAAACATGCTTGTTTGTTTATGAAATATTACAAGTGATATTAGACATTAACTTTTTTTTATAAAATATCACAATTGATATTAGACATGTAATATAATAGAGTTTAATAATAAGCATGAAAACGTATGAAAATAGACGAAAACGTATAAAAAAACTACAAAAAACGGACGAAAACGTATGAAAACAGACGAAAACGTCTGAAAACGGAAAAAACGTATAAAAATGAATGAAAAGCGTATAAAAACGAACAAAAACGTATTAAAACGGACGAAAATGTATAAAAACGGACAAAAACGTATGAAAACGGACGAAAACAGACGAAAGCGTTAAAAAATGGACGAAAACGTAAAAAAACGGACGAAAACGTATATAAACCTATGAAAACCGATGAAAACGTATAGAAGTGGACGAAAACGTCTGAAAACGTATAGAAACGGATGAAAGTACATGAAAACGTAAAAAAACAAACGAAAACGTATGAAAATGGACGAAAACGTATGAAAACGGACGAAAACAAACAAAAACCTAAGAAAACGGACGAAAACGGACCAAAACGTAAGAAAACGGACGAAAACGTATGAAAACGGACTAAAACGTATATAAACCTATGAAAACGGATGAAAACGTATAAAAACGGGCGACAACGTCTGAAAACGGACGAAAACGTATAAAAACGGACGAAAATACATGAAAACGTAAGAAAACGTATGAAAACGGACGAAAACGTATGAAAACGAACGAAAATGTAAGAAAATAGACGAAAATATATGAAGATGGACGAAAATGTAAGAAAATTGACGAAAACGTTGAAAAACGGACGAAACAGATGAAAACGGAGGAAAACGTATGAAAACGGAGGAAAACGTATGAAAACAGAGGAAAACGTATGAAAGCGAAAAAAAAACGCGAAAAAAATAAACGTGAATAACGCAAATTTAAAAAAAAAAAAAAAAAAACTTTAATTTATAAAAAAAACGGAAATTAATAAAAAAGACAAAAAAAAAAAGAAAAAAAAAAGGTTAATAAAAAAGAATGACAAAAATACAATAAAAAAACATGGACTTAGGTTTAACTATTAAATCTTAGGTTAATCCCCACCATCAGATTATACTAGATGAATGGTGGGGATTTATCCCTTGGTAAGCATGGATTTTTAAGTAAGCAAAATAAAGTGCCTCAATGAAAGTAAAAAAGTTCTCAAGAAACTAAACTTTATACGGTTGGCTCTTGCCTTTTTGTTCTCTCCTTTTTTTTAAACGTCAAACTTTAAAACTTATTAGAGCACAAGGTATGCAAAGACCCAATAACACGTTATTGGTGTACCACCTCAGCGCCACATCATACACCTCCCAATAACACACCAATAACTCAAACAACACTCCCTCATAACTCACCACTAACTTCACATGTAGGTCCCAAGAAAATACTCTACCAAATATGTCACTCACTCACAATAAAAAAAATACACACACACACAAAAGGTGCATTTGGTTTGAACTAGTGGAGTGACTCAAAACACAAAAGGGTGCATTTGGCACAAGTTTGGCATGTTAGCCGGTAAGGTTGGCACACCAATGGCTCACCGATGGCTCACCAATGGCGCCTCATACCTTGTGCTCTAACAGCTATCTCACATGTATCTTACAAACTTTTGGTTGATGGCCAATAACAGAGAAATGATTGGGAGGCCTAAACTCATGCCTAATTTTGTGACTAAAAGTATGTGGCATTATCTCATTGGTTTATGATAAAGTGGGTCCCTCAGTTAAAACCAATGAAAAAGTGACACCATACTTTAGGCATAATATTAGGCATGAGTTTAGGTCTCTCAATCATTTCTCCCAATAACATACAGCTGGGCCAAACATTTGATCAAATATGTTTAGGTTGTTTGTTGGGCCGCCCCCTTTTTTGGGCTATCAAGATAAAAGCAGTTCCAGAAAAATAGAGTAATTCAGTAATTGATTTAACTAGTCCCATATATACGACCCATGAGGCTGAACATAATGGCGACCTGAGTCGACCCTGTCACATCAGCTTTCTTTCTCCGGCAACCTGAAAGGAACAAATTGCCACAGTGGCGACCAAGGTTTTTTTTTTTTTTTTTTAAATTCAAATTTTTTTAAACAACAAATTTAAACTTTATTAATAATAAAAACATTACATAAATTCGTCGTCGTCATCGTCACTTATGTCTTCGTCTTCACTCTCTTGATTGACTTCATTTCCACGATTTCCCCAAACGTGTTCGACCAAATCAGATTTTAAGTTTAGATGAGTTGTTCGGTCAATTATCTCCTGAGTAATTACTAACGATTGTTCATGCGATCTTAATGGATCATGATTGCGGTGGCCCTCATCTTCGTACCATGTGGGACATATCGCCCGACCCTTGTTTCAAATGATCATATTATGTAATACGATACATGTGTACACAATATCTTGGAGATCACTTTTCGACAACCCTCGAGGCGGAACTTTAAGCATTTTTCACTTCTTCTTCAACACACCAAAAGCTTGTTCCATATCTTTCTTTGCTGCTTCATGCTTCCTCTTGTACAATACTCTTTTATCATCACCCGTGGGAGGATTTGAAATGGACTTAATAAGAACGGCCCATTCCGAATATATCCCGCTGATAAGATAATATCCCCTTTTATAAGCTACATCGTTAACCACGAATGGAAGGTCCGGTGCTCTCCCAGATTTGATATCATTCAAAACAGGGGATTGATGTAAAACGTTTATGTCGTTATTCATCCCGGAGACACCAAAGAACGCATGACAAATCCATAAATCTTGGGAGGCGATCGCTTCCAATAAAATGAATAGATGTGGCCCGTGATCACCCCTAGCAAATTGCCCTCTCAAACTATTTGGGAAATTCTCTCACTCCTAACATGTACAATCAACGCTCCCCATCATCCCAGGAAACCCATGCTTATGCTCGTGACGAGCATATATTCTTTCAAGGTCAGAATACGTGGGATTTCGCAAAATCTCGGCACAATATAAATCCATGATAGCCGTAAAAAAGTTACGGAGACAATCACGGGATGTTGTTGCATCGATTTGCATATACTCGTCAAGAGAATCAGGAACGACCACGTATTCTAATTGACGAATTGCTGCAGTACACTTAATCAATGGGGAAATATCAAGTGTGCCCGTACAATCAGGATTTTGTTGAAAATAAGGAGAATAATCGGTTACCTCTCGAACAATTTCTGAGAATATTTCTCGGCCCATTCGGAACCCCGCACGGAATTTTATTTCGTCATATAATGGGTTTGCGGAGAAGTAAGCCTCTACTAAACGACCATGAGCACCCTGATGATCCCTAGCTACGTAAGTTCGTCGGACTTTTGGCAGTGACGCTTGGTACTCGGTCCAAGCAAACTGCGTAAACTCCGCAAGGTCCCTCATCACTTCTTCTTCATCGTCGGAAGACGAAGAATTAAAAAACAAGTCGTAAGACATAATTAAGAGAATGTTGATGAGAAGTTGTTTGAATTGTATTTGAAATTGTGTGTTAGAAGTGTGTTTGAGGTTGGTACTTATAATGTTGTAAAAGTGGTAAAAATATAACAAAAATAAAAGTGTTTTTTTTTTTTTTTTTTTTTTTTAACATTCGGTCGTTCACACGACCGAGGTCTCGTTTTTTTCTCCCGCCGACTGAACACGACCGGAAGACCACAACAAACCGACCGAAGTCGACCGGTCCATTGCGTTCAGCCTTACTACTACCTAGCTTGACATGGTAACTATAACAAGTTTGCATTTGAATCGAAGTAGGAGCCTATATCCAAACCAATGAACCCCGAAAAATGCACACTGGCTCCTTAACTGCATCATAGCGTTGATAACTTGATATACAACTCGAAATGTAACCATAGGACTGGCAAGTTCGTATAAATATAGCAATCGTGAGTTCAACTCGCTAACATGGAAATATAAACAGCTTGCTTTGTAGGCAGCATTTTGACATTTCCTTATATTTTACAAAGACACACATCCTTTGACAGTTGCTCCAAAGTATGTAGGCAGTGCCTAAAAAATACAAAACATTTCATATATATATAGGAAAGATTCTTACCATTCTCACTCACTTCTATATCAATGAAATTACTAAATTACCCTTTACCTCTAACCACGTCGATCGCGCGACTACCCTTGTATACATACAACAGGGTAAGAACGACATTTACTAACCTGCCTGTAACACCCTTCTCGTCGAAACATCTATAATATGTACTTCATTTCATCACATAAGATCATCAAGTTTTCACTAGTTTTGAAGGCCAAATTCGAGCGAATTTGAAATCTAAAAACCTTCTCTTGCCTTGACTTGGCGCGTCCTCGGATGTCTTTTTCTCCTCGGTGGGCTCCACAAATACTTTCTCGGGCTTGATGGGTTGGACAGAAGGAACCACATGGACTGGACTCTTGGGAGTTGGTGGTCTAGGACTGGTTCCTTCTGATGGAGCCCCAATGAGTTGGTTAACCATTTCCAAGACTTCACTCATCTTTGGTCTTGCTTTCGGGTTTTTAGCCAAGCACTTGTTAGCTATAATGGACAACTTTTGTGCTGTTCTCATCGAGTATTTACCTTGTAGCCTAGTATCGACTATTAACCTAAACTTTTTTGAGTCGAGATAAGGTTTCACCCATTCTAGAAGCTTCTGCTCGTTTTTGGGACGGTTTTTGTCCAATGGACGCCTACCCGTGATGAGTTCGTATAAAAAGACCCCGTAGCTCCACACATCACTCTGGGATCGCAGACGTCCTGTTTGGATGTATTCAGGAGCCGCATATCCCATGGTTCCGACAACCTGATCGCATAATAATATAAGATGTCATGTTTAATTCTAACATGTATGATATGAAGGCGATAAAAAGTTTCTAGAATATAAGTTTGAAAAAACGTACCGCTGTGGAGACATGTGTTAGTCCTTCTTGAGGACCTAAGCGAGCCAATCCAAAATCGGAAAGCTTGCCGTTCCACTGATCATCGACAAGAATGTTGGAAGATTTGAAGTCTCTAAAGATAATCTACAAAAACATCAAACACAAAAAACTATTACTATCTAGCACTCAATAATGAGGATCAGATAGATAATTAGCTGCAACATAAGTTGAAACAAAAAATAACTAGAAGCAGAATGTCTTTCCAAACATTTAAAATTGAGTTTCTACACACAAATGCTTAGGAAAAAATTTCCTAAGGTTAATTACCTGAAAGCCCATTTCCTCATGTAGATATGTCAAGCCACGAGCAGCATCTTGAGCTATTTTAAGTCTCATCGCCCATGAAAGAGGTTTCTCGGTCCTAGATGATAAATGATCTTCAACACTTCCATTAGGCATATACTCATATACTAGAAGCCGTTGGATACCTCTTTCATCATCTTCTGCGCAATAGCCAACTAGCTTCACAAGATTTGGGTGGTCAACAATCCCAAGAACATTCACCTCCGTCACCCACTCTTTATGCCCCTATTGGACCAAAAGTTCAAAAGTTAAACAACGATCTATACGTGATTCATCACACAACAGGACATATTGTTGCAAAGTGCTAGTATAACATATATTAGAATGTGTTCAGGATTTTGCTTGTTTAGGTGCTTATTCACTGATTTTCAAGCAGATAACTACAGTTTAGAGTGTTTGGATAAAATTGCTTATTTGCTTATTATACTATAAACTAAGCACTTAAAAATAAGCAGATTAATACCTGCTTATTTTCAAGCAGATAAGCATTTTGCAATAAGAAATCCCAAACACCCTCTTTTATGTGTTACTAAATGTAATGTAAAAAGCTTGCCTGTAAACCCCGTCTGCCAAGTTGCTTGACAGCAACTTGAATCTTTTTAGTCGGGTCTTGAGGGGACTTGATCGAGCCCATATAGACGCACCCAAACCCTCCTTCTCCAATCTTTGCAGACCGGCTAAAGCCATTGGTAGCCGACTTGAGTTCAGAAAAAGTGAACACTTTAAGGTTACTTGGCCTCTGTGAAAAACTAGGCATATTAGACCTTTCCATTGACTCGCTAGCATCAGACACAGTTTGAGATATTGTCCATGATCGTCCGGTAAATAAAGAAGTAAACGACAGAACTGATAACGATTTTGTTGGTGTTTTTGACACTTCTTCCCTTTCTTCGCGGTTAGAGAAAATAAAACACTTCATATCCTCCAAATATTTCTTGTATCAACTGTAAATAGTTGGATTATGGTCAGCATGATCAAGTTTAGAGTTATGTGCACAAAACATACACGTACACATATATTGATAGACGTATAGCTTGAAAAAATACAGAAACATTCCGAAAGGGGTGAAAATGGGTCACATTTCTTCATTATGGATTAAATCTTTCTTAGAAAAAGTTTCAATTTTTGGATTTTTTTCGAGTTCAAATGACTTCTGAGTGATTGACGATTTCCGTCCATGTGTTATGTTAAAAGTTATGGATTTGATCATTAACCTCATTAGTTGTGCTGTGAAGTGTCAATCCATACTTTTAAGCTTTACGGTTTGGGAATTTGGCCCCGACATGGATGCCGCTAATCTTTCACTATTATATGGCGTTGCTCCATACTTTATCCCAATTAAATTATGAAGCACGATATGGAATTTACCGATTCCAGACTAATGGCATCCATTCCATTGACCAAATCCTTAACAAAAACTCAAAAGCAGGGACTGACATCTTAGTTCATGAATAACGAGACCAAATTCGTAACTTTTTACATGCTACATATACAGAATTTCGTGATTTACTCAATGATTTGTTTGCCTTCTATCATCAATGTGAAGGTTGTTATTTTTGTTCTAGGAAAAAAAAAACTAGATATACTTTTTGTCCATTTTTATCAATTAGTACAATATTGATTTCCTTGCAATCTAAAGGTAGACTATGCACAACAACATATGATCAAGAATTCAACACAACTGTCTTCACATGAACTCTTCCATAAAAATAAATAATAATAATAATAAATAATAAAAAAACAAAAAATAAAAATAAATCAATAACCAATAATTTATTAAAATTATGTCACGTAAGAGTAAAGATTTAACAAAATAGCTCACCTGTAATCTTATATAGTGAAAGATGATCTCCCCTGAAGTGCCTCCAAAAGCTTGTTCTCTTGTGACAAAAAAAAATAAAAAATGACATATTATCACATCACACAAACTGAGAACACATAATCAATAAATAAACATGTCACATACCAACAAGAGACACAAAGTGAAGAACAAAATATATATTTTTTTTAAAAGCATAAGTTATGTGATCAAACTCATAAATAGAATAAAAACACACACCTGAATGAGCTTAAAGTTTGATATGTTTCCAAGAAACCTCAAAATGGACAGAAAGACTTGAGAACATGTTGTGTGTGTGTGTGTGTGTGGAAAGGGAGAAATGGAGTACACAATGGGCAGCTGAAGATAATATCTACTTGCTATAAACTAATGAGGAAAATTTGAAAAGTCAATAGTACGTACACATTGTCTAAAAGAAACTACAAATATTATGTAATGACTTAATTAATCCTTAAGAAATCTAATGAAAACAGTTAGGCCTTTCATATTACATCATACATAGACATTTATAAAGGCTGGACCAATCATAACTTTACTTGTGAGTGATATTATATTCCAGTGATCAAATGAAAAAAATAATAATAATAATAAAAATTAAAAAATAATAATGATACAGTAAATATTATTATTATATTGTTGGACTACTAGACCAAATGCAATAATCTTAATTTTTTATGGGCAAATTATACATTTCATGAGAAATGAAAACTAGCAAGATGTTAGATATTTCAACGATGCTAAAGAATAATCTGACCAAAACGGTCTTAAAATAAATATGACCTTAGAACTAACTCGCCTTTTAAAATACACCCGTGTCAGATGATCCAAGATAGAACTCCATCATCTAAACCTACCAAAATTTGTAGCTACTCGAGCAATCGGCCAAACAAAGTATGGTAACGGATAGAGCTGATCATGTCCCTATAACAACGATGAAACCTACCAAAAATCTCAAATAGCCTTATGTTTTTTCGTTACAATGATATTATTGGTCTACTAAGCCAAACCTTATGTTGGCCGTTATCATTGAAAATTCATTAAATAAAAAACTTTATTTATTTAATTGAAAAGTTGCAACCTTTTTTAAGTTAGGTAATCTGGCTGCTCATGCAAAAATAAGCGTAGACACTAGGTTTATCTTGTATGATATGGAAATTCCACTTGCAACATCCAACCAAAAATATATCTATCTTAAATATTCTAAAAAATGTTATTATTTGGAATTAAAAGTGGAACTTTCCTATCACATGTCTGAAAAGGTTTTAATTAAAGACGAAATAGATAGAAAGAGAGACGAAGGGGGAGTAGGGTCAAGTCAATGAAAGTGAAACCATGGGTTGCCCAAAAGATTAACACTCTTTTTGCATTAAAAAGATGTACAACATATTTATACCTTGTATTAAAAAGATGTTTTTAAAGATTAGACATTACTTATTTTCAAGTTTTTAAGTTTTAAGCAAAAATATTACTTTATTTTATGAGAGTTGATACTTCCATCACATTTTCTTATGCAAATATCATTTTACATAAGTTATAAAGCTCACAGTACAACGCCGTAATGCACAGTTGTGGTATTTACATAAAAAAATATGGTGAGAGTATCAACTCTTTTGCTTTATCTATAGTAGAGATAAAGATAGTTTTTGACTTTTGACTGATTAATCAATTGAGTTTAAAACTATCGTAACACGATCGCAAACATGATAAAGCCCTCCATTTCACTTGAGAGTGATAAAATCAAATTTATTTGCACCAACTTGCACGGACTAACAAAACCGGTTAATAAAAAGAGACCGAAAAACCAATCAAAATTTCTTTTGCCCCAAAAAAAGAGGTGGTAGGATTCCTCATGCGTGAATAATACAAATTTTCAAAGGAAATAAATTTACAAAAAAGGCGTGAATTAATAGGAACACTTTGACTATGAGTGTTTTTAGACACTAGTCATTGTCCACTTCATAAAAAATAGCTCCGACAGCTTTTCTGACTCATTGGGCACCAACTGAAATGAGCACAAGCCGATATTCGAACCCTTAACCTTTTATCCATAAAATCTCTTCGATTGACCTATAGGTTTTTCGAACGTGTGTAGCAACTAAATCAAAGCCTTTTTGTTTCAGAAAATAATAATAATGATAACACGATTGTAATACCTACTGTTATTACATGAAAACCAATTAAATTTGCAGTAACCAAGTTTATCTTTGATACTCAAATTAATCAAGCTTCTAAGATAATTTGACTGAACTCTTAGTATAAATTGAAAATATCTAGAATTGACTGCTTGGTGAATTTTATTGACCCAATAGGCTACTACTATAAGGGTTGTTGGCATAAACATATGAGGCATTCTTACTGGCTTCATTTCTCATCTCCTCCTTGGTGGTTTCTAGGAAATTACTCAACTTCACTTTATAGTTTTTGTATTTACTTCGATATCACAATATCACAAATAAAAAACTAATGGATTCAAATGTTCATTTCTTGTAAACAAAGTAACTCAAACAAGGTATCTTTTTTTCACAAATGCAATATAATTGGTGAAAAATAAATAATATTGTGTAATAACTCTAACGTATGAGGACGAATAACTTGAGAAGGACTTATTATTTCATTTTATATTATTTAAAACGCGTATTCTAGGAAATTATTAAATAATGTTCACCTAACTTTATGTACGTGATGATCTAACTTATCACTTAATAATGGATATAGAATCTTTTAGCAGCTATTGGTGATTAAATAATAATTAGTTTAATGTAACCATTTTGTCAAATGAAACTAAAATATCATCCAATGTTGGATTTATAATTCGTTTATTAGGATGAAAAGTCTTTTTCCGGACGGAAGTTGCGAATATTTGTTATGAACCCATCTTTAGAAATTATCAAACTAATCATACAAGCATCAAATTTGCACTTAGCCAACCACCCCCCGTACTTATTTTTATACTTATACAATCAGATGTATAGTCCCGAATCGAGTGCTATACTACATACAAAGAAAAGCAACCATCCCCAAACGGATTTGATCGTAAAGAATATAAGATCACACTTACAATTAGGAGTTTCATAAAAGTCGACCCAACCCGAACTCGAATATGGCTTTTCGGGTCGGGTCAATCGGGTCCAAAATTATATTCGGGTCAACCTGAATTGACCCGAGTTTCATTTCTTTCTTTCTAATTTGTATGTACACTAAAATTGTATAATTTTTAAGCGACCTAGACCCGAACCCGAGCTGACCCGAACCGAATTGACCAGA
This sequence comes from Chrysanthemum makinoi, assembly GCA_910596185.1. NCBI lineage: Eukaryota > Viridiplantae > Streptophyta > Magnoliopsida > Asterales > Asteraceae > Chrysanthemum > Chrysanthemum makinoi. Next base: position 144,500,092 of record OU343222.1, read on the forward strand.
CCCAAGTGACCCGAGTTCTAATCAAGGTCGGGTTCGGTATGTTTTTTTTAGCCTTGACCTGAATTGACCCGAACCCGGCGGAATCAACCCGAGTAACGCCTCAACTTACAATAAACCTCACTACAAACTCTCTAACAAAACTACCAGACTAACCAAATAAATCAAGATGATCTATAGATATGAACAAGCAGACTGAAACAAGAGAGACAAAGAGAGACTGATATTTGAGAGAGAATATGAGAGACTGCACAAATATGAATGAAACCCTAAGGCCAGATATTGACTTTTATATAGTCAAAATACACTTTAGCCCCTGAACTTTAACAAAGTCAAACTTACCAAACTGTTAGTAAAAATGGCAAGGTTAGTCCCTGCACTTGAAAGCAAACAATGAGAATAAAATATACACTTTATATTTTTAACACCACTTCTCAGTTTCATGGTTTGAAATGTCAACCATACCAAGTTTTTCACAAAACTATTTGTGTTGAGAAATGCTCAAGCTCTTTGTAAAAATATTTGCAACTTGGTTAGCAGATGCAACTTGGAAAATTATAATAATCCTAGATGGCACTTTTTCTCTCACAAGATGAATATCATTCTCAGAGTGTTTAGTTTTCTCATGAAAAACAAGATTTGAAACTATTTGAATAGTTTCTCTATTGTCGCAATATAACTCAACATGAAACAAAACCTCGATTCCCAGATATTTAAGAATGTTAGAAATCCGAATAATTTCACAAGTGGTAGATGCCATACATCTATATTCAGCTTCATCTGAAGATCTGGAAATTGTGTCTTGTTTCTTGTTTTTCCAATAAACCACACCATTACCCAAGTAAACACAAAATCCTGATACATACTTTCTAGAAAGTGGGCACTTTGCCAAGTCTGCATCTGAAAAAGCACACAGATTGAGGCTAATTCCTTTATAAAATTGTATTCAAGTTCTTGATGCCTGCTTTAAGTATCTTAAGACTCTCACAGAAGCTTTAAAATGAGACTGAAGTAGTGAGTGCATATGTTGGCTAACACAATGTACATCATATGCAATATCATGTCTGGTAATAGAAAGATAAATGAGTTTACCCACCAGTTTTTGATATTCAGTCATATTTGACAAAAGTTTATCAATATCAGTCTTTTTATGATTTAAAACAATATTTTGTTGTTAAGTAGTAGCAGGAGGCTTACAAGCCAACATACCATATTCACACATCATTTCCAAACAATACTTTCTTTGAGAATGACAAAGACCATTCTTGTTTCCCAAAACTTCAAATCCTAAAAAATATTTTAAAACACGAAGATCTTTAATCAAAAAATTTGAACTTGGAAAAGTTTTAAAGTTTTCAATTCCATGAAAATCATTTCTAGTGATGCTATAACATCAACATACACCAACAGAGCAATAAATTGCCCCTTCTTACTATTACCATACAGAGAATAATCATACTTACTTTGCACAAACCCATGCTCAACTAAGGCAGTGGTTAACTTTTCATTCCACTATCTAGGAGCCTGCTTTATACCACATAATGACTTAACCAGCCTGCAAACCTGTCTTTCATCTTTATCATATAAACCATATGGTAAAAACATATAAACCTCCTCATTAAGATCACAATACAACAAAGCATTATTAATATCCAACTAAAATAATGGCCAATTATTATGAACTGCAAGATTAATTAAACATCTAACAGTAACCATTTTAACAATATGACTAAATATTTCTTCATAGTCTAGACCTTCCCTTTGACTATAGCCTTTGGCAACAAGCCTGGCTTTATACCTATCCACTTCCCCAGTAGACTTATACTTAGTAAATCCATTTACATCCAATGGGTTTTCTACCCACTGGAAGATCATTTAAAACCTACGTATTATTCCCGTGCAAAGCCTCAATTTCAAGATTCATAGCCTCAGTTCAATTTGGATTCTGAGAGGCTTCATAATAAGTTTTAGCTCCACATATTTATTTAAAGTGATAGCAACCAGTAGTTAATAGCAGACAACTTATAATAGTTAACATGCCTTTCAAGACTATATTTAACCTTACTTTCCACAACAAAATCATTAAGTCTAGAAAGCAATTGAGTCTGTCTGTTGGACCTCCTAAGTTCAGTCTAAGTATCTTCCTCATGATGGTAAGACCCTTCACCATTAAAACCAGTTTGAACATTTCCCTCAGAGGTGACATTTTCCCATATTTGGGTTGCCATAGGTTCAACTTCATCCTCGGTTGTGAAATCACAGCCATCAGAAGTTGCATACCTACTACCTTCTACATTAGAGGTTTCCCTCTCTTTATCATTTAGTCTTTCATACCTTTCGGTGTTTATGTCAAAAAAAGTTTAAAATATTTACTGATGTTTCAACAAACTCTTTTATAAAAATGTGCAGACTCACTAGCAGATTGTGCTGGAAACTTTGCAGATTCATTTGAAGACCTCATTTTAAAGGGAAAACAGTTTCATAGAATGTTACATCTCTAGAAAAAAACACAAGCTTACTATCAAGACTACACAACTTATAAGCTTTTTTTTACACTAGCAAAACCAATTAACACGTACTTTTCAGACCTAACACTAAACTTATCACAATTATTCAAAACACTGGAGTAACCAAAAGCCCTTATATGAAAGAGACTAGGTTCCTTGCCATAAACTAAGACATAAGGGGAAACACTAGACAAGACATAAGAGGGTAACCTGTTAATAAGATATACAATAGTTAAAACACATTCATGACACATATAAATAGTAATCCCCCCCTGAAACATTAGACTTCTAGCTACATTCAGTAAGTGTGTATGTTTCCTCTCAGCAATCCCATTTTGCTGAGGTGTATAAGAACAAGAAGTTTGACGAATAATTCCATGATTGTTAAACATATTTGAGATTTTATTATTCATAAACTCAGTACCATTATCATACCTTAAGACTTTGATTTTTCAACCTCACTGAGTAAAGATAAGTTTTATAAAACTTTCAATATAATCACCAACTTCGAAATAAACCCACACAACCATGTTATAGTCATCAACAATAGTAAGAAATTCCTTACTTACAACCCTGTACGAACCCCAAACATGACAATGAACCAACTCATCAACTTTGAGAGACTTATGATCACTCAAGGGAAATGGTTCCCTAGTCTGTTTAGCCTTATGACAGATATCACAAGGAGACACATGATCATTATTTTTAAAACCAATTTTATTACCCAAAACAAACAGAACTTCATAATTCTTTAGAAACATGACGAACAAAGACAAAATTATACATACCAACATTAGACATACCATTTTATCAACATCAAACAGATAAAGTCCACTAGATTCACTACCAGACCCCATTAACATGTCATGTTTAAAATCCTGAATATAACATCTATGTTCATCAAACCTGATGTGCTATGTATGTTTGAGATTTTCTATAAGGTATTAATATTTATATTTTCTGACTAACCAATTGACTAACACTTACGGGCAGTGTACCCAATCAGATGCTGCTAGTGGATGGTAAGTACGGGTCGTTCAGAAGGAATGAGTGTACTAAAGCTAGACCTAGTGGTAGTCAAATTATCTATTCTAATAACGCAAGGGGGTTCAATCTAAGAGATTGGCACGGGTTTGGTATTTCTAATTAAATTATTATAAAACTAAGAAATACAAGTAAATAGTGAATAAAAAGGTACGGCCGAGGTCTTCTGATAGGAGAACGTGCTAGCCATGTTCATCATATCTGGTTATAGTGATTCATCTACTAGTGCAATGACTAATGTGCTACTTCAGTTGGTGAGTCAGGGAATGTAAAATGAGATTCGAGGAGCATGGATTCGGACTTGTAAGTACATTCCCTATAAATGGTAGACTAGACCAGATGGTCACCGTTACCTAGCCCTATGCATATTCGCCCTTAACCCGATATTCACAATGTTAATAAGCTTCAAGTACGCATAAAGTGGTTCAACTATCAATTATAATCTATCTTGGAACATACAAGTGCAACTACCTAAACCCTAGACAATGGTCATCTATAAGGGTTCTCATGCTAACTTAATTGCCTTAATCATGCAATGACTAACCTAGGGATACGGTCAGCCTATAGTCCTAATGGCAACCACCGTGAAGTTATGTTATCAAGCATACCAATATCTTATACAGACCACAAATCACAGAATTGTATCTATAACCTAGGATCTAGACAATAGCCACAACACTTCAAGCAAGTAAACAAACGCAATTGAGCAAGATAAACATAAGAGATATCCAACGAAAATGCAATTACTCGAATAAATGAACAACTAGATAATTAAAAACATGGCTAACACCTAAGGGTGTTAGCCCGTAATCTCAATAATGATACACAATGATTGAATCAAAGCTATACGAATGGAAATAGTACTGAAATCGAAACGATAAACAATGATTAACAAAGGTAAGGGATACTCGAGATGCCCTCCTGGCGAGTCGTGGTGTTTCCTAACCTTCCTTGCCTCCTAAAATAGACCTTGAGCTCTGTGGTGTGTGGTGAGAGTATCTTGAAACCGGAGTAATGAGCCCTCTATACATACTTTTCTGTTAGTGTCCCGATACACCATATGTACCTTCACCTATACAGCGTATTGGCTTGTTTGGCATGGGCTCCACTCATAAAGTATTGCGGTATAATCTTTTTAGCCACCAATGTATACGGCGTATGTCTGGAATTAGATATGCCATATTCTTCTTGTTCTAGATTGAGTTCATCTTTGGTTAATCTTCATGTATCGGCGTATCACTGAGGTTGCATATGCCGTATTCTTCTGTTTGACTTTATTTGTTAATCTTTAGAACAAGTTTAATACATGGCCTATGTTCAAATAGGAATATGTCGTATTCTTAAAGGTTAGGAAAGGTCTTGATTATATCTAATTATGAAAATACAAATATGATACAATGCTAACAATCGAATACACGTCGTGATAGGATGTCAGCTTAGCATGTATTTCTTTGACTTCTTCATTTTAGCACCAAATAACACTGATTTTCGCTACTTTTCTGTAATTGCTCTAAAAATACTAAGAATCACAAAAATAAATGATTTAGTAACGATTCTTATATAAAATGATAGTAAATGAGTAGTATAAGCGGGATAAATGTTGTATAAATATAGTATTTATTTGATCACATTAAAAAACCAACAAAGTACTTGCTGTCTTTAATCCATTTGTTAACAGATAAGAGACTAGCATTATACTTAGGAACAACCAGAAGATCAAATAGAATCATATTGTTAGTTAACGTACGATTAACATTAGCAGTGATCTTAGTCATAGTACAATTAGGATGACCAACAGTTAACATGACACTAGATATACCAACAACATTAAACATATTCTTAGTGGACACATTCATATGTTAATTAGCACCAGAGTCAATAATCCACCCCAGAGTAACATTATAAACCATATTTCTAGTTTTAGCACATAAACATTTCTCAAAACGTAGGTTGAAAATCACACCATTGTTGTAAAAACTAGGTTTCATACATGCCATATTTGGAGATACACTTGCAGGAGGTTTCTCATTAATGAGACTTAAAAGTTTCATCATATGTTGATTTGTAATAGTAGCAGTAACAGAACCATAAGACGTAGAAGCAGAATTGTTAACTTCATCATTACCATTAAACTTTATGACCATACCAGACTGTTAAGACAAGTTTGGGCTATTTTAAAATCCAACGGCCATTAAGCTCATAACATCTTTCAATATTATGACCAATAAGACCATAGTTTTTGCATACTAGATTAGGATTAGGACCCTATTACTATTTTTATGCCCCGTGCCTGATTTGACAAAAAATTAAAACTTTACGCGAAAATGCGTTGACTATAATGAAATTCCTATTACTCTCTTGTAAGCCGATAACAGTCTATAATAAACCAATCCTTGAAAATATTTTTATATGAAACTAGACTCAAATACCTTCAAAACGATGGGTGGTACAACTTTTAATGACTTACGGTTTAAAAGATATGATTTTTCGAACATTCGACAAAACCTCTTGATGCATTTAGCCGCGGGCCAGGATTTCTCGCCGCAGGAGTTCCTAGCCGCTGGCTAAATTCCTCTGGCCTGCATATTTTCCTTCACTTCCATTTTCGACTCATTTTTTTGAAATCCGACTTGTACCACTTCAACTACATATGAAATTTTCAGAATACATTTAAACATTATAATACATCATTTCCATAGTAATACTTGGTATAAACGACCCGGGAACATATATTTTACAATTCGATGGGTGTTTTGCCAAACACCTCTTTTTAACCAATTTTACATACAAATCTTATACAACACACCTGACCCATATTCCAAAAACAAGACATGTGTTTGGACAACTCCAAAACACATTTACAACTCATGTTATGACACCTTAACCAAATACACGACGTGACAAATCAATGGGGGTTCAACTTTGACTTTGAGCTCAAAAATCTACCTAAGCTCCTATTTACAAATAACCTTCTAGCATTTATACTTACGATCCTTAAACTTTAATCCAAACCATGGCGTCATCACAAGAACCTACAAAACATAGTAAAACTATAACGTAAGCTTTCGATTAGCAAGTTAAAGACATGCAGGACCGTAAATAATTAAATATAGATGATTTATGTGGTTCAGGAGGTCGAGGTTGGTGACTAATGATAAAACAATACTTGGTTTTAGTGAGAGAAAGTAGAGAGAGGGTGCGATGAATAAAAGATGATATTATTAACAAAGAATAGTTTACACATCCACACCCCTCATGGATAGTCATGAGGGGTATTTATAGGCTCATTATATTATAAGTTTGTCACTTAAACAATACTAGTCCCTGTAGGTAAAGCTTACTACATATATAGTCCATTTCACGTGTAAGACGTTATCTTCACAAACTAGCGAGGCTAACAATCTCCCTCCATGATATTGTCTGATGAGTGCTTATTCACTCATCATTTTTGGTCAAATCATGGTAGAAAACATCTAAACACCAAATGCATCAAAATAATGGAAATATCTCAAAATTGTGTTTTATATGTTTCAGATGCAAATTTATTGAAAACAAATGAAAAGCGAACAAAGTTTGCATATTGGCGCCACCGCCTTTCAAAATTGGCGAAATAGTCCCGAGCACGATTTAAAGAAAAGTCACCAAAGGTCCTTTTGGAATCATAAATTGTCATAATTAGTCCTTTGGTGAAAAGTCCAAAAGTTTTGAGAAATTACGCTTTTGATCTGGATTTTAAAATTGTCAAGTTTAGTCCTCGTGTTTCACATTTGATTCATCCTCAACATATTTGAGTTTCACATGTTTGGCCCTTGGATAATACTTTTCAGAATTACATACGGGCCCCTGGATTTTCTGTTTTTGGCATGTTTAGTCCCTAAAATATTACATGGGTTCAAAACTACTCCATTAGCCCAAGTTTAAACCATTAGCCCAAGTCAACAATCCAAACCGGTCAAACAATAATCCCCCCAATCCAGTTATTAACCCTATAACCGGTCAACCATCCTCCCTCTTCCCATTTCGCCCAAAAGAACCTAGCTTTCTGTCCCGGATAATCCCACCATCCCAGACACTCAACCCTCCCTTCTCCTTTTTACCCAGCCACACCACACCCCAAAACCACCTTAATCCTCTTTACCCAGTTATACCCAAATCCCAAACTCCCCATCACTTTTTCCAGCTCATTCCAATGACAAAGTCACATGAATCCATTGCCACTGTGGCAATCCAAGCTCAAAAAGACCCCCAATCAATGGCTCGGATTTGTTCCCATCTATACCTAATTAATCAAAGGCTTGGATTGGTTCAAGAAAGCACAACTTGGTCTTTGGCTTGACTGCCCTCAGTGAAGAAACACAAGAGAAGAAGAGTTGAAGACCTAGGGTTTTAGTATAAAAGCAACATGTAGCCAAGTGTATAAGGCACCCCTAGTTTTCAAAAATAATTTTTAGTTTTCTTGTATTTTTAAGCTTTATTGTAATTTCCTTTTAAAATCAATGGAAGTTCTGTTTTTAAGTTTCATGTTCTGTTTAATGTTTGTTTTAGTTTAATGAAAGGTAGTCAAAAGATTTGTAAACCAATCTAGAAAAATGGTAGCTTAAGCTTTTTGCATCAGGGGTGTTTGGTTATTGCTTGTAAACGGGTCAAAACCATCTTTTATAAGCTGTCATAAGCTCTTTCCTCCACCAAATTTAGTTTCTCTATAATCTTGGCCATGTTGACTTGTTTCTTGCAGCTTGTGAAGGACCTGGGAGTCGCATTCGGCATTCATTTACAACATACGGTGAAGTACATTGCTGACTATCGCATCCTAACAGTCACAACATTCTTTTCCTTTCTCTTTCCACCTTTATTAGGATTGGCAGGGATAGTTTATTTAGCTTGTTTAGAATTTGATTCACTAGTGAACTAGTTAGTATAAACTTAGTGTAACTTATATTTCATCAGCTTATTCAAGTTTAGGTTAGCTAGTTTGATCTAGTTTTAGCTTTAGACCCCATGAGTGTAGAACTTGTATGCCAACTGCTCCCACTTGTTTCATAGCTTATTATGCTCAAGTTCATTATTCACATTTTGGTTGGTCAATTTTCTTTTTCTTTGTCTAAATTGCTCTTTGTTAATTGGTATAAAGCAGTTAATGAAAATGCTAAAAGGGTGTTTGGTTTACTCTTGTTGTTGGGCTCTTTGCAGTTAAGCACTCTCATTGCTTATTCTCTAGTTTTCTCTCAAAAAGTTTTCACAAAAAATCCACTGTTTCAATCTAACCTCCAAGTTGTAAAAGAAAATCAAGAAAAAATGTTTTTGCAAAAGGGTAGAGGCCAGTTGAGACACAGCTGACCTCTAGCCTAAGCTCAACACACAACACCTCGAACCAACGCTATGGTCTTGTCTCGTTAATATTTACACAAACAATTCATTTAACCCTCAAGAGCTTTACTAATAAGCTCTTTTGAGCTTATTCAAACTTATTTTGATCATGTTTTCTTAATTTTCTTAGAACAAGCATAGATCAAAGTAGTTTTCTCGAATTTTTCAGAATTTTCAAAAATAGCTAGTATTTTTTAATAATTTAATTAGTGTTTAATAGATTTTAATTCGTTATAATTATTACAAAAGTCAAAAAATACCGGTCTTTTCTAAAATTATTTTTGGTCATTTAGAGCGTAGGAAAATTGATTTCACACCGTAGCCCTTAAATTGCAAAATTTTACGTTTATGCCTGTTGTTTCCTCTCTTTTACGCTATGCTTGTAGCACCCTAGGACTAGTGTAGTGTAGCCGCTTTTATCATTCCTTAGGTCTAGTGATAGTTTATTTTTAGTTATTTAGGGTTCCGCCTAATTACCTTCCATAATTAAATTATAGAATACGTAATCAAAATCCAAAATCATTAAAACCAATTCAAGTTCAAATCACGAAACTCAACGAATCCTTCCATTCACACACCGGACACGACAGGAAATCACTCTTCGGTCCATCACTTTTATACCAACGTAGATTTGATACATTGACCTTTTTCCTAAAGGGTTGATTTGTCGGATTTTACGGTTAATTTGATATATTGATATTGTGTTTGTTTTCACCACTCACTTCACAACGAATCATTGTCACACGTGAATGGTTATAATGAGACCTATAAATACATAAACAAAGTAAATTACAATAATAATAAACAACGTTGACGTTGTTGAAGTGCAGGGTCTCTATAGTCCAGATATTGAGGATGACTTGAAGTTCTCTCTTCCGACGATCTCGGCATTTGTTTTTTGGTGCTGACAGAACTGATCATTGTAGCTCTGAAATTTAACTGTAATAGTCTAGCTAGGTTATTACTCCCTCCTAACTAGTGATCCTTTTTCCTTTATCTGCTCCCTCCCAAAATGACAACCCTTATAGAATATCTTCAATCTTCTAATCACACAGCGGATAAAGTAGACAATACACTTGAATGTAGCACAGTGGTTGTTTGGTTGGGTAGAAGCATATCAACATAACTCACATATAATGCTTCACAGGAAAAAATCAAGAAGACGAAATGATACCACCAAAGTAACAAGTTGAAGCACTAATCATCTCCGCGGACATTTCTTCAGCGTAAATTATTAAGCTCGATCACGTGAACCTATTGCAAGATCTCATTTCTTCTTCCTTAAGGATTACGAGTCCAAGTTCTTCAATAAAAGTCCTGATGTACACATTATTGGTACCTCTTCGGTTCCTGATTAAGCACAGTTCCCTTAATCAACCAAATCATGAAAGATGAAACAATAATACATGGCAAATCAACCAGAGAAATCAATGGTGTATATGCCTATAGCCCTTCTTCATTGACCCGATAAATCTTTGTGTACACTACTTTTCCCTCCTGATAGTTGCGAGCTATCGGAATCATCATAATGTTGTGTACATGCCGTAAAATCAACTGTTTAAGCATACTTTTCGTGAGAAGATGTCGATAAATACTGTCAATACACTCTTAAACCAACCTGTATTGAAACTCCTTTTAATTCAACCGACTAATAGTAATGACCACATATGGAGACAACCCGATATGACTAACTTGAAAAAGAAGTAACCCAACTTTGTGACTTAATGCTTGTACGAAAAGATAAGATGTGACTTAGACCTATACTGAGCACTACTACGTAACTACTTAAAGTATTAGGTGCACAATGGATAAATGCTCAGAAAAGTTATCTTGAGACCATCGACATATCTCATAGATAAATAAGTACACCCGTGAAACGTCACTTCAAAATCAAATCAAGAATACCGTACAAAAAACCCCGTAATCATTTTGTTAAAATAACAATTATAGCCGTGAAATAAGTATCCTCCGTGAAAATTTGTTAGACCAAAATACCACTCTATTATCAAATATTATCAAACTTAATGTACCCAAAAAGAAATTTAGATAGTGGATTTTGGTAGTTCAATTTGTCAACCCAGTCCATCAATCCGTTTAATAATAAAGACCCAATCCAATGAGATACACTGTACTCAAGCCCAATAACTGGTTCAGCCCACAAACGAATGAAAAACCCGGATCAAACCTTAAACCCGATCTAATCCAACACTTCATATACGGTTAATAAGTATAACCCTAATTTTTCATTTCAGTTAACCTAATCACTCACTATCAGCGATAACTCTGCCTACCATCTCTGTCCTCTCACCCAAATCTTCATCCCATCTATCAAATCTCACTCAAGAACGATCACCCAACGCCTCTAATCTCATCTCATCTTCTTATCTTCACCAAATCACACAACCAAAAAACAATTTTTTTCTTTGATATAACCGAACAAAAAGAAACACTCTCTTTCATTCTTTGGAGTGCACAAGACAATGGTTACAAGTTCTCTTTTTGAGGTCTTGGGTAGGTTACTTCTTGTATTTTCGTTATTTGTGTTTTGATTGAAACAAAGAAACGGGTATAACATACTTGTTATAACTCGTTCTTTAATTATTCGAATATGAAAGGAGAAGCTAGACTTCTAAAGGGTCAGTAATGATATGGTTAAAAATCTTCAAAATATTAGAAGTAAAAGTTAAACCTTTACTCAGATTCATTTATCTTTTGTTTGTATAAGCAGCTAGATGAGAGTTGTTGGAGTGATGGTGAGGGTTTGGTTGTGTCAAGTTTATGATATGGTTTGGTTTTGGACTTGATATCGTCATGGTTGTGGTTATGGTTTTTGTTTGTGCACCGATTGTGATATACAACTTCTTTCCTTTTTGTTTTTTCTTTTTTGCTTGGACTAATGATGGAATAACTGAAGTCATATAATGAGTCTAGTATATGGTTTGTGGTCAAGGCCTTCTTCATCTCCTTCTTTTTCTTTCTTTTGGTCACAAATTCAATAACCAAGTTTGATAGAAAACCTATCAAATTTCTTTCCAAGAAATCAAATATCAAATTCGATGAAACCCATCGAATTTCTTTCCAAGATATTCGATAAAACAGGTTTTTGAGATGAAATTCGATAGAAAAGGGTTTTCTTTACAAATTCGATGGATTCTTCATACAACCTGTCAAACCCGAAAAACCGCGTTTTCGGCCACTTTTTTACCACAAAATTCACTGGATGGTATAAAAACAGTCACGAAAATGAGTTATACAAAAAATGAAAACTTAGACCAAGACACAAGTAGCAGTTTTTTATACAACTATTAAAGAAAACTTTAAGGCTGTTTGACCATTTAAGATACAACAAAAACTATGTATGAAAATTGTTACCACCAAACTATGGGAAAAAAATTCGGATAGAAAAAAAAGGTAAAATACAGCTTCAACACATATACGAACCACAAATAAATCAACAAAAAGAACAAACAAGGCTCTGATGCCAATTGTAGGACCATACATATAGATGATTTATGTGGTTCGGGAGGTCAAGGTTGGTGATTAATGATAAAACAATACATGGTTTTAGTGAGAGAAAGTAGAGAGGGTGAGATGAATAAAAGATGATATTATTAACAAAGAATAGTTTACACATACACACCCCTCGTGGAGAGTCATGAGGGGTATTTATAGGCTCATTACATTACAAGTTTGCTACTTAAACAATACTAGTCCCTGTAGGCAAAGCTTACTGCATATCTAGTACATTTCACGTGTAAGACGTTATCTTCATAGACTAGCAAGGCTAACAAGACATAACAAGTTATCGTATTTCATTAATCACAATTTTCATCATAAAGGTCACTTAACTCGTCAATCAAGACACATAAATACTACATACCTTGTTAGTTTCACAACTAGGCAAATCACATCTTGCTAAACACATGTCCACTAATTACCCATCAACTCTTAAGCTCCAAGTATCATCAATAGCATATCAACTATGCTAAGCTCAATTAGCTAGTTTAACCAACTAGTCACATCTTCATCCTAAACCAAGCATACTAGTGATTAGGGGTATTAACAAAGAATAGTTTACACATACACACCCCTCGTGGAGAGTCATGAGGGGTATTTATAGGCTCATTACATTACAAGTTTGGTACTTAAACAATACTAGTCCCTGCAGGTAAAGCTTACTGCATATCTAGTACATTTCACGTGTAAGACGTTATCTTCATAGACTAGCAAGGCTAACAAGACATAACAAGTTATCGTATTTCATTAATCACAATTTTCATCATAAACTTCACTTAACTCGTCAATCAAGACACATAAATACTACATACCTTGTTAGTTTCACAACTAGGCAAATCACATCTTGCTAAACACATGTCCACTAATTACCCATCAACTCTTAAGCTCCAAGTATCATCAATAGCATATCAACTATGCTAAGCTCAATTAGCTAGTTTAACCAACTAGTCACATCTTCATCCTAAACCAAGCATACTAGTGATTAGGTCATTCATAACCTTAACATAAACAATCACTAAAAACATAACACATAATACAAATATGATAAACTCAATATAACATCTTGTTATAGTCAATATACTTACCTTAAATCCAAGTTATATTTTACCAAGTATATTATCATCACCATCTTCTCCATGATTCTTGCGAGTAATTGTTGTTATAGCCTTAACCCTTGAGTTATAATTTAATTCTTCTTTAATTAATTATCAAAGATTCATGACTTCCTCCTTGTTCTTGGTCCTCACATCATAAGCACACACCCAAACAAAATTCTAGACACCATAAATGAGAAATGACTAGAAACCTGAGAACTTATGTACATGAAGCTTTCTTCATTCTAAAGTTATTTCACCATTTGACACTTTTTGTCCTTCAAGTCCTTTTGCTTCTATTTTGGCCACATTAACTTTATAACTCATTTATCACTTGTCAACTTTATCCCCTTATGTCTATTTTTCTTATATTTATGACACATCATATTTTCTATAACCACTTTACACATACTTTGACTATTGGTTTTACTATCGAGTTAAACTCAACTTAACTTCCGTTAACTAACCAATTATATCGAGTCTCTTGACTCATAAAAGTCTTAGTCAAACTATCTCAATGGCATTTTCATTATTTAATACATAAAACTTAGTTTTTGGTGTAACAACTGTTGTTGTTATTATTGATTCTTCTGTTGAAGTTATTAAGTGATAACATCAAATAGTCCTGATATTTTAGTGTTAATTTTCCCCTAATATGCTCATCATTTGTATCATTTTACTTGAATATATACTCTTATTCGTTAATATTTCGTTTTCAGGTTAATAATGAACATAGGAACGAAGAGACGCGGAATTGGAAGGTTATTAATGAAAATACACAAGAGTATGCTGACAAGACAAGAGTTACTGCGTAAATCCTTACTCTACTCACGTCGTAACAAGGATTAACACTAGAAGATCAAAGTTAGCGCTGACCAAGGTTACGACATAACTCCTACACAAGTTAAGGTCGTATATATATTTCCAATACTTAAAAGAATTTCGTGGGCAAAAGAAGTTACGACGTAACCACTTTCATGGTTACGGCGTAAAGTGGTTAACGAGAATTCTACGTTCGTAACTTACCTTTAGGTTATGCCGTAGTTTCATCACTGAGGATAAGATCGTCCTAGATTCAAAGGTTACGGCGTAACTAACCCTAGAGGTTACGCCATAACTTAGTCGAGACTAAAAATACAAGCCCTAATTTTGTATTTTCATATATCTTCTCAACACACAAAAACCAGAGAACGATTCAAGGCTTCAGGGAGGATGAATTCCAGCAGCATACACGTCATTTCCAAGGGAGAATTCACGCCATACACTTCATAAGTTTTAGTATTTTATATTACATTCTTGTATTTAATTCATGGCTTCATTCATGATGTTAAACATTGAATTTTCTGCATGTTTTAATATGATCGGCTAAACACATATGGTGTTAGCCTAGTTATGAAATTGTTATTGTTATGATGTAGTTTTCTCGTTTTCATATCGCTTTATATGTATACTTTCTTTGCTTATATTGGGACACCCTCGTTTTGGTAGCATGAAAGTTTGGGTAGTATCTAAGAAGCTAGGAGAATTGACCATAGGACCCTAGTGAATCAGGTTGCGAGTAGTGGTAAGAATTTACCATTGGACTATCACAATCTTGCGTGAGAATTTCACCCAACGATCACCTTCCAAACGGAAATGCTTAAGAAGTTAGGGGAGACCTAAAATCCGACCGGCCGGGTTTCATTAAATAAGTCTTAGATTGTAGCGGAACTTAATGAATCTTCCATAGGGTAAACCCATGAACTCTTGTAATCATTAGGTTACGGAATAGGATGCTATGGAAAATAGGCTAGACAAATTGATCATAGGAGTCTAGCGACTTTAATCCCCATGCGGAGAAAACATAAAATGGGAAACGTAGTCATAACATAAGAAGATTAGTAACTAGGCCAGCACATTTCTGTCTATTGATTCACCTCCCACTTTTATTCACTTTCTATTTTATTTTGTTAGTTAATTAATCAAATTATAAAAAACCCTATTAAAATTAGTGACATTAGAACTTAAATTAGATCCACACGCATAGGTCTTGGGACGACCTCGGCTTTACCGATTACTACACTACACATGACCGGGTACACTGCCCGTTAGTACATTAGGTAGACCTTAGGTAGACGATACTTTATAAATATTAAAAAATCCTGCATCAAGTTTTTGGCGCCGTTTCTGGGGAGCTATTTTACGATTTTGTTTAAGTTTTAATTTTTTGTTTAATTTTTCATCTCACAATTTTTGTTTCAGTCATTTCAGGTACTATAGGGGAAGTTGATATCAATAAGCTTACCCTGAGAGGAAAACCTCACTTTGACGCGAGAAGAACAAGGGCCTGGTGTGGTTAGGCCGGTTATTGGAGCTGATGTTCAGTTTGAGATCAAGAATCAGTTCATTCAGGAATTAAGGAAGGACCCCTTTTTAGGGAGCAAAACCGAAGATGTGCACGAGCACATTGATAATTTTTCGTACATCATGAGCTTTTTCAATATTCCTGGTGTTTCTCACAATGCAGTTATGCTCAGAGTGTTTCCAATGACACTCACTAGAGCTGCAAAAAAATGGATTTTGGGAAAGGTACAATGATCTCCTTTACAGGTTTTCTACTCATGACCTCAATAAACAGCAAGTGGTCAACATCTTTTACAAGGGTATCAACATTACAACAAGGAAAATGCTTGACTCTCAGGGGCCGATCCCTGCGATGACTCCTATTCAATCCTTTTAAGCTATCCAAGACATGGCTGGCTATTCACAGAAATGGCATGATGGAGGCAGCAGTAGAAGCATAGGAGGAAGTTTGGACGGTATTGCGGCTATCATTAATAAACTTGAAAGCCTTGGCAGGGATATGAAGAAATTGAAAGAAAATGTGCATGCTATTCAAGTAGGATGTGAAACTTGTTGAGGAGATCACCTAGCCAAAGATTGTCCATTGAACGAAGAAGATGAAAAATTTAAGAAAGTCAAGTATGATGAAAGTAGTCCTTTTCAAGGGAACAATGTAAATAGCAATGGGTACCGTGTGGGACCACACGGTACTACAATCGAGCACCTTACGGTGAGATAAGATCCAATCTCGAGGAGACAATCAACAAGTACCTTGAAGACTCAATCAAGAAACAACAGGAACAAGATGAATTGTTGAAGAGTTTTCAAGAAAGCACTAACAAAAGTCTTCTCAATCATGATGATTCCCTAAAAAAACTTGAAGCCATGATTGGAAAACTTAGTGAAGATTTCCATAAAAAAAAGGTCAATGGAACAAGCAAATAAATCTGAAGGATCTTGCAAGGAAATCTTTGCTGATGATGAGAATAATGCCGAGCCACAAGAAGATGTACCAAGCCAGTTACCAGCGAAGGAGAGCAGCTCAGAAAGTTTTACTCTCTCATGCACTATTGGTAAAATTAACTTAACAGCATTAGCCGATTTAGGATCTAGTGTGAATGTTATGCCAATTTCGCTATTTCAAAGCCTTAAGCTAATAAGTCATAGAAAAACTGAACTAATTGTGGAAATGGCTGATATGACTAGAACAACTTCGGTAGGGATTGTTGAAAATGTGTTAATTAAAGTTGAAAAATATTTATTCCCGGTCGACTTTGTGGTGATGAATATAAAAAATGTGCCTATGGAACACCTTATCTTAGGAAGACCATTCCTTGCTACTTCACATGCCCAAATTAAGGTTTTTGAAATAGAAATTTCATTAGGAATTAATAACGATATGGTAATGTTTGATATGAACGGGGTTTTATGTTAAACCACTAAGAAAGTAGCTAAAATGACTGACATTGTGGGTGAAGAGGAACCATGTGACCTCTTTAACATTTCTCATGATCTTTTTGTCTATGAGACCCTTTTGTGTTTAATCTTTGAACAGGAATGTAACTCTTGTGAAAGCGGTGGATACGGGTCCGTTTGGTTTGAAAATGAAGAGGATTTGATGGATGAAGAAAGAAACAGAGCTTATGTGATCGCTATTGGTAAGCTGAACTGTTGTACACCAGTGACGATAATGGATCACGGGGCCAAGCTAACTTTTCCAACATGCGACCCCTTGCTAAAAGTGTTAGGAATTGGAAATTCTACTGTAAAGCATCGGTCACCCCAAGTATAATCTAGCTTGAGTTAGCTCGTAGACATATCGTTTATTATGTTAGTTGTTAAGTAAGTGATTAGCTTAGATTTAGTCTAGTGCAACACCGTGGAGGAAGAACGGGTCTTTACCCACAGTATACCTGATATGAGTTTCTCTTTGGTAATCTAACCTTACATGAGTTTCTCTTTCTAGAATATCCCACTTTCTCTCTCTAAAATCATCTATACGCCCAAGTATGTTTGTGTTATGATGTGTATGTGAAATCCAATATGTTACAAATGGTATCAAGAGCCATGGTTAGTTCATCTCTTACATATCCTTGGATTTCTAGTGGTTTTTAGGTGGTTTTTGAGTTTGAGAAAGTTTAGTGGTTTTTGCATCATTTGGTTAATTTCTAGTGTTAAAGTTTGGATTTTGATTGTACTTTTGTGTTTAGGATCATCACAAGTGTTTAGGTTTTGATTTGGAAGGCTTGAATCATCGTGGTTGGGTTGCTTTTGGATTGAAAAGTGTGTTTTTAAAGTTTTTTCCTAGCTAGCGACTTGAGCTACGGACTTCTTTTCTTGGTAGCGACTTGGTTTGTAAAACGGTAGCGAGTTGTAGTGTGTTTTGGTAGCGACTTGTCTATTGAGACAAGCCGACAAATAGTACACTTAGTGGATTCTCCACTACGGGTAGCGACTTGGTAACGGTAGCGACTTGCTTTCAATTTTGTTAGCGATTTGTTCTTTAAGTTTCTTAGCGACTTGGTGCTAGCGATTTGGACCTTAGCGAGTTGCTATTTAGCGACTTGACATCTTAGCGACTTGGTGCATAGCGACTTGCTGTCAAAATTTGTAGCGACTTGCTTTGTTATTACTTAGCAACTTAGTGCTTAGCGACTTGGTTCAAGGATTCATAGCGACTTGGTTGACTTTTGTGTGTAATACGGTTTTCTCTTGGTTTAGTAAAATCCCGTGAAAGAATCTATTTCCTGGTTTAATCATTGAGTTATAAAATCCCGTGATTATTTGTCAACATGTCTACCAACATGCCTACAATCATCTCTACTGTAGCTGAGAACATTCATGCAACATATACTCGTCCACCCACAATGTCTTACATCTCTGACCCTTTTATGTCCAGAGTGCTTGAACTCTATGATACCTCACAGAACAATGAAACGGGTTGCATTTCTGAAGATCCTACCTTGATTGATTCAACAAATTATGATCAAAACTCTTCACCTTCTGAGTCAAACTTCAACGAACCACACCTGTTAATGACCCATGATGCAAAGCATTCGGAATGCAACATTGAGCCGTTTCAATTACTTCATCAAAGACCTTACAAAACTGTTATCCACTCCTATGAGTCGAACATGCTGTGCTCTCTTTCGACAAGACTTACCTACATTGAAAAAGTCTGTGTTGCTGAACTTACAACAACTGAAGCTTAAAATTACCAATGAGAAGGTATTAATTGATGATTCTAATGCTGCACTTCAAGTTATCTACAACCAATTTCAACCATTTATCAAAGGGGAATATTCACGACTTTGATCAATACATGACTGGAATTTCATTCAAGAAACACACTGGAATGGAAATTCATGAGTTCGTCAGCACATATATCCAACTCATGAATAATGTGGAAATCTACATTAAGGATGCTGCTCAAAGGAATGATTGTCTGAATGAGTTGAATGAGAGTCCTGGAAAATTAAAGGAAAGGTGTGATATTTTGGGTAATGGTTCAGTTGAAGGAACGGATGATGCTGATGTTTAATCTGCGGAGTTTCGAAACTAAAATGAATGATGTAATTGGCTGTTGTAACAACACAAAGGCTCTGAGTCGAAAAACTTGAAATCGCTACATGTCGTAGAATCCTGTTCAAGCTGTGCATAAGGTAAACACAGATGTCATACCAACAAATGAACAAGTGTCATGCATTGAGGTACCCTTAACTGACCCTATCTTTGATAATGATATCGATAAATGTGTCTTGGTTGAGTCTGAATCTAAAATCCTTAAAACAAATGACATGGTAACAAAAGGGGTTTATGATGAACTTTCAAACAAATACTCAATTCTTGAAAAACATTGTATTTCCCTGGAAATTGCAATACAAAGGAAGAAAGGTTTCGTGCTACAAAATCTTGCACTAATCAAGGTTTCGTGCTACAAAATCTTGCACTAATCCGGAATTTCCAGAATTTCGAGAATTCTTTGAAATTAATCACTTAAAAACCCAGATTCAGGACAAAGATTCAACCATATGCAATCTGAAAGTCAACTCTCAGATCTGCATAAGAAATGCAATCTTAGGATGAGAAATCCTAACCATGAGATGAGTAGTGAGCTTAAATCTAGGAATGATGAATTGGCTTTATGTGTATCCAACTTATTAAGAGAAAATGAGTCCTTAAGAAAGAACTTATTCGATAACGATTCCAAGTTGATAGATCAAACAAATTCTTTTTTGGCTGACATTGATGCCCTCAAAGCCCAAATTCAGGATAAGATCTTCAATATTGTTGCCTTAAAAATGAACTTAGGAAATCTATTGGAAATAGGGTGAACACTAAGTTTGCAAAACCATCTACCTTGGGAAAGTCAACCGCCGAACAACTCAAAACATACCGTAGTTAGGCAACCGAATGCTTTTAGAACTGAAAGATTTAAACCATCGAAATCTAGGCTTGCCTCCCAAGTTGATGCGAACACTGTTTTGTCAAAACCAGTCACTTCACTACTTCGTTCCGATATGATGAATAACAAACCTCAAGTTAATGTTCAAAGTTCTAAGATCAGGAATACTAGGAGTTCATCTACTTCTCATAAGAAACCCAATGATTACAAGAGGACCAATATTCAAAAGAGGACTGTTCCTACACCCAAATCTACTAGCAGCTGTTTCAAATGGATTCCCACTGGCAGACTATTTAAGTCTACAGGATCCAAACTGACTTACACACCTAGATCTTGCCTTAAGTGGATGCCCATAGGAAAACTCTTCAAGAATAGTGAACCTAAAGGGATCTCCACCAATGATATGCCTAGATCAAACAGTACAACATCCAATAGTGAGACTACTCATGTCACTAACTCATCTATTTGCAATACTACATGTGCTTCTAGTGCAATGTGTTCTCAGTCTTTTTCAGGTACAATGCTCAACTCATTCAGGAACTTCATGACTTGGTTTCCATCTGAAATGAATATTGCTCACTCAGGATTTATAGCTTGCCAGAACTGATGTACCTCGTACTTTGACTCCTATTCATCTTGAATCAGGACTTGCTCTTGTATATATCTGTAAAAAAAATAATAATAATAATAAAAATAAATAAATAAATAAATAAATAAAATTTTCTATTCAAATCATTATTTTCACATATCACTCTTTCAAATCATTTTTTATATCAAATAAAAGATATATCTCTCGTCATCGATAACATCTACGATCCTAGAAATGTCATTCAATAATGAAAGGGGATCATAGATGAAGTTCGAACAATTGATATATTCTTATTTTATAACGCATGGGTTAAATTCAATCAATGTTCTTTGGTGACATTGATTGAGGGGGAGAATTTTTCAAGTTATTTCGTTTATATCTCATACGTGTTGGTTATGTTTTGTGCTCAGATGCATGTCGTTGTCTTGTCTTGCCTTAGTGGTGATCTCTGTATCTGTACTGACTGCTTATGTGTTTCATGGTGTCCATTTTGTTAGCTTGCTTATCTTATTATGTTATCTCTCTATGCTATCTGTGTTAGCTTGCAATCTGATAAGTTCATGAAACAAAAGAGTCTGTAATACATGATGTGATAAGATAGCAACTTGCTTTGAAAAGTCTTAGCAACTTGGTTTGTTAAATTTGAGGGTAGAGACTTATTAAAACTCTAGGATAGCGACTTACTAAAACTCTAGGATAGCAACTTGGTTTGTTAAAGTCTTAGTGACTTACTAAAACCCTAGGATAGCGAGTCTCTATCCATTCACAAAACTACAGGGACTGAAAGTGACAACTTAGTAATCTTGTTTAAACCCTTCTTTAGACCCTAGCGACTTGCCGTTTTTTATCTCTTTTCATAAACTTTAAAACAAGTTTTTTTCTTTTCTTTCTCTCTCGTGTGTTCTATTCATCATAGCGACTTGTGTGTGGTAAGGATATCTAGACCTGCTTCTCGTCTCTGTATATGAAGATTATATACATTTCCTAACTCATTTTCCCTAACAGATTTCACGAATCTTGATCCTCGTCTCGTGCTTCCCTCGTTATAGGTTTGTTGATGGACTTGTTGAATGGAACTATTGATATACTTGTGTTAAATAGATTAAGGGTTGTTTGGATGCACTAGGGTTGTTGTAATTTTCATGTTTGTATGTATTTATGAATTTGTATGCGTCGTGTATATGGTTTGATTTGGGTTGTGTTTCTGTAATAGCTTGTGTTTATGGATTATCTTAACGTGTTCCTAATAGTGGATTGATTGTGTTGAATGGATTGCGAAGTTATGCGAATGATATGTTGAAATGTTCTTGATAGCGACTAAGTTGTGTTCTTCGTAGCAAGTTGATTTGTATGTTCTTGGTAGCGAGTTGGTATATAAGTTCATCGTGGCGAGTTGCTACTTCTGAATACATTCAAGTTAGCGACTTAGTTGTGATACTGTTGATAGTGACTTGTCTTTCAAGTTAGCGACTTGGCCTTATTATTTGTGATAGCGACTTGTCTTTACAAGTTAGCGACTTAGTAATCTTTCATGTAGCGACCTGGCCTTGTCATTTTTTATAGCGACTTGTCTTTATAAGATTAGCGACTTGCTGGTTCAATTTTCAAGTGGCGACTTGGTTTATTAAGTTGTTTTAAGGCGACTTGCTAGTATAATTTCATGTTAGTGACTTGATTCAGGTTTTCCTGTAGCGACTTGTATTTGACAACATACTCTTAGCGACTTGTTATAACATATATTGTTTGAGCAAATGTATACTTGGTTTCTCATGTGGCAACTTGGTATCACAACTTGGTTCAAACAACCTGCTATAACATCTCCATAATAGTATCTTGTCTCATGATATTATTTCCTAGTAACTGTGCTTTTAAACTATTTAATTCAAAAATCAACTTGTCTCTTGAAAACTGTGTCATATAAAGTAGTTACCTTGAATGCTGTCTAATGCCACTTAATCTAGTTCATTTTGCTTATGAGAACTCTGTCAAGTTTGCTACTTGTTGTGTCTATGTCATGAGGTTGGATCCAATGTTGCTTAACTAACCATATCTAAACTAACATGCTTTCAATCATTGTTGTTGTATGTGTCTATCTTTAGATCCTCAATGGCAAACACAACCTCTTCTGAGAACCTGTCTGCCTCTGCTCCACCCAAAGTGCTTACTGACAACGAAATCTTTCCTCAAGATAAATGGGTAGAGATTGGGAAAAGTAACTGCTATGTGGACATGAAAAAGTTGCAACAAAATCCAATTCTCAAAGTATCAATTGATATCCTCAAAAACACAAACTTCTTCAGTGCACTAACCAAGCAATGCACAATTCCCACCATTTACATACAATAATTCTGGAACACCATTGAATGGGACAAACTCACAACTCAATATACCTGCAAGCTGGATGACAAGGAATTTGTGATCAACTCGGACATCTTCAGTAAGGCACTAGGAATCACACCCTGTAACCCCACCATACGAATTGAACCTCCACATAGTGCAGAAGAGCTAAAAGTCTTTCTGATTGGGTTGGGTTATCAAGTTGGCATATTAAGGGCTTCTGATATTATCACAGGACACATGTATCAACCTTGGAGAGCAATGACTACAGTTCTCAACCTATGCTTGTCAGGCAAAACATCAGGGTTTGATAAAGTAAGGATTCCCATCTTACAAATCCTATGGGGTATCGTCAATGGAGTGAATGTGAATGTATCAGAACGTATATGGGAATAATTCTCATTGTCTATGAACACATTTATCTCCGACAGAACAAACTTTCAGAATAAAGCTCAGGGACGAAAGAAAGTAAACAAACTTGTTATCCCTAGCATCAGATTCTCGAAGCTTGTCATCCAATACTTGCAACAGACTCACAACTTCAACCCTAGGAGTGAATCAGCCCTACATAATGCTAAGGATGAATTTGTTCTTGGTAACCTTAAATGTGTTGCTAAAGGTATGGATAAGGAGATCTATGGTCTGGCAATTCCTGATAGTCTTCTCACTGACGATATTAAGAAGACGGATTACTTCAAACTATACAAGAAAAGGGCTTCCAGATCTGGTGTTAATGATGATGTCTCTCCCACTCCACAAACCAAAGCTACAAAGTCTACCTCATAATCAAAATCTTCATATGCTGCTCTTCCTAAAAAGGGACTTAAAAGGTCACAACCTACTGACTCCACAACCCAGCGTAAAAGAAAGAAGAAGGAAGTGGGAAAGGGAAATGTTGAGAAAACTGAGGTTTCGAGGGGTAATACGAGTTTGATTGATGAAGATGATGATGCTCTGCAACTAGGAATTAAGCAAAGCCTAGAAAGTCAGAATGTGAGTGCACCTGTTAAATGAGTAGTGCTAAGAGAACTTGAACAAGTGCCTCGCCAAACAACACCTATCACCTAAGACAAAGGGAAAGGGATTGTTGGTGTAGAACAAGCTGCTCACATGCTTCTGACCTTCTCCTCTTCACCATCAAGAACTACAACTCAATTTGAGCTGAAGAAAAAAAGTGTTGAATCATCATCACTCAAGAAAAATCTCGACTGGAAAAGGAGGTATTCAAACACAAGAAGAAACTCTTGCATCAAGTGATACCAGTCGAGCAAAATGTTGAGGAAGAGTTGCAACATGTCTCACAGAGAACCTTGAGTCAAGATCGATGAGTCTACACTTGGAAGAACCAAATCTGTCTAATGACTCTCTACCCTCTTTGAAGAATCTTGATACAAACATCTCCTTTGGTGACCGGTTACCATAAACGACAAACCCACAAACACAGAGACTCTGAAGCAAGGTAAGGAGAAAGATGAAGTAGATTCCATGTTCACCGTCAACATACAACAAGACACTTCTACAATCCCGCCAATGTCTGCTCCTACTCTTAAAAACGCACTTCCACTACCCAAACTCGCCAATCAACCGCACTTCCACCACCTCGATCCTACTAATGTTCAATCATTTGAACCAAGTGATTACAGCTCGATACTGTCACTCCTCTGCCTCACCACCTCCGCTTCACCTTCTAGACAAAACAACTGAACAATTGCTCAAAGAGACCATGACTCGTATTGCAACCATAGAGAAGCATTTTCCTATCGCCGTCAATAATCTTGATAGTCGTGTCAAAAAGCTGGAGAATTTTAAAATCATTGAGGTTATTACAAAGGCAGTAGAAGATGACATCAAAGATGCAGTTGAATGGGCAATGAAGGCTCCGCTACTTCAACGATTTAAAGACTTGCTAATCTCTTATATGAGATCAGCTCTGATGAGTGTGTAAATACTCATCATTTTTGGGTCAATCTGAACTGCAAAACGTTTAAAAATGCTCAGAAATGCATCAAAATACTGAAAATATCTCAAAATTGCATTTTATGTGTTTCAGATGCAAAATGTTTAAAATCAGATGAAAAATGAGCTAAATTTGCATAATTGGCAGTTTCAGTCCCCCAAAGTTCTAAAATTGTCAGAAATAGTCCCTGAGTCCTAAATTCAAAAGAAAAATCACCAAAGGTCCTTTTAAAATCATAACTTGTCAAAATTAGTCCTTTGGTGAAAAATGTCAAAAGTTTTGAGAAATTACAAAATTGGTCCTTCAAGTTTGAAATTTGGCAAAAATGGCCCCTGGAAAATTGGAAAATGTCAAGTTTGGTCCTTGTAGTATGGAAGCTTGTCACTTTTGGTCCTTTAGAGCAACTTTGCAAAATGGCAGCCATGGTCCTTATATTTTCAGAAAATGGCAAAAGAAGTCCTTGTCATATTAAACCTTTAATACCCTTTGGACCCTATCAAATACCTTTGTGACCCTGCCAACCCAAGTGACCCCCTGTCATTAACCACTTTTGACCCCCCATGCATTATTAAACCCCTGGTCAAATCTGGTCAACCAACACCAAACGCGCCAAAAGTCTCAACCCCTCCAACTGCTTCTCTGCAACAAGCAAGCACCCATTCCCCCTCTTCTCCTCCACTCAACCTTGTTCCCCCCACTGCAACTACCCTCCAAGAAGCATTAAATGCACCTCCCCCCCCCCCCTCACTCAACCTTCCAGTGGATAAACCAATTTTGGCGCCAAAATCCGTTTCAATGGCCAAGATCAATTCTTGCAATCCAATGGTCAAGAAAATGATGGGAACTATTCAGAAGAGAGAGACAAGAAGTTTGGTTTATAAAGAAGAGCAGAAGGATGAGAAAAGGGAGTCTAGTTTTTTTTTTAAGTTTCATTAATGGCGTTTTTATCTTAAAAGTTTTAATTAAGTGTAATATCTGTAAAATTTTGTTTTTATGTATCAAATTAAGCTTATTGTATCATTGTAAACTATTTCAAGGTATCAATTCAAGTTATGCTAAGATTTTAAGTTTCATGCTCACTGTTGAAATTTTCCATTTTAAACACTCACACCCAAGCTTTTAATAGCTTGTTTCAGCTTCTATAAGCTTATATAAGCTGATTATAGCTTTTTGTAAGCTTAAATTCAAGTTTCGAGCTAGTTTGGAAATTGGTCAAAGAAAGTCAACTGGGGCCAAAAATTGAAAAGGAGATGGATAATGGGTAATGCAGTGATGGATTTGGGTTAATTCAGAGATCATTGGGTTGGATAAAATAGGTTAGGGGTTCTGGTTTCACAGGTGTCAAGCCATAGTGGCTAAGGAGAATTTGTAAGTGATTTTCAAGGTCTTTGTATTATCTTAATTTGTAGTTATAACTGGTTTAAGTTTGCTCATTAAGTTGTATTTAGGATATATGAATTCAGTTTGATTGTCTGCATTGTCTATTTTAGCAGTTAGCTTCATTTTGTTTGCAAAACAGTTGATTAAGGTGTGTTTGGATTTGCTCTTTAATCTGTCTCATAGGCTCATGCAGTGGATAATAGTTGTTGTTTCATGTTTGTTAAGTCTAAATAAACTCATATCTGTCACAATTTTGTTCCTCGCAACTCAATAGTTAAATTTTCATGTTAACTGTCCTAGCCATTTCACTGTTGAGATTTTTAATTAGCAAACCCTTGTTTTGTGTTTAAAAGTCATATCCATAGCTTGCAGTATCTTCATTTAATCACTTAACATCATTTTCAGTTGAGAAATCAAGGTCTAAGTTCATAAAAGTCAAGATTTCATTTTTTCATCAAAAGTCAAAAGTTGCAAAACCTTGTTTTTCACCCTAACTCAACTGATTTTTCTTGGGTTCATTTTTAAACCACATCAAGTGAAATTTTGGATTTAAAAAGCTCAGATGGTCTATTTTGTTATTAGCATTTTTATACAATTTTGTGAAATTTTTATAAGTCTCAAATATGCTCATCAAAATGGTCTCAAATGCCCCGATGTGAGGAATTGAATCACAGGTGTTTGTAAGTTCTTGCAGCCTTTGCACAGAGCTCACAAGAGCTTTTCTAGGTCTGGAATTTGGTTTACAAGATCTCACCCAGGTCTAGTGTAGGTTCCAAGTTATTGTTTCTGATTTCTAGCTCATTTGAGTGCTTATTTTGTAGTTGCAAAACTGACCCAAAATCTGTTTTTGCATAATAAGCTCAATAAGTCAAATCTATTTAATCAGCTTATTAGAGGTTAAAAGCAGTTGAGAATTGTTGCATCTTAGTACTTATAGCATATTAGAACTTGTGTTATCAGTTGGTGGCTTGTTTTGTTCATTTGGCTTGTTCAAGTGCTTATTTATAAGCACATTGCTTAGCAGTTGCTTAATCTTACACACAACCATCTGATTTTCCATTTTTCCTAGATTCCAAATATAATTTTAGAGTTTTCCTAAAATTTTCAGATTTTTCCAAGTCAGTTTGCTATTTTTCTTGATTTTAATTAGTTTTTAAGCATTTTTAATTAGCATTTAATACAAAAAATTAAGAAAAGTTTCAAAAAAATAATTTTTCATTTTTCTTAAGTTAAGATAAATATAAAAAGACAAAAAAATATTTTTCCAACTTTTTCTTAGTTCAATTTGTATTTTTAAGTAATTTAATTAGTTTTTAATAGTTTTTAATTCCTAGAAAATCCAAAAATATTCAGAAAAATACAAAAATAGTTTTGAAAATTCTCTTTTGATATTTTAGACTTTTCCAATACATAATTTTATTTTTCAAGCTTTATTTCATATTTTCTTTCATTTTAGGTTATTATTAAATAGTTAAAAATAGATTTTAATTAATAATAATTAATTTAATAGTTATAAAAATAATTTTATTTTTCTAAATATTTTCTTTTATCATTAGGTTTGTAAAAATACCATTTTCATATTTTTAGGGTTAATATTGATTAAGTTTCACTTTTTCTTTTGTACGTCGCGTAGTTTTTAATTCAGTTTTATAAAAACATAAAAACAAAAACATCATTTTAAAAATAGTGATAGCGTTTATTTAATATTTTTTTTCTTTTTAATTTCCTTTAATTTGCATTTAAGCCTCTGTAATTTGTTGGCTTTTTCTGTAATCATAATCATAATCCTTTTATCCGTTCAAATTTCTCGATCACTATTCGTTTGGTGATTCTTCGCACAGCTCGCTGGGACATAACGACCCGGGGAAACACTATACTCCTTTGATCTCCATTGCATTCGTGTCTGAGCCGTTTTAAGTTTATTACGGTCGGCCATTCACAAGTGGCCGGTTTGTGTGAGAAAACTTGACTGTTCGGGCACGGATCAAATTTTTGGCGCCACGCCGAGTCAGGATGATTATCTTCCGTTTAGCAGATTAGTAGTTTGAATACTCACTCTTTGTTCATATCATCCATCTATATCTATATATACATATTTTCTTATAAAAATCCAAAACCCAAAACATCCAAAAACGTATAAAACACAAAAATATTTTCCTTTTGTTTCTATATATGTATCAAATATAAATAAAAATACAAAAAGATTTGTTGTTTTCTTTAATAATAACAACATAAAAGATTACCACCGCATAAACCAAGGCAAGTGTACTACCTAACTGGGGGTATGACCATAATAAGTTCCCGAACCAAAGATTTAAAACTTGCCTTTGTGTCCTTGTGAGTGGTGTACCTTTTCAAAGAAGCCATTCATCTTGTGATTATTGGTTTAAGTTCACTGTTGTTTTGCCTCGATTTTGTTTTACTTGGATTTGTTGTGATATCTACTTGTCAAAAACATAAAACCCAAAAAGATTCTTCTTTCCCCATTTTCATAATTCTCTTGTTTCCTTAAGTTACGTCTAGTGTATGCGACTGCCGTTAAAGCTCGTAGACGTATTCTTAACAAAGAAAACGTATTCGAGATACGCACTTGAACATCCCACCATGTCTGGAATCCAAAGGGAAGGACCTCAAGTCCAACCCGATCCACAAAATCCAGCTCCCGATCTCTGAACGATGGACTTAAACATCACATGATTCAACAAGTCCAAAGCTTTTGCCAATTTCACGGATCACCGGGTGAAGATGCCAACAAGCATCTTGACAAATTTCTCACTGTCACCCAAAGTATGAAGCAAAATGGGGTCTCGATGCGCCCTTTCGCTATACCTATTTCCTTATTCCTTGACGCTTCATGCCACCGCATGGTTTGATCGTCTTCCCAAGAACTCAATCCATAGTTTCGATGAAATGATCTCCAAGTTCTTGGCGAAATATTTTCCACCGTCGATGGTGACGACACTAAGGAATGAAATCGCAATTTTAGCAGCTTCCCGACGAGTCCTTATTAGAGGCATGGGAACGCTATAAGCTTTCAATTGACCGATGTCCGAACCACAACATGTTGCTTGTCACCCAAATAGATACATTCTATAACGGGTTAACATTGAGACATTGTGACACAATCAATGCTGCTGCCGGTGGTACCTTTATGAAAAGGCGACCCAAAGAGTGCTATGATCTCATCGAAAACATGACTGCCCACCACAATTATTGGGATTCCTCTGCCGAGAGGAGTGAGTCAACGAGACCCACCACCCTTCCATCTTCGAATTCACCGCCTCAACAAAAGTTGGAAGAAATATCCGCCGCCATGCTTAAAATGAATCACACAAATGCTAATCAACAAGTTAAAGCCGTGAACAAGAGTTGTGAAACTTGTGGTGGTCCACACCCTTATTTCGAGTGTCCAGCCTCCGATGGCTTCACTCAAGAGAGCGATATGCCGCTCAAGGTTCCTACATTCGGGGTAACTCTACCAACGCAGGGGACCGTAACCTTCTAAGCTATCGTTCTAACAATTACCTTGGACCACCTGGGTTTAATCAAAATCAGAACAATCGAAAAGAAATAATCGTTTAATCGAATCAATCGGAATTTTCACAATCAAGGTTCTCAAAATCAAGGGAACTATAATCAAAACCGATTCCAAGCTCCACAACAAACTGTTCAAGCTCCACCTCCTCAAGCTTCCATTGACATTGTTAGTTACATCAAAACAATGAAGCTAAGATGGTGTCCATGCAAAATCAGATTACCTCTATGAGAAATGATTTTACATCTGAGATTAGAACAACTAGTAGCAAGATTGATCAGCAAAATAGCAAGATCGATAGCGTGCTTGCTCTTCTAATGAGCCCTGTGACAAGCACAATTCTAGTGGTCCACACGCGTATTATGATTGTCAAGCAACCGATGCTTCTTTTTACCAAGCTCCCGTAGCTTCGGTAAACCACAATCAATACCGACCACAAGCTGATCCTCACTACCGTGCACCTAGCGGTATGACACCACCTGGTTTTCCTCCTGGGCAAAACCATGGCAATCGAATCGCTTTGTTCAATCAAGGACACAACTTCAATAACTCTCAAAATTTCAATCAAAACCGTAACAATTTCAACCAACCATATCAAGCTCCTAATCATCAAAGTTATCAACAACCTCCTCAAGCTCCCATGCCAAATGACTTCATGAAAATTACTGAGTCAAACATGCGCTCAATGCAAACTCAGATCAATAACATGAGAGTTGAGCTAAGAAAGGAAATTGATACCACATTGTCTCAGCAGACAAATGAGTTGAAGAATATGATGAGCAGTTTCATGAACATGAATATGAACAAAGCTTCATCATCTTCTAGAGGACTCCCAAGCAATACAATTCCCAATCCAAATGCCGATTTGAAAGCCGTCACCACTGTAGTGGTAAGACGCACAATGGACCTTCGACTCCAATGCCCCCTCCTCCTGTAGCATTGAGTCAAGTTACCAAGGATACAACGGACAAGGTGCATTTCTCAAGCCCACGAAGTATCAAAGACACGCCCCACCTTCGGTAGTCCAAGCTTTAAGTCCGGAACCGAAGTTCGAAGACAAATCCTGAGCCGAAAAGACTTCCATCCCACTAAAAGTCTAGTCACTTCCTTACCCATCAAGAATGAATGATGAGAAGCTCAAAGACAAAAACAAAGAGCAAATGGAAAAATTTTTCCAAATCTTCAATGAGCTACACTTTGATATAAGCTTCGTTGATGCTCTCGTTCTAATGCCTAAATTTGCATCCACGCTTAAAGGCTTACTGACCAACAAAGATAAGCTATCTGAGATGGCTAAAACTCCTCTCAATGAGCAATGCTCAGCGGTCCTTCTCAAGAAGCTTCCCAAAAAGCTAGGAGACCCCGGAAAATTTCTCATCCCATGTGATTTTCAAGGAATAGTTCAATGCTCCGCCTTGGCCGATCTTGGTGCGAGCATTAACTTGATGCCACACTCCATGTGAAAAAAGCTTTCATTACCTCGCATTACACCTACATGTATGATCCTCGAGCTTGTGGACCGTACAAGTTCTCGTCCGCTAGGTATAGCCGAGGATGTATTTGTGAAAGTAGGCAAGTTTCATTTCCCCGCCGACTTTGTTGTTGTCGAATTTGATGCCGATCCTCGAGTACCCCTCATTCTTGGGAGGTGCTTCTTAAAAACAGGTCGTGCATTGATCGACGTTGATAAGGGGGAAATCACTTTGAGGTCAAACAAGGAAGCCGTTACCTTCAACCTCGATCAACTTACGAGATATTCCCCTAGTTATGAAGATACTTCCGTCAACATGATTGATGTCATTGATGTTGTGTAGGAGGAATATTCTCAAGAACTTCTTGGATTTTCGAGTGGCAATCCCACTTCGGTTGATCCCATCGTTGCTCTCTCTCCCACATCTCTCACTCCGTTTGAGGGAAGTAACTCTATTTCGGAAGAGATTGAGGCATATTTGTCTAGTGATTCGGTTTCATGGGAAATTGATCACGCCCCTATTGACATCGAGGGAGATATTCTTCTCATCGAGAAGTTGCTCAATGATGATCACTCATCACTCCCTCCTCAAGAACTTCATAAAGAGGAAATCAAAACCATTGAAAAATCTGATAATCCTCCCGAGGTCGAACTTAAGGACTTACCGCCTCATCTCGAGTATGCATTTTTGGAAGATGACAATAAATCACCCGTCATCATTGCTAAGGACTTGAGTGGGGAAGAAAAGACCGCCTCATAAAGGTTTTGAAGTCACACAAGCGAGCCATCGCTTGGAAACTTTCCGACATCAAAGGGGTTGACCCGAGATTTTGTACCCACAAAATTCTCCTGGAAGATGACTCCAAACCAGCGGTTCAACAACAAAGAAGGGTGAATCCCAAAATTCATGAGGTTATCAAAGCGGAAGTCATTAAACTTCTCGATGCCGGACTAATTTACCCTATTTCGATAGTCCTTGGTGAGCCCCGTTCATTGTGTGCCCAAGAAAGGTGGCATTACCGTTGTAGAAAATGATGAAAACGAGTTGATTCCTACTGATTGGTTACGGATGGCGTGTTTGCATTGACTATCGAAAGTTAAATGAAGCTACCCGTAAAGACCACTTTCCTTTACCTTTCATGGATCAAATGCTTGAGAGATTAGCGGGAAACGAATACTATTGTTTTCTCGATGGTTTCTCGTGTTACTTCGATACCCATTGACCCCAAGATCAAGAAAAGACCACATTCACGTGTCCTTATGGAACATTTGTCTACCGACGCATGCCTTTCGGTTTATGCAATGCTCCCCGGACGTTCCAAAGGTGTATGATGGCCATTTTCCATGATATGATCGAAAAGACTATGGAAGTCTTTATGGATGATTTTTCGGTCTTTGGGAATTCTTTCCAAACATGTCTCTCCCATTT
Source organism: Chrysanthemum makinoi (assembly GCA_910596185.1). NCBI lineage: Eukaryota > Viridiplantae > Streptophyta > Magnoliopsida > Asterales > Asteraceae > Chrysanthemum > Chrysanthemum makinoi. The sequence goes on from OU343222.1 coordinate 144,533,042, forward strand.
GGACAAAATGCTTGAACGTTGTAGAAAAACACAACCTTTGTCTAAATTGGGAGAAATGTCACTTTATGGTCAAAGAAGGCATTGTCCTTGGCCATAAGATCTCTAAGAAAGGGATTGAGGTGGACAAAGCCAAAGTTGATGTTATTTCAAAGCTACCTCCTCCCACTACTGTCAAAGGAGTTAGAAGTTTCCTTGGTCATGCCGGTTTCTATCGTCGTTTCATTCAAGATTTCTCTAAAATATCCCGGCCTATGACCCGACTTCTTGAAAAAGACACTCCTTTCGTCTTCTCTAGTGAGTGCATTGAAGTGTTCCAAACTCTTAAAAGGAAGCTCACGGAAGCACCAATTCTAGTCGCCCCCGATTGGGATTTACCATTTGAGCTTATGTGCGACGCAAGTGATTTCGCCATAGGTGCCGTCTTGGGGCAACGAGCATCAAAAAATTTCCAGCCTATACATTATGCTAGCAAAACTTTGAACCAAGCTCAAGCACATTACACCACGACGGAAAAGAATTACTAGCCGTGGTGTATGCTTTCGAGAAGTTTCGACCATACTTGATCTTGTCCAAAAGCATAGTGTATACGGATCACTTACCCTCAAATATCTCTTTGCTAAGCAAGATGCAAAGCCGAGATTGCTTCGATGGGTTCTCCTCCTACAAGAATTTGATATCACCATTCGTGATAAAAAAGGAGCGGAGAACCTAGCGGCTGATCATCTTTCCCGTCTTGAAAATCCTCATCAAGGTGTGCTCGAGAAAAAGGAGATAAACGAACGCTTTCCTCTCGAGACACTTAATGTGGTATCTCATCGTGGAGATTCTAGTACCCCATGGTTTGCCGACTTTGAAAACTATCATGCGGGTAACTTTGTTGTGAAAGGGATGTCGTCCCAACAGAAAAACAAATTCTTTAAAGATGTAAAACATTACTTTTGGGACGACCCCTACTTGTTTAAAATCATGCGGATTAAGTCATCCGACGGTGTGTGCACGGCCCAGAAGCCAATGACATTTCAAGGCTTGCCATCATGGACCCACCTGGGGACATAATGCCCCGAACTACACCGCCAAGAAGGTGTTTGATTCCGGTTTCTATTGGCCCACAATTTACAAAGATGCCCATGACCTCGTCAAATCTTGCGACTCTTGCCAACGTCATGGTAACATCTCTAAAAGAGATGAAATGCCTCAAAATGCCATTCAAGTGTGCGAGATATTTGACGTATGGGGCATTGACTTTATGGGGCCGTTTCCGTCTTCTCGAGGGAACAAGTATATACTCGTGGCGGTCGATTACTTGTCTAAATGGGTGGAGGCGAAAGCGCTACCTACCAACGACGCCCGAGTAGTGGTGAAGTTTTTAAAGTCTCTCTTTGCCCGTTTTGGAACTCCTCGTGCCATCATTAGTGATCGTGGTACACACTTTTGCAATGACCAATTCGCAAAAGTGATGCTTAAGTACGGTGTCACCCACCGTCTCTCCACGCTGTATCACCCACAAACTAGTGGGCAAGTGGAAGTTTCGAACCGTGGTTTGAAAAGAATCTTGGAGAGGACCGTAGGTGAAAATCGTGCCTCTTGGTCGGACAAATTAGAAGATGCACTTTGGGCCTTCCGTACCGCCTACAAAACACCCATCGGGTGTACTCCTTACAAGCTCGTGTATGGAAAGGCGTGTCATCTCCCGATCGACCTCAAGTCTTCGGGCGATCATCGGAAATTTCAACTCAACGAATTAAATGAACTCCGTGATCAAGCCTACGAGAACTCTTTGATCTACAAAGAAAAGACAAAGAAGATCCATGACTCAAAGATTAAGAACCGTGTTTTCAACGTTGGTGACCGAGTCCTTCTTTTTAATTCTAGATTGAAGATCTTTTCGGGGAAACTTAAGACCCGTTGGACTGGTCCATTCACCATTACCAAAGTGTTTCCATATGGCACCGTCGAATTATCTCAAATAGACGAGCCAAACTTCAAAGTGAATGGACATAGGTTGAAGCACTATTTTGGAGAGGACATTCCTCCTGTGGTTGTCCCTGATTTACAAACTTTCCCCATGAACCAATGAATGCGGGGATCGAGTCAAGCTAGGACGGGGAATCAAAAAGATAGCACACTATATGGGTTTTCACCCATATTTCTGACTTCTTTCTATTTTCTACCACCCTAGGGTGGGGGAGTTGCCCAAATTTGTTTTTTTTTAAATAAAAAAAATAAAAAATTCTCTCAAAATAATGGCCGTAGTATTTCCCTTTTACGTTCTCAGCTTCGGATAACCGCATGAGGTACTGAATATTGAGGGCAATATTCATTTCTAAGTGTGGGGGGGAATTCTCACGAATTTTATCATGTAATTATACCACCTAATTCCCCTCACGAATTTTATCATGTAATTATACCACCTAATTCCCCCGTTTTTGGCCAAAAATTTTTTTGGAGTAAGTGTTTTGCACTTACTCATTTGGTTATCAGTCCGCCATGTCTAATAAACAAAAGGATTGGCTAATCCAGGAGCAAACGGCTCTTGGTAAAGATATCTCAAATCCGTTGACGACTTGCAATTTGCCCAAAATTGTATGGTATTCAGCTCACCATATCCTAAAAAGTGAAGAGTTGGCTAGCCCGCAAGTTTATGGCTTGTGGTAAAGGCAGTGGAAAAACCATAATTGGTAATCAGCTCACCAAAGATAATGTTGATAATTTATCTAAGAGCTGGCTAGTCCAGAAGCAAACGGCTTCTGGTAAAGACAAATCAAATCCGTTGAAAGCTGGTGGTTTGCTCAAAATCACATGGTTATCAGTGTACCATGGTTCTTACTTGAACTAAAACATTTGGCTACTCCAGAAGTAATGACTTTTGGTAAAGAGATGAAATCCATTAAGTTTTTCTCAAAAGATTGCTAGGGACTAGCAATAGTTTAGTGTAGGGGATTGATGAGTGTGTAAATACTCATCATTTTTGGGTCAATCTAATCGCAAAACGCTTTAAAAATGCTCTAAATGCATCAAAATACCAAAATATCTCAAAATTGCATTTTATGTGTTTCGTGATGCAAAATGTTTAAATCGATGAAAAATGAGCTAAATTTGCATAATTGGCGCTTCAGCCCCCAAAGTTCTAAAATTGTCAGAAATAGTCCCTGAGTCCTAAATTCAAAAGAAAAATCACCAAAGGTCCTTTTAAAATCATAACTTGTCAAAATTAGTCCTTTGGTGAAAAATGTCAAAAGTTTTGAGAAATTACAAAATTGGTCCTTCAAGTTTGAAATTTGGCAAAAATGGCCCCTGGAAAATTGGAAAATTTCAAGTTTGGTCCTTGTAGTATGGAAGCTTGTCACTTTTGGTCCTTTAGAGCAACTTTGCAAAATGGCAGCCATGGTCCTTATATTTTCAGAAAATGGCAAAAGAAGTCCTTGTCATATTAAACCTTTAATACCCTTTGGACCCTATCAAATACCTTTGTGACCCTGCCAACCCAAGTGACCCCCTGTCATTAACCACTTTTGACCCCCCATGCATTATTAAACCCCTGGTCAAATCTGGTCAACCAACACCAAACGCCGCCAAAGTCTCTTCAACCTCCCCTCCAATCGCTGTTCTCGCAACAAGCAAGCACCCATTCCCCCTCTTCTCCTCCACTCAACCTTGTTCCCCCCACTGCAACTACCCTCCAAGAAGCATTAAATGCACCTCCCCCCCCCCTCACTCAACCTTCCAGTGGATAAACCAATTTTGGCGCCAAAATCCGTTTCAATGGCCAAGATCAATTCTTGCAATCCAATGGTCAAGAAAATGATGGGAACTATTCGTAAGAGAGACAAGAAGTTTGGTTTATAAAGAAGAGCAGAAGGATGAGAAAAGGGAGTCTAGTTTTTTTTTTTAAGTTTCATTAATGGCGTTTTTATCTTAAAAGTTTTAATTAAGTGTAATATCTCAGAAAATTTTGTTTCTATGTATCAAATTAAGCTTATTGTATCATTGTAAACTATTTCAAGGTATCAATTCAAGTTATGCTAAGATTTTAAGTTTCATGCTCACTGTTGAAATTTTCCATTTTAAACACTCACACCCAAGCTTTTAATAGCTTGTTTCTCAGTTTCTATAAGCTTATATAAGCTGATTATAGCTTTTTGTAAGCTTAAATTCAAGTTTCGAGCTAGTTTGGAAATTGGTCAAAGAAAGTCAACTGGGCCAAAATTGAAAAGGAGATGGATAATGGGTAATGCAAAGGATGGATTTGGGTTAATTCAGAGATCATTGGGTTGGATAAAATAGGTTAGGGGTTCTGGTTTCACAGGTGTCAAGCCATAGTGGCTAAGGAGAATTTGTAAGTGATTTTCAAGGTCTTTGTATTATCTTAATTTGTAGTTATAACTGGTTTAAGTTTGCTCATTAAGTTGTATTTAGGATATATGAATCGCTTTGATTGTCTGCATTGTCTATTTTAGCAGTTAGCTTCATTTTGTTTGCAAAACAGTTGATTAAGGTGTGTTTGGATTTGCTCTTTAATCTGTCACATAGGCTCATGCAGTGGATAATAGTTGTTGTTTCATGTTTGTTAAGTCCAAATAAACTCATATCTGTCATAATTTTGTTCCTGCAACCCTCAATAGTCAAATTTTCATGTTAACTGTCCTAGCCATTTCACTGTTGAGATTTTTAATTAGCAAACCCTTGTTTTGTGTTTAAAAGTCATATCCATAGCTTGCAGTATCTTCATTTAATCACTTAACATCATTTTCAGTTGAGAAATCAAGGTCTAAGTTCATAAAAGTCAAGATTTCATTTTTTCATCAAAAGTCAAAAGTTGCAAAACCTTGTTTTCACCCAACTGAACTGATTTTTCTTGGGTTCATTTTTAAACCACATCAAGTGAAATTTTGGATTTAAAAAGCTCAGCTGGTCTATTTTGTTATTAGCATTTTTATACAATTTTGTGAAATTTTTATAAGTCTCAAATATGCTCATCAAAATGGTCTCAAATGCCCTGTGCACAGGGAATTGAACTGCACAGGTTTTGTGCAGTTCTTGCAGCCTTTGCACAGAGCTCACAAGAGCTTTTCTAGGTCTGGAATTTGGTTTACAAGATCTCACCCAGGTCTAGTGTAGGTTCCAAGTTATTGTTTCTGATTTCTAGCTCATTTGAGTGCTTATTTTGTAGTTGCAAAACTGACCCAAAATCTGTTTTTGCATAATAAGCTCAATAAGTCAAATCTATTTAATCAGCTTATTAGAGGTTAAAATCAGTTGAGAATTGTTGCATCTTAGTACTTATAGCATATTAGAACTTGTGTTATCAGTTGGTGGCTTGTTTTGTTCATTTGGCTTGTTCAAGTGCTTATTTATAAGCACATTGCTTAGCAGTTGCTTAATCTTACACACAACCATCTGATTTTCCATTTTTCCTAGATTCCAAATATAATTTTAGATTTTTCCTGAAATTTTCAGATTTTTCCAAGTCAGTTTGCTATTTTTATTGATTTTAATTAGTTTTTAAGCATTTTTAATTAGCATTTAATACCAAAAATTAAGAAAAGTTTCAAAAAAATAATTTTTCATTTTTCTTAAGTTAAGATAAATATAAAAAGACAAAAAAATATTTTTCCAACTTTTTCTTAGTTCAATTTGTATTTTTAAGTAATTTAATTAGTTTTTAATAGTTTTTAATTCCTAGAAAATCCAAAAATATTCAGAAAAATACAAAAATAGTTTTGAAAATTCTATTTTGATATTTTAGACTTTTCCAATTCATAATTTTATCTTTCAAGCTTTATTTCATATTTTCTTTCATTTTAGGTTATTATTAAATAGTTAAAAATAGTTTTTAATTAATAATAATTAATTTAATAGTTATAAAAATAATTTTCTTTTTCTAAATATTTTCTTTTATCATTAGGTTTTTAAAAATACCATTTTCATATTTTTAGGGTTAATATTGATTAAGTTTCACTTTTTCTTTTGTACGTCGCGTAGTTTTTAATTCAGTTTTATAAAAACATAAAAACAAAAACATCATTTTAAAAATAGTGATAGCGTTTATTTAATATTTTTTTTTCTTTTTAATTTCCTTTAATTTGCATTTAAGCCTCTGTAATTTGTTGGCTTTTTCTGTAATCATAATCATAATCCTTTTATCCGTTCAAATTTCTCGATCACTATTCGTTTGGTGATTCTTCGCAAATTGGCCGTGGACATAACGACCCGGGGAAACACTATACTCCCCAGATCTTCATTGCATCTGTGCTTAAGCCGTTTTAAGTTTCTTACAGTTGGCCATTCACAAGTGGTCGCTTATGAGAAAACTTGACGGTTTGGCAGGGATCAAGCTCTCTCTGAAAGAATGTACGATGCAGGAGAGCATTTGGACGATACACATAAGAAACTATACGAAGCGCTCGAAGAATCAATAAGACGTGACAATTATCATCAATTTGTGGAAGATGTACGAGAAAGGGATAATAAGAAGAAAAGAAAGACTGTTCCAGAGAAAGTCTGGAGGTCCCAAGCCACCACCTCCAACTGGAGGAGCTGGAGCTTCGGTACTGGTGGAACTTCAAAGCACAACTACTACACCTTCACCACAACCACCATCATCACCACCAAAACCTTCCAATCAATCTAGTCCTTCCGGAGAAAACGGAACTCTAAGAAATCTGCAGCTTGGACAACTGTTGATTTAAGGTTCACACCCACAATCTCTTCAATTCCTGAAGATCAAATGGTTCATGAAGAGTCGTATGTCATGGCAGAGTCGGAATCAGATGAAGATGATGCATCCACCAAGCATATTCCCAAGCCGTCCAAGACGAAATGGTTTGATACATACGTGTCGTGAGAACGCTCTAACACATCTAGAGTGGCACCTTCAAAGGACACAATTCTAAGTTACCCAAGAGAGACCTCATTCACCAAAACCCTCATGGTCTATTCCAGAGACTGACACGATGATCCTTGAAAACAACTGGGCTTTCACAATTTCTACTAACTATGAAACTCCGTGATGAAGACTCTCTACTTCATGCCACTAGAGATATGGGCAGCTTCATTAAGGGTTTTGTGAACGAGGGGAATCGCTTCAATCACTCCGAAGGATCTTGAAGGACAAGCTTTTGAAGTTGTCAAGGTCTTTCACTCGGATGCCAATCAACTACAATACTAGATGGAAGAATGTCATAGATGCCTGAATGATCAAGTCAGTGAGCGATCATCGCCTAATGTGAACAAGCCTCTTCCTCTCTGGTGAACCCGGACAAATGACCATTCAGCCTAAGTTCTTCTTCAACCATGACCTAGACTATCTTTGTGCTCATACTCATCGAAAGAAGACCAGCCTTATCGATCTCAAAGATGAAAGTTGCTACCTACTCGATCGTGGACTTGAATGATGGTTCCTGATCATCCCGGGCTGACAAAGAACAAAAGTACGACATTGCCACTTCATATGGTATTTCATTGGTGGTACAAAAGAAGAATTTCTACATGAGAGACATGGAGCGAGAAAAGACGAAAAGGTGTTAGATCCAAGCTACGAATTCTAAGTGTTATCGTCAAGTAGAGATCTTCCCAATCCATGGCTATGAGTATCTGAAGAAGATCGTTCTTAGAAGAGCGACTCAAAAAGATCATGTAATTGAAGAGAACGACTTCAAGCACTTGATGCCCAAAGATTTTGAAGACCTCTACCTTCTGAGCCTTCAAGGACACCTTGATCACCTACCTGTTCGTGAAAAGAAAGCTCTCTCGCCGCCAATCTCTCGATCAGAGGCCTAGTCATCCGAAAACGGGTTGAGGACTTTCACTTGGGATGGAAAGCTACCGTGACTCGGTCAATTTAACAAGGTCGCAACGGATGCCTCAGACATGAATTTCGTCACGACTATAGAGTGCTTGACACCCCAGAGCCGCCCCTTCCATTATACGGGACTCGCATGATGAGATTGTGCGAGCTCTACAAATTCATCGATGGTACTCTCAAGATGGTCGAAGAAGAACTGAACTCCAGAGTGAAAGAAATCAGAGTTAATCTGAAGCCGTGGAACAGAACAAAATTTTGGACTGATGAGGACTTAAAGAGGTGTGATGATTTCATTGCTGCAATCAAGTGAAGACTTAAGACTAATGATCTTCCGCTAAAAGCCTTGAAAGCTTTGTTGGTGGTAGACTTCGTGAAGGTCATTACAAACTACTTCAAAGAACTGAATGAAGACATCTTCCGAAGTAGTTTTCGCTTTGTATTATTTATGTGTAATATGTGGTGTACAAACTATGAGCAACTATAATTCATGTAATAGTGTTAGGTTATGTATCGTGGTTTCCCTTTGTGTCTAAAAATGGAACTTCGTGTTGTCCACCTCGATCATATAAAATTGGACACATTTTTCTCCAACAAATGTTTTGTCTCATACATATTTAAATCACTTGAGATCCAAAATCTCAAAGGATTTGAAATTTTTGATCGGGGGAGAAAATGTGATATAAATATGAAAGATGATAAAAAATGACCATTTTTTGTCTCAGAGTGCATACTGCTCTCTAATATGTGCTAAACTATTTTCGAATCTCGAAGCACATATTAAGGGAGAGCATTTCAAAACAAATTCAAACCTTCAAGGTACAAGGTTTTCCATGCTTTTATATAAGGTACCTTGATTGTGTGTTAAATGGTTTCTAAATGTTTGGTAATCGTGGTAGTACTTCAAAAGTCTCCTTCCTCTATGTGTCAAAATGATTTCAAATTTTCTACGCACATATTGAGGGGGAGAAGTTTCCAAAGAAAATCAAAAGGCTTTTTCTAAGGAAATTGTGATCAAGAAATTATTTCAAAGATCTCTTGCCTCCATGTGCTAAACAATTTCAAATCATATGCACATGTTGAGGGGGAGCATTTCAAAATGATCAAAACTATTAAGGTACAAAATGTTTTGATTTCGTATCACAAGTACCTTGATTGTTTTTCCAAATGATTTTTCAATTGGTTTCAAGAAGAAAAGAACAATACCAAAAGACCGACCAATTTACTTTATGCATGGTGTTATAAGGATGGTTAGGTTAGGTATTCGTTCCCACGATCCTGCCAGAGCCGGAGGGATCTACCCAGGGACAATCCACTAAATAGTGTAGAAGTCCTTAGGTATGATGAAAGAAAGAGAAAAATGAGAAATGGGAAGAGTTCGGACTGAGACAGAGCTAGTACTAGAATAAACCCAACAAGGTTCTAGTTATGAAGTCTCGGTAAGCATCGTAGGGGTTGAAGAATGAAAAAGAATTTGATGTGAAAAAAGGGTGAAAAGAAATAGCCCTCCATTTATTCAACATTAGGGCAAAAACCGGGTTCAATTCATATACTACTCGTGGTTACCAAGGTAACATCGGTATTGAAGACAAGACGTCATGGACCCAAAGGACGACCGCACTTCAACTTTCCAAACCACTCAAGTTCCTCTTAAAAGGGCTTGTTTCATTCTCACGGGGAACCGGCATAATCTTTCGACTTTCTTAGAGATTGCCGGTATGAAGTAGGAGACCCTCTCCCTAGTCTCCGATAGGAACCAAATATACACATTGAGTCTAGAGCCATGAGATCATGTTATAAATCTCTTTAGACACTTTCAATGAAGACTCTCTGTTTCACACAATGTGGAAAGAGATATTTTATCTTATGAGTCCTACGCATTATCCTTGTGGTATTGCCTGTAACATCTAAGTGATATGCATACATATTCACGATGAAGATGGAAAGCCTTCTGGAGCCAACATCAAACAAGCTCCCGGTAGGTGGCATGTGAGATCTATCCAATAGATCAACCATGTGACAACTGAACAGAAATAATGGAGTGATTCAATCTTTTGAATCAATCCTGGTTCAGGTTATGGATTGACGGATACCTTTGAAAAACTGGTCGCTGTGCTTAAAAACTCTTTTCTTTAGCACATCGACTGTGTACTTATTTCTCAAAATAAAGGTGTTTATGATTGATAATTGATTTTCATTAAAACCTTCGTTGTATTGCAAAAACAATTTTTATTGAGCAATACACGATTGTTTTTCTAATCTCTTTTCATCAATCGCTGAATCTCATTTCGCCGGGTTCATTCATTTCGTGTTGTCTTTTAAGGCGTTCCGGTTTGAGAACAGCTAGAGCACCGCGTGAAACCCTCGCAAGGAAATTTTCGAATTATACCCGATCACGAAGTATGTGTACCGATCAACGGGAACCCGGGGTCGTGTAATTCAATGCAACGAAAGTGATCAAAGACACTTTCGTGCGCTTTATTGCTAACTGTTGTATGGAGGTACGCCCGACATTTGCGTAAAATGACGTAATGAAGCGGTCAATCCATAGCCGCATGCACACACAACACATTCATATCTAAAGAAATCATGATTTGTGCATCAATGACTCTGATATTTTCACTCCATGCTCGCTTACGCCACGCCAATATCATGAATCAACGAAAGCTTCCGCTACTCGATAAGAATAAATAATGAAACAAAGATGTGAGCATGTCGGTCCAAATGTCACAACATCATATGCTAGCAACGCATCAATGGGTGATGCTAAGTTTTGCTATGGCTGATGATCTCTAGTTTTGCTCAAAGGTCATCAAGGATCGGATCAACAACCTCCACGAAACATTCATTGTAGTGGAACAATGGTGAAATTCCACGAAGCACTATAGTTTGAATACTTTGATGAAGAGAAGTCTACGAGCTCAAGACTGAAGATTTATTAGAATGCTAGGATTCACAATGTAATTCATGGGGTGACCTCCTTTAGGGGAGATTGTTAGGAATTGGAAATTCTATTGTAAAGCATCTACACACCCCAAGTATAATCTAGCTTGAGTTAGCTCGTAGACATATCGTTTATTATGTTAGTTGTTAAGTAAGTGATTAGCTTAGATTTAGTCTAGTGCAACACCGTGGAGGAAGGACGGGTCTTTACCCATAGTATACCTGATCCACAGGCCGTCAGGAGTTCGTTTAGTTTTGTAACCTATAAATACCCTCTACCTTGCAAGGTAGAGGGTTGGATGTTCGTTGGTAATCTAACCTACATGAGTTTCTCTTTCTAGAATATCCTACTTTCTCTCTCTAAAATCATCTATACGCCCAAGTATGTTTATGTTATGATGTGTATGTGAAATCCAATATGTTACAAAAAGGATGCAATGGTGGGGGTGAAGCAAAGAATAAAGGAACTAGAAAAAGAGGCGAAAGTTTGGTGGTGCTTTGAAGAAGAAAGGATTATCAAAGAAACGTGGTTCCGCACAAACTTCATGAACGCTAATTTGAATGAGAAGGTTCAACGGACGGTTCACTTTTGCGAACTGGTTTTAGTAAAGAAGAGAGGAATGACTCAAGCATGGCCCACTTGCAAAGTGTAATGGAGTAGAATCCCCAAAGAAAAACATGCTCGAACTATTCACAAACGAATGAGCATGCTTTAACGTTGGGTATGATGACATATCTTTCAAATATTGGATCAAAATTAAATTTGGGAATGCTTCACCAAGTAAGCATGTCAAAATTCAATTTCGAGATGAATGGGTCAAGGAAAATTTTCCACCGGATACACAACGTTACCTTCCTTTCTCAATGTATTCTAAGGAGAACAATAACTTGGAAGCTCTAGACTCATCCTTTATTGCATAGAAGGAAAGGCAGCTAGAATTGGACGTAGATGAGTGCGCCCGTAAGGAACCTTGAACCGTGGGCTTGATTCTAACTTAATGTTAGGATTTAGAAAATCTAGTCATTAAAGAGTCGGTCACCTCAAGTATATGTAATCGTTAGAAAGCTCGTAGTCGTAGATTGTTTAATGTTAATTAGTATTTAGTTTAGTAACACCGTGGAGGACGGACGGGTCTTTACCCACTGTATGCCTGATCCACAGCCCGTAGGTGGCGATTTATGTAAGGACTATAAATACTCTCTACCTCCCAAGGTAGAGAGTTAGAGCTCATTATAATATTTTCATTTTCTCTCACTAAGTTCCCAAACCTCTAACTCTTTCTCTCTCTAAAACCTCTATTATACGCCTATCTTGGTTATGGTTTAGTGTGTTTATGAAATCTAATATGTTACAATTGGTATCAAGAGCCACGGTTTGATCATCTCTCTTATATATCCTTGGATTTCTAGTGGTTTTAGGTGGTTTTTGAGTTTGAAAAAGTTTAGTTGTTTTTGCATCATTTGAATTATTTCTTGTGTTAAAGTTTGAATTTTGGGTGTACTTTTGTGTTTAGAATCATTGTAAGTGATTGGGTTTTGATTTGGTAAGCTTGAATCACTGTGGTTGAGCTTGTTTTGGATTGAAAAGTGTGTTTTTGAAGTTTTTTCTTGCTAGCGACTTGGTTCTCATTATGATTTTCATCGTAGTTTACTTGCTTCAAAGTAAATTTAGCGAAGTTACAAGCTGTTAGTTGTTAGTGACTTGAGCCTAGCGACTTGTCTATTGAGACAAGCCGACAAATAGTACAAGTTAGTGCATTATCCACTACGGCTAGCTTACTTGGTGAGGTAGCGACTTGCTTTCTGTGAATTGTTAGCGAGTTGTAGTGCAAATTGTTAGCAATTTGATACTAGCGACTTGGATCTTAGCGAGTTGTTCTTAGCAACTTAACTGTGTCTAGTGACTTGGTGCTTAGCGACTTACTATCATAATTCTTAGCTTAACTTGGTGTTAGCTTAACTGGACCTTAGTGAATTGCTCTTTAGCGACTGACTGTGTAGCGACTTGGTGTTCTAGCTTTACTGTATCTAGCAACTTGGTCTTAGCGATTGGTTCAATAACTCTTAGCGACTTGGTTGATTTCTGCTTGTAATACGGTTTTCTCTTGATTTAGTAAAATCCCGTGAAAGAATCTATTTCCGGTTTAATCATAGAGTTATAAAATCCCGTGAAATCTGTTAACATGTCTACCAATGTACCTACAATCATCTCCATCAAGGTTGCTGAGGATGTTCAAGCATGCTAGTTCTGATACTCGTCCACCCATGCTTGACGAATCCGACTACTACTTTGGGCTTAACGAATCGATTGTATCGCTCTTGGAAAGGAAAATGGGGTCAACATTCTCAAATCCATTGATGAAGGACCGTATCAGATTGAGACTACAAGAGACATAATTGATATTACTGCAGATGGAACCATGATCTTGGATGGACGCACCAAAGACGTATGATGAGCTCAGTGATAAGGAGAAAAGGAGATTTGATGTCGATATCAGAGCCTCAATCATCATACTACGTGGTCTTCCAAAAGACATCTACAAGTCGATCAATCAGAACACCGAAGCCAAGGCAGTCTGGGATAATGTCAAGATGCTTCTCTCAGGTTCTGAATTAACTATGGAAGACAGAGAAGCACAACTGATGATGAGTTTGAGCACTTCAAGATGAAACCGTAAGAGAGTATCTATGAATACTACGTGAGATTCCATAAGCTTGTGAATGATATGAGGAACATCAAAATGACCATGCCAAACATTCAACTGAATTCAAAGTTTGTAAACAACATGAATCTCGAGTGGCACAAATTTGTCACCTCTGTGAAGCTAACCAAAGGACTAAAGAATACAAACTATGAACAATTATATGCCTTCCTTCTTCAGAATGAGAGGCATGCTATGTTTGAAAAAAGGATTCTGGATCAGCTCAAAACCAATCAGTGGAGAAACAAGCTCACCAAATGATTCTCAGCCTTTCTACACCAATGTTGGTATTACCACCAAAGCATCTCAAGTCATACCCATGGGTAATGGTAATTACAAACTCATCCCTAATCCAAAGATATAAGCCTCCCACTCAAACACACTCATGGAAAACTTCATCAATCAATCTGCCTCATGGTTAGTCAAAACATGAACTCTCTCCCACACACCAACAATAACCTCGTAACAAAGATCCAATCCACACAATCAAGCTACTGTCGAGATGGGAAGGTTGGGTGCAAACCAGCTCAAGAAAGGCGCAGATGATCGTGGAAGAGGTTGAGTTGGTAGAGGATATGTAGCAAATCAGAATCGTGGAAGGAATCCAAATCAAGGACAAGCAAAGCCACCAAATGCTACAACCTGTGGTGGTGAGGGACACATTGCTAGGAACGCACATCTCCAAAACGCCCACGAATGCGCGAATACTTCGTGAGACAAGATGTTGCTCGCAAGCTCTGGACAATGGAGCCGCTTTGGATGAAGAGGAGTTGTTGTTTCTGCCGAGGGAAATGCCCGAACCTATGATGCCGATGTTGATGAACAAATTAATTCGTGAGATAGGTCATAATCATCAAAATGCATTTCAAGTAGCCGACCGCGGATGCATTTGACTCGATGTCGATGATGAACCTACCGCCCAAACAATCTTCATGGCTAGCATCTCACCTATGGTCTCTCCAAAGGTCTCTCCACCAAAACAAGCTGGTCTATCCAAAGACAAAATCATTTCAAAGGTATTAAAACTATATGATGATGTTGATGAGCAAAAGATGCATAATAAAGCACAATCTCTGGAAACTTATGAATCAGATATTGATGATGAGGGTAATAGCAATATTGTCCCATATGATCAATATGTGAAGCAAAGTGAAGGTGAGGTTGTACCAAGTAATGCATCTTCCGCATACAATGATGACTATGTCTTTGATGAATACACCGCATGTGCCCCTCGATGATTCTCAAGTATCTCTAAACCAATGCCTATAAAGAACAAGTTGGTGTTTATGAACAACGTATAAGTTTGAGTTAACCACTCGTGAGCAGGAAATGGATGACCAAATGCGTACAATTATTAGAAAAGTAATTTTAGAGAAGAAGTATTAAAACAAGAGTTAAACTCCTTACAAGAAAAGCTTTCTAAAACTGCTAAGCAAAAAAAAGAACTTCAAGAAAATGTTAAAATGCTTAAGCAAGAATTCAATGCTAAGGAATCAAAACTTTTGAATGATTTTTCCAATCTAAAAACATTGAAAAACAAGCTTGAAAATAAGTTGTACGTACAAGGGAATACCATTCAGATTGCTCACTTGATCACTAAGCATAGAGTTTTGCTTATAAGCATAGCATTCCCTTGTTGTTGTGGAACCTAATCATGAGGTTGTTAAAAAGGCTAGAGCTGCCCATAATGTAATCTATGATGGTAATGAGTTTCTTAAACCTAGACAGAAACCTAGTTGCGTTGAGTGCACTTAGGAAGATAGAAAATTAGATGATGCATCTAGGGAGAAAATGAATAAGAAGCTAGAAGATCCTAAATGTAAAGAGAATAACATAACGATCAAACCCATGATTACAAAAAGGAAAATTGGATTTCCTTGAACAAGTTTAAGCCTCAAACTTGTTAACACCAACAAGTGTTCTGAAAAAGGATTTAGATAAGCAAAAAGCAGAGAATCTTGTTGTAACAAACCCACCCCTTAGGAAAATGCTTCAAGCGACCTATGTGTATCCTCCTCAATACACCAATGCATTTAGTTCCTAGAACTATTGCCACTAAAAGCAAGACCTTAATCACCAATATATTATTCAATTATTTGTTGATTTTGAGAAAACTTGTAAGAAAAGGATCACACCCACTGGATAATCAAGGGGAAAGGGGTTTTGAGCAAACTAAAGAATGCTATTTAACTGAGGTTATACCTTTCTTTAAACAACTAAAAGATCAATTTGAGAGTCTTAAAAAGGGGATGGATTCAGATATTAAAGAAATGGAAAAGGAATTTGATGCAATGATAGTTGAGGTTAGTGACTATGAGTGAGAATTAAAATATAATGAGATTGAGAGGAAGAACTTGCATACATTGAATGAGAATCTTATTTCTAAATGTATTGCTCAAGATGTGTTTTACATCGCTACTAATTGTTCCATTAATGCTTCTCAATTTCATGAATTGTCTGTTGCTTTGAAAGTCTCCCATGATCGTGTCATTGAGCTTGAAAAACTAACTCTAAACTGCATGATAAAGTTGAACATGATGATCATGATAACCTCGGTGAAACAGCTTTTCTAAATTGAAGTTGAGCATCTTGCTTTGCAATTAAAATATCAACATCCGAAGAAAATGCTTTAAAACCTCAAATATCAAGACATCCTGGATGCTCCCTCAATTTGATGTAGTTTTTGAAATTAGCAAACGTGATGAACAGATTCGAGCTCATTGTAACACGATCCGAAAGTTGAAAGCCCAAATCTCTCAATTAAAGGGTGAAAAGAACAATGTGACTGGCCCCCAAATGCCTCCTCCTTTAGATTCTCAGTATTCCCAAACTTTTCATCTTCAAAACTTGGTTAATGCTTTACAAAAGGAAAACGAGATTTTTCTAGATGAAAATGAAAAAGTTAAACGACACTTTAAAGAGTTATGTGATTCAATGAAAGTCACTCGTGACAAAAACAACGAAAAAATAACGACTTTACAAAAGGAAATTGAGAATCTGAGGAGTCGGAAAAAGGGAACCGCCACTTGTTTTAATGAGAATGTTGCATCAAAATCATCCTCGATCTGCAAATATATGATCTAAATACATTCCTCCTCATCTTAGGAATAATGAACCGTGTTTCATGACTATTGTGCTCACCTTAAGGATAGTCTAGAATGTCTCCGTGAGATTGTGGAAGAGGATTTTATTAACAAACCTCTTGATAGAGAAATTAGGTTTGCTTGCATTCAGCCAAACGATCTCAAGAGCTGCTAGAATGTGTAATTGCAACATGTCCTAAATCCTTAGGTGCGAAAGGTAAAGCCGCGGATGCCTTGTTCCATGCCTAGTGCCAAGCCTACAAATCATTCTATGCCCAGTTTTAAGAAAGTAAACACTAATGTGCCTTCAAGTAGTTGATCCCCGCACATCTAGTTTAGAATGCAAAAGTAGATCAACCAACTAATGTTCCCATAATTCCCTACAGAGTAATCAAGACATTAAAGCAAGCGGTCAAAGCCTCCAAGCAATACCAAGCAAGATAGGACCTCGCAAGCTAAGAATGTGCATTGGAAGAGAGTAGAAGATCACCCTAAGAATATTAAGTTTGAGTTGAATAAAACGAATCGTGTTGATTCTAGTATTAGCTATAAGCGTATTGTAATTAATTCGAATTCTGCTACTATTCGCAAAACCATGTAATGATGACCGCTGATTTCGCTACTAATCATGAATGTGGTGTGAATGTTTTGTCTAATGTTGTCAAATGCCCCGATAAACTCGCTAATGTTAAAATTCAAGCTAAGAAGGCTAAAAGGAAAAGGCAAACGAAAGTTAGAAAACAGTGGAAACCCACAGGAAGGAAATTTAGTAATATAGGTTATCAATGGATACCTACCGCCATAAGATTGATGAGCTTTGCCCTAAAGTTGCTAAATCAATGCCCACTAGAAAATGGATGCCTCATCAAGTAGAACCATTCCCTTAAGAAGGTTTAACATACTTTGAATAGTTCAAATACGGACACTGGCACTACATCTATTTCTAATGAGTCCATTGTTTCTAACTCGGCGTGGGTGTTCCAATCACTGTTACTAACCAAGTGGAACCCATTCTTGCATGGGGATCCCAATTATCCAGTTAGCCATTCTTGTCCTGTGTTCAACCGCAGATCGCTCAAATCGCTTCTGTGGTACGGACTCAGCCGCTCCAAGCATATGACCGAGACCGTCGCGCTCATGAACTTCGTGAGTAAATTCATTCTGGGACCTGTTAAATTCGGGAACGGTCACTTCGGTTCAATTATGGGTTATGGAGATTATGTTGTCGGTGATAGTGTTATCTCCAGGGTATATTACGTAGAAGGTCTTGGTCATAACTTATTCTCTGTCGGTCAATTCTGCGATTCTGATCTAGAAGTAGCCTTCAGAAAACATACTTGCTTCGTTAGAGAACTTAATGGTAAAGAACTTTTAAGAGGAACAAGTGGCTCAAATCTATACACCATCTCTATCGAAGATATGATGAAGTCTTCTCCAATTTGCTTGTTGTTAGGATTTAGTAAATCCAGTACTTAAAGTGTCGGTCACCTCAAGTATGTATGCTCGTTAGAAAGCTCGTAGTCATAGTAAGTCTATGATAGTATTTAGTTTACTTTGTAACACCGTGGAGGACAGACGGGTCTTTACCCACTGTATGCCCGATCCACAGCCTTATAGAGGCGTCTCATGTTTGTACTCTATAAATACCCTTTGCCCTCCAAGGCAAAGGGTTGGAGCTTTCATAATACATTTTTATTTGTCTCTCTAAAGTTCCCATCCTCTCCACTTCTCTCTAAACCTTATCTCTTTACTCTAACTTGTGATAAACCAAGATCCTTCAATGGTATCGAGCCATGGTTTGATCATCCATCTCTATGTTCTTGGTTTGATTGTTATCTTTGGGATAAGGTGCGTGTACGCGAAAGTGGTGTTTATGCGTGGTCTCAGAGTATACATATTTTGGTATCCTTAAAGCTTTAAAATTTACACTTTTTAATCCAAGATTCTTGTGGGTCAAGGTTTATTGAGTGCTTAAATTTTAGTTTCTTGCAAAAAGGTTCAAACTTTACAAGTTTTTCTTGGTTTTATGCGTTGTTTGGATACGCGGTGTAACGATCTACACGTAAGAGAGAATCGTGGTTTTGATCCTCATGCCTTGTTGTTTTGGTGTTTTTAAGGTTGTGTCATCATCTTAATCTAGTTTTCTAAACGGTTTGATCATAAAAAACGTGTTTGGAAAATTTTGTACTTCTTACGCATAAGAAAACCCTAATCTTACGCTGCAGTAGGTGTGTTTTTCACGGATCTTCATTTTCTGTTACGCTGTTCTTCTTGCTTGGATAAGCCTGAAAAACACTTCGACTTTGATATCTCTTACGCCTGTGCAAAGTGCAAGAGATTTTTGTGGGTAAACCCTAATTTTACGATAAGCATAAAACTTACGCAGTAAAAATTCTTACGCATAAGCTTCTCTTACGCGATAAGCTTGTCTTACGCCTAAGGGAAACTTACGCATAAGGTTCTTACGCTTAAGCTTTGGTTTACGCATAAACTTAAGCCTTTTACCCTAAAAACTCTACGTAAGTTTTGACTACGCAGAAGCTCTTTCACGATAAGCTTGTGTCTACGCAGAAGTTTGTTGTTACGCCTAAGTTGCTACGCGTAAAGTTGCCGCCTACTCATAAGTGTATAAGTTTTATGGTTTCTCTCTTGATTTTGTAAAATCCCGTGAAAGAATCTATTTCTGCTAAGTCAAAGATTTGTAAAACTCGTAGAATTTAAACATGTCTTCCGTTGCTGATGATGCAAGCCGCAGGATCTCGATACTCGCCCTCCCATGCTTGATAGAACTGACTATGAATCTTGGTTCAAAAGAATCAGCTGACTGCTTAGGAAAGGAGAATGGGGTTAACATCCTTAAGTCAATTGATGAAGGACCTTATCAGGTTGAGACCACAAGAGACATAATTGATACAGCAGCAGATGGTACAATGATTTTTGGATTAGACAGACCAAAGACTTATGATGAGCTGAGTGATAAGGAAAAAAAGAGATTTGATGTCGATATCGTGGCTTCAAACATCATACTTCGTGGTCTTCTAAAGATATCTACAAGCTTATCAATCACAACACTGAAGCCAAGGCGGTTTGGGATAATGTCAAGATGCTTCTCTCGAGTTCTGAATTGACTATAGAAGATAGAGAATCACAACAGATGATGAATTTGAGCACTTTAAGATGAAACCTGAAGAAAGTGTCTATGAGTATTACGTGAGATTCCACAAGCTGGTGAATGATATGAGGAATATCAAGATGACTATGCCAAACATTCAGCTGAACTCAAAATTTGTGAACAACATGAATCCCAAATGGCACAAATTTGTCACTTCTGTGAAGCTTACCAAAGGATTAAAGAACACAAACTATGAGCAATTGTATGCCTTTCTTCTTCAGAATGAGAAACATGCTATGTTTGAACGAAGGATTCTTGAACAGTTCAAATCTCAACCAGGAGAAACAAGCTCATCAAATGATTCAACCGATTCTACTCCAATGTAGGAATTACTACCAAAGCATCACAAGTCATACCCACTAGAAATGGTAACCACAAGCCCGTTCCTGATTCGATATAAGCAACCGATTCCGATGCACCATGGGAGCACTTCATCAATCAAGTGCTCTTATGGTCAAGCAAAACCCTGAATCTCACCCCACACACTAACAACTATCTCTGAACCGCATCAAATCGTCAAAATCATGCTACTGTGAAAGACGGAAAGATTATGGTGGAAAATGTGCAAGGAAGATCAATGCTTATCCTCCCACAATGACAAGGTAATGTAGGTTATGGAAATGCCGGTGTTGGTGGTGGATATGTGGGAAATCGAATCGGGAAGGAACATTGTTCAAGGTCAATTAAAACCATCAAGTGCTACAACCGTGGTGGAGAAGGACACATTGCTAGGAACTGACTCAACCTAAACGCCCTTCAAAACGCGTAATACTTCATGGACAAGATGTTGTTCGTTCAAGCACAAGATAATGGTGCAATGTTGAATGAAGAGGAGTTGTTGTTTTGATGATGGTAAATGCTCTCGAACATACGATGCGGCGACAGCAAACCAGTGCATGGTGCTACTCCGTAACAACCCCAACGCTTTTCAAGTTGCCGACCGTGATGCATTTGACTCTGACTGATGATGAACCATATGCACAAACTATCTTCATGGCTAATATCTCTCCAATGACCTCTTCATCTCAACAAGCCAGTCCATCCAAGAATCACATCATTAAAGAGGTACTCAAACTATATGATGTTGTTGATGAGCAAAAGATTCACCATGAAGTACAATCTCATCAAGTCATTGAATCGATATTGAAAATATGGTAATAACAATGTTATCCCATATGACAATATGTGAAACAAGATGAAAGATATTGTATCTAGTGATGAATCTTCTGCAATTAACAATGAATGCATGTTTGATGAATACACTCGCATTTGTGCCCATGATGACTCCTTGACCACTGAACTCAATACCTATAAGGAACAAGTTGCTATTTATGAACAACGTGCTAAGTTTAAGTTAACTACCCGTGAGCGTGAATATGGATAACCAAATGCGCATAAATTATTAGAAAAAGTAATTTTAGAGAAGAAGTATTAAAACAAGAGTTAAACTCCTTACAAGAAAAGTTTTCTAAAACTGCTAAGCAAAAACAAGAACTTCAAGAAAATGTGAAAATGCTTAAGCAAGAATTTGATGCTAAGGAATCAAAACTTTTGAATGATTTTTCCAATCTAAAAACTTTGAAAAACAAGCTAGAGAATAAGTTGTACGCATAAGGAATACCATTCAGACTGCTCACATGATCACTAAGCATAGAGTCTTAAGCGATAAGCATAGCGTTCCCCTTGTTGAGGAACCAAGTCCAGAGGTTATTAAAAAGCCTAGAGCTGCTCATAAGGTACTTTTATGATGGTAATGAAATCCTTAAGCCTAGGCAGAAACCTAGTTGCGTTGAGTGCACCGAGGAAGATAAGAAATCAGATGAAGTCACTAGGGAGAAAATGAACAAGAAGCTAGAGAATCCTGAGTGTAAAAAGAATAACATAACGATCAAACCTCATGATTACACTAAGGAAAACTGGATCTCCTTAAACAAGTTTAAGCCTCAGAAACTTCTAACTCCCGAACAAGTGTTCGAAAAAGGATATGGATATGCAAAAGTCGAGAATATTGTTGAAAAGAATTACCCTTGTAGGAAATTGCCAAAAGCAACTATGTATCCTCCCAATACACCAATGCACCTAGTTCCTAGATCTATTGCCACTAATAGCAACCTATATGTTGTTTTATTATTTGTTGATTTTGAGAAAACGCGTAAGAAGAGAATCACACCTACTGGATAACTGAGGGGAAAGGGGCTTTGAGCAAACCAAAGAATGTTATTTAACCGAGGTCATGCCTTTGTTTAAACAATTAAAAGGTCAATTTGAGAGTCTTAAAATTGGAATAAACACTGATATTAAAGAAATGGAAAAGGAATTTGATGCAATGATTGTTGAGGTCAATGATTATGAACGGGAACTTAAATATAATGAAATTGAAAGGAAGAATCTGCATATATTAAATGAGAACTTGATTTCTCAATGTGTTGCTCAAGATGTGTTTTACATTGCTACTAATTCTTCTATTATTCTCAATTTCATGAATTATCTGTTGCTTTGAAAGTTTCCCATGATCGTGTAATTGAGCTTGAAAAACTAATTCAAAATTGCATGAGAAAATCGAACAAGATGATCATGACAACCTGGTTAAACATTTTTCAAAATTAGAAGTTGAACATTTGCTTTGCAATTAAAATATCAACATCTCAAAGAAAATGTTAAAACCTCAGATATCAAGACATCCTCCTGATGTTCCGAAGTTTGATGCACTTTTGAAATTAGCAAACGTGATGAACAAATTCGAGCTCATTATAACACGATCAAAAGATTGAAAGCCCAAATTTCACAACTGAAAGGTGAAAAGAAGGATGTAACTGGTTCCCATATGCCTCCACCTATTGATTCTCAGAATTTCCAACTTCCTAACATTATTGATAACTTGCAAAAGGAAAATGATTGTTTTAAAGCTGAAATTTCAAAGGTTAATGATCAAAACAAAGAGTTATGTGATTCATTTAAAGTTACTCATGATAAACAAATCTAAAAGATAACTTCTTTACTTAACTATATTGAGAATCAAGCTGAGTGAAAGGAAAGTTGCCAATCCTCAATTGCAAATACTCTGTTCCTAAGGTCTCTGATTGTAATAAGTATGCTATAGATATGTTATATATTCCCCCACCCATTAGGAATAATGAACTGGCACATAAAGCATATCTCTCATCTCTTAAGGAAAGTTTAAAGGGTCTCCGTGAGATAGTTGAAGATGAAAGATTAGAAAAACCTCTTGATAGTACCATTGCCTATGCTTGCATGGATGCCAAACGATCTCAAGAACTCTTAGAGTACATAATTGTCACATGTCCAAAATTTAGCAATAGGCGAGATAGAATAGTTGCACCCAGTTCTATGCCTAAGGATAAGAATGTGACATTTAATGTACCTCACAAAACTTCAGAACCCAAAGACTTCTAGACCACCAAAGCAAAGTGTAGTATCAACCAACTAATATTCCCTGTTGTTCCTTCTACAGGAGTAATCGGCATTACTAAGGTTAGCGGGTCAAAGCCTTCGTGCAATACAATGCGAAATAGGATCTTGCCACCTAAAAAGTGTTGAAGAAAAGCTAGTAGAAGAACACCCTAGGAAGAATAAGTTTGAGTTGAATAAAACGAATCGTGTTGATTCTAGTATTAGCTATAAGCGCATCACGTAATTAATTCAAATTCTACTGCATTTTGCAAAACATGTAATGAATGCTTAATTTCTGGTCTTAATCATGAATGTACTAAGAATGAGGTGATTAATGTTGATAATACTCCAGTCAAGAGAATAAAAAATGCTAGACAGTTAAGGAGAACTGAAGCCTAAAAAGAAAAAAGGTTAGAAACCGTGGATGCCTACAGAAGAAAATTTAGCAATATGGGTTATCAATGGAAACCTACATGCGTAAACTCAATATGAATGAATCTTGCCCTAAGATGTCTAGATCTATGCCTTCTAAGAAATGGAAGCCCACTGGTAAAATCATACCTTTAAGAAGTGTCAACACCTCAAATAGGTCCACTGTCACTACTAGGGTTGCATCCAATACTATTGAGGTCATATCTTCTATTCAGTGGGTGCTCCAATAATATGTACTAACCAAGTGGAACCCAATTAGCTCATGGGGTTCCAAATTATCCAGTATCCATTCTGTCTGTGTTCAAATGCAGTCGCATACAAATCGTCCTTGGTATTTGATCTCAGCCGCTGTCAAAGCATATGACCGAGATCGCCGCGCTCATGAACTTCGTGAGTAAATTTATCTGATTAGATTCGGAAACACCATTTTGGAGCTATTATGGGTTATGGAGATTATGTGGTTGGAGATAGTGTAATTTCCTGTATACTATGGAAGGTCTTGGTCATAACTTGTTCTCTGTTGGTCAATTCGTGATTCCATCTTGAAGTGGCTTTTAGAAAACATACTTGTTTTGTTAGAGAACTTGATGGTGTGGAATTATTAAGAGGAACTCGTGGTTCAAACCTATACACCATCTCTATCGAAGATATGATGAAGTCCTCTCCAACCTGCTTATTGTCAAAGGCTTCAAAAACAAAGTCATGGTTATGGCATCGTCATCTCAATCACTTGAACTTCGCACCATTAATAACCTTGCCGAAAGGATCTAGTCGAGGCTTTCCTAGATTAAAGTATGAAAAAGATCATCTTTGTTCAACTGCCAATTGGAAAAAGCACGAAATATGCCCACAAACCAAAACCCACAAACTCAGTAATGGAAGTCCTTCATACCCTTCATATGGATCTGTGCGGACCAATGAGAGTGCAAATGATTAATGGGAAGAAATATATTTTAGTCGTTGTTGATGACTACTCTAGATTTACTTGGGTAAAGTTTTTGAGGACTAAGGATGAAACTCCAGATGTCATCATCAAACTTATCAAGCAACTTCAGGTTCGTCTTAACAACACGGTTAGAATTGTTCGAACCACAATGGCACCGAAGTTCGTTAACAAAGACTTAAGTCAATTTTATGAAAGTATTGGAATCAGCCATCAAAGAAGTGTTCCACGAACTCCTCAACAGAACGGTGTAGTTGAAAGACTAAATCGAACTCTTGTGGAAGCCGCAAGAACAATGCTAATTTATTCAAAGGTTCCAATGTTTCTATGGGCTGAAGCCATTGCCACCGCTTGCTACACCCAAAATCGTTCCCTTATACACACCTCTCATGGAAAAACTCAATACAAACTTGTCCATAAACTAAAACGATCTATCCTACCTTCGTGTTTGGTGCTTTGTGCTATCCAACAAATGACGGTCAAGATTTAGGTAAATTAAGAGCTAAAGCAGACATTTGAGTTTTTGTAGGTTATGCACCAAACAAGAAGGGTTACCGAATCTACAACAAAAGAACTCGAGATATCATGGAAACTATTCACGCCACGCTCGATGAGTGTCCGGCAAATGGCTCCGTGACAATCCAGTTCTGACCCGCAAGATTTCAAAACAAAGTCCAATTGGTTCATCCCTTGTACCAATTCTCTCCAACACTCCATATGTACCTCCATCCGAGATGATTTGAAGAAATTGTTTGATCCAATGTTTGATGAACATTATGAGCCAAGTGCAAATGATCTATCAATTCCAACAACACAGGTCGCCTCTATCCCTCACCAATGAAGTCAACCCATCGCCAATGTCATTAAGTCAAGAAGCCGCCGATCACTCTGTCTCATCAACAAATCATCAATCATCGAATGTACATCATGGAAGTGTTTCTGGCACCAATGATGAAGTTAATCCCTTTGCTACTCCCGAAGATGCTCCATTTGAAAAACATCTTTGCCCTTAACCTTCTTCATCGTGGATATAAACTCGCTACATCGCCCTTCAACAACAACCACACGAAGCACCTTAGAAAATGGACACATGACCATCCATTGATAACATCATTGGGAATCCTTCTCGCTCAGATCAACTAGAAAACAATTAGCTAATGATGCCTTATGGTGCTTCTTCAACTCAGACTCTCCAAGATCGAACCAAAAGATGTCAAAACCGCAATGTCTGAAGACAATGGTTTAATGCAATGCAAGAAGAAATTCATGAGTTTGATCGACTTAAAGTATGAGAATTAGTACCACCCAGATTGTGCAATGATCATTGCTCTCAAGTGGATCTTCAAAGTAAAGCTTGATGAGCATGGTGATGTTCTGAAAAATAAGGCACGGTTAGTTGCTAAAGGTTATCGCCAAGAAGAAGGTATAGACTTTGAAGAATCTTTTGCTCCGGTTGCACGATCGGCAATCGTAATCTTCCTGGCTAATGCCGCAAGTAAGAATATGGTATTGTCTATCGATGGATGTAAAGACGGCGTTTCTCAACGGAGATCTTAAAGAAGTCGTGATACGCCAGCCAACCGAAGGTTTTGTGAATCCAGCAGCATCCTACTCATGTCTATCGCTTGAAAAAGGCCCTTTACGGTTTGAAGCAAGCTCCCAGAGCATGGTATGATACGCTATCAAAGTTTCTTCTATCCACTGGATTCAAGAAAGGAGCAGCTTGATCCAACATTGTTCACCTAAAGTCGTGCAAACATTTAATTCACGTTCAAATTTATGTTGATGATATTATTTTTGCCTCGACCGACCCTAATGAATGTGACCGCTTTTCTATGGAGATGGGCTCCAAATTTCAAATGTCAATGATGGGACAAATGTCATTTTTCTTAGGATTACAAATTTCACAAAGTCCCAGAGGCATTTTTATAAATCAATCAAAATATGCTAATGAAATATTAAAGAAATTTGGATTTACCTCCAGTGACCCTGTTGACACTCCTATGGTGGAGCCGCATAAAACTGGATGAGGACCACTCAGGGATCATAGTAGATCAAACGAAATATCGTAGCATGATTGGATCCCAGATGTACCTCACAGCCCGACCAGACTGCATATTTTGTTCGCTGTATGCATGTGTGCTAGATACCGTGCTAAGCCTACCAAAAGCACCTTGAAGCGTTAAACGGGTCTTTGGTATCTCCAAGGAACCATTAATATGGGACTTTGGTATCCGAAGGACTCCGGTATGTCTCTAACGCCTATGCAGATGCCGACCATGCAGATGTCAAGATACACGGCACGCCGTGGTGCTCAATTTTTAGGTGATAAGCTTGTAAGCTGGTCTTCAAAGAAACAAATGAGCACTTCCATATCCTCTACAGAGGTTGAATACATAGCCATGTCATCTTGTTGTGCTCAAATCTTATGGATGAGATCCCAATTATCTGACTATGGCTTTGTATTCAAAAAAGTTCCTATGTATCTGTGATAACAAAGTGCCATTGGCTCTCTCATGCAACAATGTTCAACACTCTAGAGCAAAGCACATCGACATTTGACATCACTTCATCAGGGACAAGTTGAAAACGTGTGGTTGAACTATACTTCGTAAGGACCAATATCAACTAGCGTGACATCTTCACCAAAGCTCTTTCTCGAGAACGCTTTGAGTTCATTCTTCCACGACTAGGCTTAAAGAGCCTTCAACCGAAACGCCAAACGCCTTCGTGAAGATGTCGAGGAGTAAAGGTGTTCGACTCTATCTATTCTTTGTATATATCTTTCAAAACCAAATACAAAAATATAAAACCAACAAAACAAAAATAGAAAAATATAAAACTTTTCAAAATCCATAAAAATCAGAAAATCTTGAAAATCTTCAAAAATATTGTTTATTTATCATGTTTTTCTTGTCAGTTCGATAACATCTACAGACTTTGAGTTGCCACTCAAAGAATGGCACGGGTCTCTAGATGAAGTTCGAATCTTAAAAAAAAAAAAAAAAAACGATGGAGAAAATGTTGGTTTATTGTCATTTCACAAGAACCCGCTTTTCAAAGAAAGAACAGAGCCATACTTTATCATGTTTTTCAAATCTCATGCTCTGATTCTATAAACATTTATCTGCTATCTAATGAAAACTAATTGCTTTGTAAAATAACTCGGACTCAACTTTGAAAAACACCTGGACTTAAAGTTTGTCAAAATATCCATCTCTCAATCAACAACTTATGTCATTGATTGAGGGGAGAATGATTCTCAATTAAATCAAAAGGTTATTTGTCATTCAATTGTTTTCAAAAGATATTCATGCATGTTTAATCAATGGAGGTTAAAGTCTTAAAATCCATCCTTATCGCTTAAAACATTTTCATAATCAAGTCACAATTCTCCTCAAAAGCTTTCAAAATCAATTTAAATCAATAGAGATCACAAATCTCAAATGATTTAAAAATTGTGATCGGGGAAGAATTTGTGATTTAAATTGGATTTAAACCTGATAATTCAAAATGGTTTTATAAGGATGTGCAAGCTCCTTCCCACATGTGCCAAACGATTTCAAATTTTCCATGCACATGTTGAGGGGAGCATCTATCTTAAACCACAAATATTTGAATCATGATCAATTTATCTCAATGTGCGTTTTCCTAATATGTGCAAAACATTTTCAAACACCGATGCACATATTGAGGGGAGCAAGCTTATGAAAACCTCATCCTTCCCTTATATGCTTTATCTACTTGTTTTGATCAGGGAAGTGATGGTGATATCTTTTAGAAAATGGTAATCAAAGAAGTTAATTCTTTCTCTTGCCTCCGTGTTCAAAACGATTTCAAACACTGATGCACATGTTGAGGGGAGCTCTTGTTCTAAAATATCAAAACAATTCGGTACAAAATGCTTTGATAATATATCTTAAGTATCCTGGATTGATTTTCAAATGGTTTTCAATTGGTTCCAATGGCAGATGAACAATACCAAATAGACCAACCAATTTTACTTTATGTATGGTGATATAAGGATGGTTAGGTTAGGTATTCGTTCCCTACGATCCGCCAAAGTCGAGGGATCTACCCAGGGACAATCCACTAGATAGTGTAGAGTCCTTAGGTATATTGAGAAAAGGAGAAAAGAGAGAAATGGGAAGAGAGCGGACGAGATAGAGCTAGTACGGAATAAACCCAACAAGGTTCTAGTAATGAAGTCTCTAAGCAACTCAAGGGGTTGAAGAATGAAAAAGAATTGAATGTGAAAAGGGTGAAAAGAAATAGCCCTCCAATAATTCAACCTTAGGGCAGAAACCGGGTTCAATTCATATGCTACTGGTGGTTACCAAGGTAACATCGGTATTGAAGGCTAGACGTCATGGACCCAAAGGACGCATTGCACTTCAACTTCCCAAACCACTCAAGCTCCTCTTAAAAGGACTTGTTTCATTCTCACGGGAAACCGACATTATCTATCGACTTTCTCTTAGAGATTGTTGATATTGAAGAAGGAGACCCTCTCCCTAGTCTCCGACATAGGATCCAAATTTGCACAAATTGAGTCTAGAGCCACGAGATCATCAATAAATCTCATTAGGACACTTTCAATGAAGACTCTCTGTTTCACACAATGTGGAAAGAGAGATTATATCTTGAGTCCTACACATTATCCTTGTGGTATTGCCAGAACATCTGAGTGATACATTAAATATTCACGATGAAGATGGAAAGCCTTCTGGAGCCAACATCAAACAAGCTCCTGGTAGGTGGCATGTGAGATCTATTCAATAGATCAACCATGTGACAACTGGACAGACACAATGGAGAGGTTCAATCTTTTGAATCAATCCTGGTTCAGGTTATGGATTGACGGATACCTTTGAAAAACCGGTCGTTGTGCTTAAAAACTCTTTTCTTTAGCACATCGACTGTGTACTTATTTCTCAAAATAAAAGGTGTTTTGATTGATAATTGATTTTCATTAAAACCTTCGTTGTATTGCAAAAACAATTTCTATTAAGCAATACACGATTGTTTTTCAAATCTCTTTTCATCAACCAGTGAATCTCATTTTCGGGTTCACTCACTCCGTGTTGTCTTCTTTGAGACGTTCCGGTTTGAGAACGGCTAGAGCAACTGCGAAACCCTGTCAAGGAAATTCTTCTGAATTATACCTGATCACAGGAAGTACTTGTACCGATCAATGGGGAACCGTGGCCGTGTACCTCAATTCAATCAAAAGTGATCAAAGACACTTTCATACGCTTTATTGCTAACCTGTCTTATGCAGTGTACACCCCAACGCTTGCAAACTGATCAGTAATGAAGCGGTCAATCCATAGCCACATGCTCACACAACACATTCATATCTAAAGAAATCATGATTAGTGCATCAATGACTCTGATATTATCACTCCATGCTTCTGCTACGCTGCCGCCAATATCATGAATCAACGAAAGCTTCCGCTACTCTGATAAGAAGATATCATGATCCAGAATGTGAGCATGTCGGTCCAAATGTCACAACATCACATCCTATCAACACCACAATGGAAGAGTCGATGATTTATGGTTGCCGATAATCTCAAATGCCTGGTTCAAATACTCCAACATCACGTGGATCAGCTTTTAAGACCTCCACTTGAAATTACAAAACATGCGAACGTGATGAATTCAAAGACTACGAGCTAAAGAACAAAAGTGCTTAATCAAAGAAACCAAGAACAACGAAATGTTATATCAGTTTGTAATCATTGTAAGTTGAGGTGACCTCCCTTAGGGGAGATTTTTAGGATTTAGTAAATCCAGGACTTAAAGTGTCGGTCACCTCAAGTATGTATGCTCGTTAGAAAGCTCGTAGTCATAGTAAGTCTATGATAGTATTTAGTTTACTTTGTAACACCGTGAGGACTCCGGACTTCGGTCTTTACCCACTGTATGCCTGATCCATAGCCTTATAGAGGCGTCTCATGTTTGTACTTATAATACCCTTTGCCCTCCAAGGCAAAGGGTTGGAGCTTTCATAATACATTTTTCTTTGTCTCTCTAAAGTTCCCATCCTCTCCCACTTTCTCTCTCTAAACCTTATCTCTTTACGCCTAACTTGTGATAAACCAAGATCCTTCACTTGTTGTCAAAGGCTTCGAAAACAAAGTCATGGTTATGGCATCGTCGTCTCAATCACTTGAACTTCGGCACCATCAATGATCTCTCCAGAAAGGACTTAGTTGTAGGTTTACCTAGACTAAAGTATAAATATGATCATCTTTGTTCAAAGATGCCAATTGGGAAAAAGCAAGAAGTATGCCCACAAACCCAAACCTACAAACTCCATTACAGAAGTTCTTCATACAATTCACATGGACTTATGTAGACCCATGAGAGTGCAGAATATATTTGGGAAGAAATATGTGTTAGTTGTGGTTGATGATTACTCTCGATTCACCTGGGTTAAGTTCTTAAGGACAAAAGATGAAACTCCATATATCATCATCAAACTTATCAAACATCTGCAGGTTCGACTTAACAAAACTGTCTAATCATCAACGACATAAATGGAACTGGAGTTTGTTAATAAACAACTTAGTCAATTTTATGAAAGTGTTGGAATCAGTCATCAAAGAAGTGTTCCACTAACTCCTCAACAGAACGGTGTAGTTGAAAGACTAAATAGAACTCTTGTGAAGCCGCAAGAACAATGCTGATTTACTCAAAGGTTCCAATGTTTCTCAATGGGGCTGAAGCCATTGCCACTGCATGCTACACTCAAAATCGATCCCTAATTCACACTGCTCATGGAAAACTCCATATGAACTTGTCCACAATAGAAAACCTAATCTCATTCCTTCGTGTGTTTGGTGCATTGTGTTATCCAACTAATGAGGGCCAAGATTTAGGCAAACTTAAAGCTAAAGCGGACACTGGAGTTTTTGTAGGATATGCACCAAACTAGAAGGGTTACCGAATCTACAACAAGAGAACCCGAAATATCATGGAAACAATTCACGTTACGTTCGATGAGCTGACCGGTCAAATGGCTCCAGGACAAACCAGTTATGGACCCAAGATCTCAACTTTCATCAAGTAGTCCATCAGTTCTACTCGTTCAAATCCCTCACTAGCAACTCCTTATGTACCTCCATCAGAAGATGATTTAAAGAAATTTTTTTATCCAATGTTTGATGAACACTATGAGCCAAATGCTAATGAAATGTCAATTCCATCACAGAGGTCGCCCTATCCCTGCCAATGAAGTCAACCCTTCTGCTTCAATATCATTAAGTCAAGAAGCGCCTGCTGCGATCACTCGTCTCATCAAAAATCATCAATCATCGAAAGTGTACATCATGGAAATGTTTCGCACCCTAATGATGGAGTTAATCCCTTTGCTACCCCTGAAGATGCTCCATTTGAAAACATATTTGCTACTCCTGAATCATCATCAACCATCTTCATCGAGACATCGACTCTGCTACATCGTTCCTCAACAACAACCACATGAACACCTTAGAAAATGGACACATGATCATCCATTGGACACCATCATTGGAAACCCTCTCTCGCCCAAAGATCCACACGTGAAACAACTTGCAACCGATGCCTTATGGTGCTTCTTCAACTCCGTACTCTCTAAGGTCGAACCAAAAGATGTTAAAACTGCCATGAATGAAAAGAGTTGGTTCAATGCCATGCAAGAAGAAATTCATGAGTTTGATCGACTAGAATTATGGGAATTAGTACCGCCCAGATTGTGCTATGATCATTGCTCTAAAGTGGATCTTCAAAGTGAAACTTGATGAGCATGGTGATGTTTTAAAGAACAAGGCTCGATTAGTTGCAAAAGGATACCATCAAGAGGAGGGTATTGACTTTGAAGAATCATTTTCTCCCGCTGCCGTATCGAGGCAATCAGAATATTTTTGGCTAATGCTGCAAGTAAGAACATGGTAGTCTATCAGATGGATGTAAAGACGGATTTTCTTAACGGAGATCTGAAAGAAGTCGCTTACGTCAACCAACCTGAAGGCTTTGTGAATCCAGAGCATCCTACTCATGTCTATCGCTTGAAGAAAGCTCTTTACGGTTTGAAGCAAGCTCCAAGGGCATGGTATGATACGCTATCAAAGTTTCTTCTATCTATTGGATTTAGCAAAGGAGCAGTTGATCCGACATTGTTCACCAAAAAGTCAGCAAACATTTAATTCACGTTCAAATATATGTTGATGATATTATTTTTGCCTCGACCAACCCCAATGAATGTGATCGCTTTTCAAATGAAATGGGTTCCAAATTTCAAATGTCAATGATGGGACAAATGTCATTTTTCTTGGGATTACAAATTTCACAAAGTCCCGAGGCATTTTTATAAATCAATCTAAATATGCAAATGAGATTTTAAAGAAATTTGGATTTGATTCTAGTGACCCCGTTGACATTCCCATGATTGAGCGTACTAAACTGGATGAGGACCACTCAGGGATCATGGTAGACCAAATGAAATATCGTAGTATGATCGATCCCCGATGTACCTCACAGCCTAGTAGACCAGACATTCTGTTCAGCTGTTTGCATGTGTGCTAGATACCATGCTAAGCCTACCAAAAAGCACCTTGAAGCGGTTAAACGGTCTTTCGGTATCTCCAAGGAACCATCAATATGGGACTTTGTACCGGGACACCGGTATGTCACTAACAAGCCTATGCAGATGCCGATCATGCAGATGTCAAGATACACGTCGAAGTACGCCCTGGAGGTGCTCTTTGGGTGATAAGCTTGTGAGCTGGTCTTCAAAGAAGCAAATGAGTACTTCTATTTCCTCTACAGAGGTTGAATACATAGCCATGTCATCTTGTTGTGCTCAAATCCTATGGATGAGATCTCAATTATCTGACTATGGCTTTGTATTTAACAAAATCCCTCTCAGACAGGATAATAAAAGTGCTATTGCTCTCTCATGCAACAAAGTCCAACACTCAAGAGCAAAACACATCGACATTCGACATCATTTCATCAGGGAGCAAGTAGAAACGGTGTGGTGGAACTTTATTTTGTGAGGACAATACCAGTTAGCGTATTATCTTCACCAAAGCTCTTCCTAGAGAACGTTTTGAGTTTATCCTCCCACGACTTGGTCTAAAGAGTCTTCAACCGGAAACACTTAAACGTATTCAAGAGGAAGAAGAGGAGTAAAAAGTTTTTTTTCTCTCTTCATCCATATCTTGTATATATTTATTCAAAAAGCAAAATACAAAATTTCAAAACCTACAAAAGAAAATAGAAAAATATAAAACCTTCAAAAATCCATAAAAATCTGAAAAATCTTGAAAATATTTCAAAAAATACTGTCATTTTGTCATGTTTTTCTCAAATTCAAAAATATATGCGGTTTTTGTGTTGTCATTCAAAGAATGACACGGGACTTTAGATATTGTTTGATTGTTCTTAGAAAAAAAGAAAAAAAAAATCAAAAAATATTTTTGGGAGAAAGTGAAACTATGGTTTATTGTCATTTCAGGCAGTAACCCGTTTTTCAAAGAAAGAACAGAGCCGTGCTTTATCTTGTTTTTCAAAACTTATGCTCTGATTCTATAAACAATTACTTACCATCTAATGAAAACTAATTGCTTTGTTAAATAACTTAACTCTATTTTGAAAATCATCCGACTTAATTTGTCAAAATATCTATCTCTCAATCAACAACTTATCTCACTGATTGAGGAGGAGAATGATTTCAATTAAATCAAAAGGTTGTTCGACATACAATTGTTTTCAAAAAGATATTCATGCATGTTTAATCAATGGAGTGTAAAGTTTCAAAATTCGATCCTTATCAGTTAAAATATTTTCATAATCAAGTCACAATTCTCCTCAAAAGCTTTCAAAATCAATTTAAATCTACAGAGATCACAAATCTCAAATGATTTGAAAATTGTGATGGGGGGAGAATTTGTGATTTAAATTGGATTTAAACTGATAATTTGATAAATGGTTTAATAAGTGTTTAGCAAGCTTTCCTCCCCACTTGTGCCAAATGATTTCAAATTTTCCATGCACATGTTGAGGGGGAGCATCTATTTTAAACCTCAAAGAATTGAAACGTGATTGATTTGTATCTAAGTGCAGATTCCTTTTAATGTGTGCAAAACTCTTTCAAACCTCGAGGCACATATTGAGGGGGAGCAAATTTATGAAAACCTCATCCTTCCTTAATATGCTTTATCTACTTGATTTGATCAGGGAAGTGATGTTGATATTTTTAGAAAATGGTAATCAAAGAAGTTAATTCTTCCTCTTGCCTCCGTGTGCCAAAATGATTTCAAATACATAAGGCACATGTTGAGGGGGAGCTCTTTTTCCAAAATTATCAAAACAATTCGTACAAAATGCTTTGATAATATATCACAAGTATCTGGATTGATTTTCAAATGGTTTTCAATTGGTTCCAATGGAAGATGAACAATACCAAATAGACCGACCAAATTTACTTTATGTATGGTGATATAAGGATGATAAGGTTAGGTATTTGTTCCCATGATCCGCCATAACCGGAGGGATCTACCTGTGACAATCCACTAGATAGTGTAGAAGTCCTTAGGTATGATGAAAAAGGAGAAAAGTGATATGGGAAGAGTGCGGATCGAGACGAGCTAGTACTGGAATAAACCCAACAAGGTTCTAGTTATGAAGTCTCGGTAAGCACTGAAGGGGTTGAAGAATGAAAAAGAAATGAAATGAAAAAGGGTGAAAAGAAATAGCCCTCCATTAATTCAACCTTAGGGCAGAAACCGGTTCAATTCATATGCTACTGGTGGTTACCAAGGTAACATCGGTATTGAAGTCAAGACGCCATGGACCCAGAACGACTGCACTACAACTTCCCAAGCTACTCAAGTTCCTCTTAAAAGGACTTGTTTCATTCTCACGCGGAACCGACATTATCTATCGACTTTCTCTTAGAGTTTGTTGATATTGAAGAAGGAGACCCTCTCCCTAGTCTCCGCATAGGAACCAAATGTGCACTATTGAGTCTAGAGCCACGAGATCATCAAATAAATCTCCATAGGACACTTTCAATGAAGACTCTCTGTTTCACACAATGTGGAAAGGGAGATTATATCTTTGAGTCCTACGATTATCCTTGTGGTATTGCCGAACATCCGAGGATATGCAAACATATTCACAATGAAGATGGAAAGCCTTCTGGAGCCAACATCAAACAAGCTCCCGGTAGGTGGCATGTGAGATCTATCCAATAGATCAACCATGTGACAACTGAACGTAAACAATGAAGCGATATCTATAATTATGAATCAATCCTGGTTCAGGTTATGGATTGACGGATACCTTTGAAAAACCAGTCATTATGCTTAAAAATCATTTTCTTCAGCACATCGACTGTGTACTCATATTTCAAAATAAAAGGTGTTTATGATTGATAATTGATTTTTCTTTAAAACCTTCGTTGTATTGCAAAAACAATTTCTATTGTGCGATACACGATTGTTTTTCAAATATCTTTTCATCAATCAGTGAATCTCAATTCGCTGGTTCACTCACTCCGTGTTGTCTTCTTTGAGACGTTCCGGTTTGAGAACAGCTAGAGCAGCTGCTAAACCCTATCAAGGAAATTCTTCGAATTATACCATCACAAGATACTTGAATCGATCAACGGGGAACCGTAGGCCGTGTACCTCAATTCAACGAAAGTGATCAAAGACACTTTCGTGCGCTTTATTGCTAACTGTTGTATGCAGGTACGCCCGACGCTTGCAGCTGATCAGAATGAAGCAGTCAATCCATAGCCGCATGCTCACACAACACATTCATTTCTAAAGAAATCATGATTAAGTGCATCAATGACTCTGGTATTTTCACTCCATGCTTCTGCTACGCTGCTGCCAATATCATGAATCAACGAAAGCTTCCCACTCTCTGATGAGAAGAAATCATGATCCAGAATGTGAGCATGTCGGTCCAAATGTCACAACATCACATAATACCAACACCACAATGGATGAGTCAGAGATTTATGATAGCTGATGATCTCAAAGCTAGCTCAAAACTCATTATCACGTGGATCAGATAAAGACCTCCACTTGGATTAACCAAACATGCAATAATGAAGAATCAATGACTACGAAGCTCAGAGCAAAGAACTTTAACAAGAATCCAAGAACAATTTTAATGTAATATCTGTTTGTATTCAATGTATTTTTGAGGTGACCTCCCTTAGCGGGAGATTGTTAGGATTTAGAAAATCCAGTCACTAAAGAGTCGGTCACCTCAAGTATATGTAATCGTTAGAAAGCTCGTAGTCGTAGATTTTTTAATGTTAAGTTTTATTTAGTTAAGTAACACCGTGGAGGACGGACGGGTCTTTACCCACCTGTGATGCCCCTGATCCACAGCCCGTAGGTGGCGATTTATGTAAGACTATAAATACTCTCTACCTCCCAAGGTAGAGAGTTGGAGCTCATTATAATATTTTCATTTTCTCTCACTAAGTTCCCAAACCTCTAACTCTTTCTCTCTCTAAAACCTCTAGTATACGCCTATCTTGGTTATGGTTTAGTGTGTTTATGAAATCCAATATGTTACACTTAAAGACTCGTTAATAAACAAAAGTGATCTTTTGGGAGACAACTCGAATTATCCCTTTTTCTTTCCTTTTTATTAGTTTAGTTGGGTTTGGTTTGTTTTGTTATGATTATTTGCAGGTTTGGATGGCATGGAAATGCACCATAGAGTCTTTCATCCCTGGAATTCCTTTCAGAGAGTTTCTACGGCGTAACTTATTGTTATGATTACATCGTAACCATCGTCAGATTCTGCACTTCTGTCAGGTGTCATTACTTACAGCGTAACTCAATCCATGAGCTTACGCCGTAACTTCCTCCTGTACCAGAAAAATTTTACTTTTTAAATAACAAACATACTTCAACCTTGTATTAGTTTTTAAATGAACTTTGTGGGTGTGTTCTCTGTAAACCCTCACGAGACTTCACTCGTCTACTCGGGACACCGAGTGGTTTAAAAGGCTTGTTGCATTCGCTAAATGCAACCGTGAATCCTACGAAAGTAAGTTAGGTTTAATTGTTTTGTTTTTCTTTTTATTTTTAGATTTATGCTTGTGGGTAGTGATGTGATTTCAGGGATTTAGAGTTTACTCAATAGGCGAAGCGAATGCACGTTTTCTCAAACATGATCCTTCTATCATTTTCAAGAGCAAATTTCATGGGAGTTCTCGTTCTAATTCTACTTTTCTCCTTTATTCTTGCATGTTTACGTACAAAAGGGACTTTGTACATTTCAAGTGGGGTGACGGGAGTAGTAATACATTTTTGAACTTTATTTTGCCCATTTTTCTAGTTTATTTTGAAAAATTATGCCATTTTTAAAAATCTTGACATGTTTTTCTTAACCTAAATAGAATAGACCTTAGCCGAGCGCACTATAACCTTTGATTTTCTCGATGAGATTTAAGCCTTTCCGTTTACCCATATTACTCAAATCCACCAAATATTGAGTCTGTCGGTAGTTTGTAAACTTTAGAACTTGGCTTTTATATCATTTCGAGACCATAGACGAGTAGTGTGTCAAATTAGCTTGATACATTTAGGAGGGACATTTTGAAAAGGAAATGTTTAAGATTACACCAAATAGCCTATATTTGTTAAATTATGTGCGTTTTTCGACTAGTCACCTCGAATCTTTGACCCCCGTGATAAACACTTTTGTTGCACTCACCTTTAGTGCAAGATACCCCTAGTTACACCCTTTCAAGCCATTCTTTTCATTTCTTAACCATTATGTTATTGGTTCGTTACACCTATTCTCCTTAGCCTACCGTGTAGTCTTGGTTTATGATTGGGAATTTGTCGTTTTCCTAAGTTTAAGGTTCGGGTAGAGAGATTCGGGAATCACACCTATGTTGAAGACTTATTATTGAAGATCATTGAAGACCTCCCATATTCCTTACATATGATTCATCTCAAGTGGGGGGTTGACTTATTTATTTGTATATATAGTTATGAAAAAAAATAGTAGCTTTTATTTGTTCATTTGTTGTATAAAGGATAGTGCAAGTATCATTAGCACTAGTTTTGGAGCTTATTGGACTAGTATCGAGGAGTTTACCTCAATCTTATTCATTTGAAGAGATGAGTTAGTTAAAGACCAAGTTAGTGTGCACACCATTATGACATCTAATTATGACACACTAACTTGTTACATGATGATCCAATTTTCGCGTCTTGAAGCTTGGATTTTGGATGGACGGTGGGCGGTGACGACTCAGTTGTAGGCTAAGACTATTTTCTTGTTATTTTATTTTTACACCATTTATGTGCATCCCTTGTCTTATCCTACCCTTTAGTCAAGAATCGTGTCTAGGTGAAGAAGTGAGCAATCATTGGTGTCTTGGCCATGGACTTGGTCATGTATCATTAATTTTTGTCCCTTTTTTTGTGGCACGTTAGTAATGACAATTCACCCTAGCCTATATAATATGTTCACCTATGATTGCCTTTAAGGATTGTCTTCACCTTAGCTCTAGTGGTGGAGATTTATGTAGCTGCCAAGCCTATGATAGAATACATGGTACGATCGTGCAATGAGTGACCACCTCGAAATTGACACTTAGTGTTAGGAATTGGAAATTCCATAGTGAAGTGTCGGTCACCCCGACCATAGACTAGCACAAGTTAGCTCGTAGACATATCGTTATTTACTTGTTTATTAGTTAGTTATCATGATAGTTTAGTTTAGAGCAACACCATGGAGTAAGGATGGGTCTTTACCCACTGTATTCCTGATCCACAGTCCAAAGGAGGACGTGTAGTATGTAACTATAAATACCCTCTACCTCCCAAGGTAGAGGGTTGGACCTTTCATTCTAATCTAACCTTTTCTCTTTTGTTTTCTTTCTCTCTCTAGAAAGGCTCCCATCTTCCACTTTCTCTCTCTAAACTTCATTCATACGCCTCTTATATAATTTGTGTAATGTGTTTATGAAATCCAATATCTTACAATTGGTATCAAGAGCCATGGTTTGATCACTCATCTTTCATGTTCTTGGATTTCTAGTGGTTTTCATACGGTTTTTGGGTTTGAATGAGTTTAGAGTAGTTTGTATCATTTGGATCATTTCTTGTGTTAAAGTTTGGATTTTGATAGTACTTTTGTGTTTAGAATCATTATAAGTGTTTAGGTTTTGATTTGGAAGGCTTGAATCATCGTGGTTGGGTTGTTTTTGGATTAAAAAGTGGCGTTTTTTGAATAATTTTTTGAAGCGTAAACCAAATAGTCACGGTGCATTCTTGCATCGCAGTTTTCTTGCCTTGGAAGCGATTTGTCACCCTTATTTGCCATTTAAGCGAGTTTCCGCAAGCGTTTAGCTGTCAGCTTAAGCGCAGTCTGTCATTTAAGCGCCCAAAGTTGCCTGGGAAGTCGTCAGCTCTGCTTTAAGCGAGTTTCGCTAGTTTAGCGAGTTGCTTGGGAAGCGAGTTGTCAGTTTAAGCGTGTTTTCATTTAAGCGAGTTGTGCCTTAAGCGAGTTGTCTTAAATGCGAGTTTTCTGCTAAGCGAGTTGTCTGCTAAGCGATTTGCCAATTCCTGCTATTTGTCTCTAAACCTAACATACAAATCCCTTGTTTTCACTTCCTTTTCATCTTCTAGTTCCTTTACTACATTATACTTCTCACTAACTTATGGTTTGGTCTTGATTTTAGTAAAATCCCGCGAAAGATTCTATTTCTCGGTTTAAATCGCAGACCTGTAAAATCCCGTGTACACAAAAACATCATGTCTTACACTCCTGATTCATTGATTTCATAAGTACTCAAACTGTATAATGTTGTGGAAAACCATGAGAATATTAACTATACTGAATGGTTAAAGATGATGGAATCAATCAGTGAGGATGTGAGATCTCCGTGTTTAGAATCTAAAGAGAGAGAAATGCACCAGTCAAGGTTCCTAATGCTCTTGCAATGGGTAAGGAAATTTGCATTGAACCTTATCGACAACTTCATTCACACCTCATGTTACTTAGAATTGATGACAAATACACAATAGGAATTGTACGATCATGTATTACACTCTTTCGTTAAGAATTATCATCGACATGCACATTGTTCTTGAACTTGGAACAATTAGAACAACAACTTAATAGAAAAAGGTTCAAGAAGCATTTCTAAAGTTGCACTTCAGTGATCAACAAACAACTTCGGGTACCATTCATCAAAAGGGAATACACTTCAGATTATGATTATCTCCGGGTGACCTGAAATGTGCTTTAAGAATCACAACTGGATGTAAAGTTAATGTGTTCAGAGAGACATTAATCCAACTCATGGATAATGTGGAGAATTATATTGAGGAAGTTACAGTAATGATGAACATGGATGATGTTGCGCTTAAGAGATAGTTGTGATGAATCAAGTAATGCATCAGTTGAAAGATCAGGTGTTGCTAAATGCAGAATATCGAGTGACAGCAATGAATGATGTAACCAGCTGCTCAATAACTCCTTACACAAGAAGTGATGCGGCAATCAGAAGGTGAATGAATGTCGGGTACAATCAAGAGATTGTAGTGTTGAGACCAATAAAGCATCGGATGATGGATCAGTTGACACGAACACGAGGCTCAAACAGATCATAAGCTTGACACAACCAGAAGTTCGGGGCTGACTCTTGTTATACATGACGTGGATGCTATATCGACCATAAATTAACAGGTGTCATGTGATGAGGTACCCTTAACTGATAAACATTGTGCATCTGCAAATGTACCTAAACAAACTGATCTTAATACTGAACTTGATTCTGATAAATGTTCCTTGGTTGAGGCTGAATCTAATAGATTAAAAACAAATGATATGGTTGATAAAAAGGCTTTTGAAGAACTTTCAAACAAATTCTCAAAACTTGAAAAACATTGCATTTCTCTTGAAATTGCAATACAAAGAAAGGAGGAAAATTTTCAAACTATGAAACCACGTAAAAATCCGAATTTCCAATTTCGTGAATTTTTTGAAATAAACGATTTAAAAGCTCAGCTTCAAGCCAAAAACTCGATTATCAACAATTTGAAGAAACATATTTCTGATATGCATGTGAAAAGTAATTTGGTTACAAGTAATTCTGATGTTAATGCTATTGATGATATTCAAGTGAGAAATGATGAATTAGCTGGTTGTGTGGCCAAATTACTAAAGGAAAATGAGTCTTTGAGAAAGCATCACATAGAACTAAGTGACTCTGTCAACGAAGCTAGAACTAAGTCAATGGAACAAACAAACTCTTTGATGGCAAAAATTGATGAACTAAAAGCTCAACTTCAGGAAAAGAGTTTCGCTATTGTTGCCTTAAAGAATGAGCTTAGAAAAACCGTAAGGAAAAGTGTGAATACTAAGTTTGTTAGGAATTAGAAATTCCAGGTATTAAAGAGTCGGTCACCTCAAGTATATGTAATCGTTAGAAAGCTCGTAGTCGTAGTTCTTTTGTGTTAAGTAGTATTTAGTTAAGTAACACCGTGGAGGACAGACGGGTCTTTACCCATGTATGCCCTGATCCACACCGTTGTGTGGCGATTTATGTAAGACTATAAATACTCTCTACCTCCCAAGGTAGAGAGTTGGAGCTCATAATAATATCTTTCACTTTCTCTCACTAAGTTCCCTAAACCTCTAACTTTCTCTCTCTAGAATTCCATTTATACGCCACTTTGTGTTATGGTTTGATGTGTATGTGAAAACTTATATCTAACAATTGGTATCAAGAGCCATGGTTAGATCATATCTTGCACATCTTTGGATTTCTAGTGGTTTTTAGGTGGTTTTTGAGTTTGAAAAAGTTTAGTGGTTTTTGCATCATTTGGTTGATTTCTTGTGTTAAAGTTTGGATTTTGTTAGTACTTTTATGTTTAGAATCATCACAAGTTTGTAGGTTTTCATTTGGTAAGCTTGAATCATCTTGGTTGGGTTGTTTTTGGATTGAAAAGTGATGTTTATGTGGTTTTTCTTGCTAGCGACTTAACTCACGGATTACTTTCTTCGTAGCTTACTTGTTTTACAAATTTGTAGCGAAGTTACGCTTTTAGACCTAGCGACTTAGATCTAGTGATTTATAGTACAAGTAGTGGACTCTCCACTACGGGTAGCTTAACTTGGTGGTAGCGACTTGGTCTCAGTAGCGAGTTGCTCTTTAGCTTAACTTGTATCTTTAGCGACTTGAGTAGCGAATTGTGCCAAAATTTTGCTAGCGACTTGAGGCTTAGCGAGTTACTACTTAGCGACTTGCATTTGTCTAGCGACTTGGGACTCTAGTGACTTAGTGGTGTAGCTTAATTAAGTGTTAGCGACTTGGTGCATTATCTTCTAGCAACTTGGGTGATTGTTTACGGTTTTCTCTTGATTTAGTAAAATCCCGTGAAAGAATCTATTTCTCGGTTTAATCATAGAGTTATAAAATCCCGTATTATCTGTTAACATGTCTACCAACGTTCCTACTATCATCTCCACTGTTGCAGAGGATGTTCAAGCAGTGGGTCGATACTCGTCCACCCATG
This sequence comes from Chrysanthemum makinoi, assembly GCA_910596185.1. Lineage (NCBI taxonomy): Eukaryota > Viridiplantae > Streptophyta > Magnoliopsida > Asterales > Asteraceae > Chrysanthemum > Chrysanthemum makinoi. Next base: position 144,576,089 of record OU343222.1, read on the forward strand.
CTTGACAGAACTGACTACGATTCTTGGGCTCAACGAATCAGATTGTACTGCCTTGGAAAGGAAAATGGTGTCAACATTCTCAAATCCATTGATGAAGGACCATATCGAGTTGAGACGACTAGAGACATACTTGATACTAATGAAGATGGTACTCCTGTTTACGGAATGGACAGACCTAAAATGTATGATGAGCTTGATGATAAGGAGGAAAAGAGATTCGATGCGATATCGTGGCTTCAAACATTGTTCTTCAAGGTCTTCCTAAAGACATCTACAAGCTGATCAATCATAACACCGATGCAAAGGCAGTTTGGGATAATGTTAAGATGCTTCTCTCAGGTTCTGAATTAACTATGGAAGACAGAGAATCCCAACTCTATGACTAATTTGAACACTTCAAGATGAAACCAGATGAGAATGTCTATGAGTACTATGTGAGATTTCATAAGTTAGTGAATGACATGAGGAACATCAGAATGACTATGCCTAACATTCAGCTGAACTCAAAATTTGTGAACAACATGAATCCCGAATGGCACAAGTTTGTCACCCCTGTGAAGCTCACTAAAGGATTGAAGAATACAAACTATGAGCAACTCTATGCCTTCCTCCTTCCGAATGAGAGACATGCTATGTTTGAAAAATTGATTCTCAATCAGTTCAAAACCAACCAGGGAGAGACAAGCTCGCCTAATGACTCAACTGCCTTCTACTCAAACATCGGAATCACAACCAAAGCATCACAAGTCATACCCTGGGTAATGGTAATCACAAACTCATTCTCGATCCTATGTTCAAACAAGCTGATGCTGATGCACACGTGGGTAACTTCATTAATCAACTAGCTCTTCTCATTAGTCAAAACATGAATTCTCTCCCACAAACCAACAACAACCTCGAACAAAGATCTAACCCACACAATCAAGCCACTGTTAAAGATGGAAGGATCGTGGTGCAACCATTCAGAAAGACAAGTATGATCGGGAAGAGGTGGAGCGGTAGAGGTTATGTTGGCAACCCGAATCGAGGAAGGAATGGTAACCAAGGTCAAGCTAAGCCAATCAAATGTTATAACTGTGGTGGTGAGGGACACATTGCAAGGAACTGTACATCTCCAAAGCGCCCACGAATGCCGATTACTTCAGAGATAAGATGCTGCTGGTACAAGCTCAGGACAATGGTGCTGCTTTGGATGAAGAGGAATTGTTGTTTCTAGCCGAGGGCAATGCCAAGACCTATGATGCAGATGTGGATGAGCAGCCTATTCAGGAGATAGGTCACAATCATCCGAATGCCTTTCAAGTCGCTGATTGTGATGCATACGACTCTGATGTGGATGATGGACCTACCGCACACACAATTTTTATGGCTAGCATTTCTCCAATGGTTTCTCCCAAGGTCTCTTCTTCACCACTAGCTGGCCCATCCCAAGACAAACTCATCTCAGAGGTATTAAAACTATACGATAATTCTGATGTGCAAAAGATGCATGACAAAGTACAATCAACTGAAACTATTGAATCAAATGTTGAAAATATGGGTAATATCGATATTATCCCATATGATCAATACGTGAAACAAAGTGAAAGTGAAGGTGTACCAAGTGATGCATCTTCTGCAGTCAACAATGACTATGTTTTTGATGAATACACCGCATGTGCCCCTGATGATTCTGTAATTTCTCAACTAAATGCCTATAAAGAACGTGTTGCTATTTATGAACAACGTGCTAAATTTGAGTTGACCACTCGTGAGCAGGAATTGGATGACCAAGTGCGCATACCATTAGAAAAAGTAATTTTAGAGAAGAAGTATTGAAACAAGAATTAAATTCCTTGCAAGAAAAACTTTCTAAAACAGCTAAGCAAAAACAAGAACTTCAAGAAAATGTGAAAATGCTTAAGCAAGAATTTAATGCAAAGGAATCAAAACTCTTGAGAGACTTTTCTAATCTAAAACTTTGAAAAACAAACTTGAAAACAAGTTGTACATACAAGGAAACACCATTCAGACTGCTCACATGGTCACTAAACATAGAGTTCTAAGCGATAAGCATAGTGTTCCCATTGTTGATAAACCCAACCCGAGTAATTAAAGATAGCAAAATGCTCAAAGTGTGATCTATGATGGCAATGAGATTCTTAAACCTAGACAGAAACCTAGTTGCGTTGAGTGCACTGAGGAAGATAAGAAATCCGATGAAGTCACTAGGGAAAGGATGAACAAAAAATTAGATGATCCTAAATGCAAAGAGAAAAAATAATTATCACTCCCCATGACTACAAAAAGGAAAACTGGATTTCCTTGAACATGTTTAAGCCTCCGACATTGTTGACTCCCGAACAAGTTTTCTGGAAAAAGGATTTAGATAAGCAGAAAGCTGAAAATATTGTTGAAACAAACCCTCCCCTATGGAAAATGCCTAGAGCGACTGTGTATCCTCCTAATACACCAATGCATCTTGTTCCTAGAACAATTGCCACTAAAAGCAAGACCTTAATTAGCCAATATGTTATATTTCAACTATTTGTTGATTTTGAGAAAACTTGCAAGAAAAGGATCACACCCACTGGTATAACGGAAGGAGAAAGGGGTTTTGAGCAAATGAAAGAATGTTATTTAACTGAGGTCATGCCTTTCTTTAAACTTCAAAAAGATCACTTTGAGAGTCTTAAAAAGGGGATAGAAACTGATATCAAAGGAATGGAAAAGGAATTTGATGCAATGGTAGTTGAAGTTAGTGATTATGAGCGTGCACTAAAATATAATGAGATTGAGAGGAAGAACTTGCATACCTTAAATGAGACTCTTATTACTGAATGTGTTGCTCAAGATATCTTTTTCACCGCTTCAAATTGCTCTATTAATGCTTCCAAATTTCATGAACTATCTGTGGCCCTGAAAGTCTCCCATGATCGTGTCATTGAGCTTGAAAAACTAATTCTAAACTAAACGAGAAAATTGAACTGGATGATCACGACAATTTGGTTAAACATTTTTCTAAACTCGAAGTTGAGCATTTTAATTTACAACTAAAATATCAACATCTTAAAGAAAATGTTAAAACTTCAAATATCAAGACATCCTCAGATGCTCCAGAGTTTGATGCAGTTTTTCAAATTAACAAACGTGATGAACAGATTCAAGCTCAGTGCAACACGATCCGAAAGTTGAAAGCCCAAATCTCTCAATTAAAGGGTCAAACGAACAATATGACAAGCTCCCAAATCCCTCCTCCTTTAGATTCTCAGAATTCTCAAACTTTTCATCTTCAAAACTTAGTTGATGCCTTACAAAAGGAAAACGAGAGTTTTCTAGAAGAAAATGAAAAAGTTAAACGACATTTTAAAGAGTTATATGATTCAATAAAAGTCACCCGTGACCAAAACAACGAAAAATAACGTCTTTACAAAAGGAAATTGAGAATCTGAGAAGTCAGGGAAATGGGAAACCGCCACTTGTTTTCAATAAGAATGTTGTCTCAAAGTCACCCTTAGATCTGCAAATACACTGTGACAGTTAAATATATTCCTCCTCATCTTAGGAATAATGAACATGCTTTTCATGAATACTGTGCTCACCTTAAGGATAGTCTAGAATGTCTCCGTGAGATTGTCGAAGAGGATTTCATTAACAAACCTCTTGATAGTGAAATTAGGTTTGCTTGCCTCCATGCCAAACGATCTCAAGAGTTGCTAGAATGTGTAATTGCAACATGTCCCAAATCCTTAACCTTAGGTGCAAAAGGCAAAGCTGTGATGCCTTGTTCTATGCCTAGTGCCAAGCAGAAATCCGTTCTATGCCCAGTCTTAAGAAAGGAAACACTAATGTGCCTTCAAGTAGTTCAGATTCCGGATATGTTAGTGCTAAGAAAGTGAACTTTAGTGTGCCTGCAAAAAGCTCAAATCACAGCCTTAAGAAAGTATACACTAATGTGCCTTCTAGTACTTCAGATCCTTGCACATCAAGTTCAAGAATGCAAAAATTAGATCAACCAACTAATGTTCCCATTCCCTCTACAGGAGTAATCAGTGACTTTAAAGCGAGCAGGTCAAAGTCTCAAGACAATACAAGGAATGATAGGACCTTGCAAGCTAAGAATGTGCATTGGAAGAGAGTAGAAGACCAATCTAGGAACTTTAAGCTTGAGTTGAATAAAACGAATCGTGTTGATTCAAGTATTAGCCTTAGGCGCATCAGTAATTAATTCAATTCGATACTATTTGCAAACCTTGTAATGATGTCTCGCTTGAATTCGTTGCTAATCATGAATGTGGTGTGAATGCTTTGTCTAATGCTGTCAAATGCCCAGTTAAAATTGTTAATGCTAATAATCGTGCAAATAAGGCAAAAGGCAAAAACGAAAGATTGTTAGAAAACAGTGGAAACCCACAGGAAGAACTTTTATAAAGATAGGTTATTATTGGATACCTTTTGGCCATAAGAATAATCAGTTTTGTTCTCAAACCGCTAAGATTATGCCCACTAGAAAATGGATGCCTACTGGTAGAACTATTCCCTTAAGAAGTGAACATACTTTGAATAGGTCAAATACATACACCAAGCATTGCATCTATTCCCAATGATTCCATTGCTTCTACTTCTGATATGGATGTTTCGTTTCGATGTGGGTGTTCCAATTACTGTTACTAACCAAGTGGAACCCATTCTTGCATGGGGATCCCAATTATTCAGTTATCCATTTTTGTCTGTGTTCAACCGCAGATCATTCAAATCGCTCGTGGTACCCGGACTCAGCTGTTCCAAGCATATGACTGGAGACCGGTCGCCGCTCATGAACTTCGTGAGCAAATTCATCGGGACTGTTAGATTCGGTAATGATCATTTCGGTGCAATTATGGGTTATGGTGATTATGTTGTTGGTGATAGTGTTATCTCTAGAGTATACTATGTGGAAGGTCTTGGTCATAATCTGTTCTCTGTTGGTCAATTCTGTGATTCTGATCTAGAAGTAGCCTTCAGAAAACATACTTGCTTTGTTAGAGATCTTAATGGTAAGGAACTGTTAAAAGGAACTCGTGGTTCAAATCTTTACACCATCTCTATAGAAGATATGATGAAGTCTTCTCCAATTTGCTTGTTGTCAAAGGCTTCTAAAACAAAGTCATGGTTATGGCATCGACGTCTCAATCACTTGAACTTCGGCACCATCAATGATCTCTCCATAAAGGACTTAGTTGTAGGTTTACCTCGACTAAAGTATGAAAAGGATCATCTTTGTTCAGCATGTCAATTGGGAAAAAGCAAGAAGTATGCCCATAAACCCAAACCTACTAACTCTGTCACAGAAGTTCTTCATACAATTCATATGGATTTATGTGGACCAATGAGAGTACAGAATATCTTTGGGAAGAAATATGTGTTAGTTATTGTTGATGATTACTCTAGATTCACCTGGGTCAAGTTCTTAAGGACAAAGGATGAAACTCCCGATATCATCATCAAACTCATCAAACAAACTGCAGGTTCGACTTAACAAAACCGCCGAATTATCCGACAGACAATGGAACTGAGTTTGTTAACAAACAACTTAGTGAATTCTATGAAAGCATTGGAATTAGCCATCAAAGAAGTGTTCCACGAACTCCTCAACAGAACGGTGTAGTTGAAAGACAAAATCGAACTCTTGTAGAAGCCGCTAGAACAATGCTGATTTACTCAAAAGTTCCAATGTTTCTCTGGGCTGAAGCTATTGCCATCGCATGCTACACACAAAATCGTTCCCTGATTCACACTGTTCATGGAAAGACACCATATGAACTTGTCCACAACAGAAAACCTAATCTCTTTCCTTCGTGTGTTTGGTGCATTGTGTTATCCAACTAATGAGGGTCAAGACTTAGGGAAACTTAGGGCTAAAGCCGACATTGGAGTATTTGTAGGATATGCACCAAACAAAAAGGGATACCGAATCTATAACAAAAGAACCCGAAATATCATGGAAACCATTCACGCTACGTTTGATGAGCTGACCGGTCAAATGGCTCCTGGACACTCCAGCTCAAGACCCGCACTTCAAAACAGTCCCATTGGTTCATCTCTTGTTCCAAACTCTTCTCAAGAAACTCCATATGTACCTCCATCTCAAGATGATTTAAAGAAATTGTTTGATCCTATGTTTGATGAACTGTATGATTCAATTACTAATGAGGTGTTGATCCCTACAATAGAGGATGCTCATATTCTTGTGAATGAAGTCAATCCTCAGCCTCAATATCTTTAAGTCAAGAAGCACCTGCCTGCTGATCCTTCATCTCATCAACAAATCATCATTCTTCAAATGTACATCATGGAAATGTTTCTGGCATCAATGATGAAGTTAATCCCTTTGAAACTCCTGAAGATGCTCCATTTGAAAACATATTTGCTCCTCGAATCATCATCGAACCATCTTCTTCAGAGACATCGACTCGCTACCTCCCTCAACAACTGCCACATGAACACCTCAAAATGGACTCACGATCATCCATTAGACAACATCATTGGAAATCCCTCTCGCCCAGTATCAACCCGAAACAACTTGCAACCGATGCCTTATGGTGCTTCTTCAACTCCGTACTATCTAAGATCGAACCAAAAGATGTTAAAACCGCCATGAATGAAGATAGCTGGTTCAATGCCATGCAAGATGAAATTCATGAGTTTGATCGACTTGATTTATGGGAGTTAGTACCGCTCCATTGTGCTATGATTATTGCTCTTAAATGGATCTTCAAAGTGAAACTTGATGAGCATGGTGATGTGTTGAAGAACAAGGCTCGATTAGTTGCTAAAGGATACCGTCAAGAGGAGGGTATAGACTTTGAAGAATCTTTTGCTCCTATTGTTCGAATCGAGGCAATCGAATCTTTTGGCTAATGCCGCTAGTAAGAACATGGTAGTCTATCGATGGATGTGAAACGGCATTTCTGAACGGAGATCTTAAAGAAGTCGTCTACGTCAGCCAACCTGAAGGATTTGTGAATCAAAAGCATCCTACTCACGTTTATCGTCTGAAGAAGGCTCTTTACGGTTTAAAGCAAGCTCCAAGGGCATGGTATGATACACTGTCAAAGTTTCTTCTATCAACCGGATTTAGCAAAGGAGCAGTTGATCCTACATTGTTCACCGTGAAGTCGTGCAAACATTTAACTCATGTTCAAATTTATGTTGATGATATTATTTTTGCCTCGACTGACCCAATGGAATGTGATCACTTTTCTAATGAAATGAGTTCAAAGTTTCAAATGTCAATGATGGGACAAATGTCATTTTTCTTGGGATTACAAATTTCACAAAGTCCCGAGGCATTTTCATAAATCAATCTAAATATGCAAATGAGATTTTAAAGAAATTTGGATTTGATTCAAGTGACCCTGTTGACACCCCCATGATTGATCGAACCAAACTAGATGAGGACCACTCAGGGATCATGATTGACCAAACGAAATATCGTAGTATGATTGGATCCCCGATGTACCTCACGCTAGTAGACCGCACATCTTGTTCGCTGTTTGCATGTGTGCTAGATACCATGCTAAGCCTACTAAAAAGCACCTTGAAGCAGTTAAACGGGTCTTTCGGTATCTCCAAGGAACCATCAATATGGGACTTTGGTACCTGAAGAACATCGGTATGTCACTAACGCCTATGCAGATGCCGATCATGCAGTTGTCAAGATACTCGTCGAAGTACATCCGAGGTGCTCAGCTTTTGGGTGATAAGCTTGTGAGCTGGTCTTCAAAGAAGCAAATGAGTACTTCTATTTCTCTACAGAGGCTGAATACATAGCCATGTCATCTTGTTGTGCTCAAATCTTATGGATGAGATCTCAATTATCCGACTATGGCTTTGAATTCAACAAAATCCTCTCAGATCTGTGATAATAAAAGTGCTATTGCTCTCTCATGCAACAACGTTCAACACTCAAGAGCAAAGCATATCGACATTCGACATCATTTCATCAGGGAACAAGTGGAAAAGGTGTGGTGGAACTCTATTTTGTGAGGTCTGAATATCGCTTAGCGACATCTTCACCAAAGCTCTTCCAAGAGAACGCTTTGAGTTTATTCTTCCACGACTTGGCTTGAAAAGCCTTCAACCAGAAACACTCAAACGTCTTCAGGAGGAAGACGAGGAGTAAAGGTCAATCTTCATCTATCTCTTGTAAATACTATTCAAAAACAAAATACAAAATTATAAAACTCTCAAAAATCAAATAGAAAATTATAAAAATTTCTAAATCCATAAAAATCAAAAAAATTCAAAAATCTTCAAAAATATTGTCAATTTGTCATGTTTTTCTCGGTTCGATAATATCTACGGTTTTTGTGCTGTCATTCAAAGAATGACACGGGACTTTAGATGTTGTTCGAAAAAGAAAAAAAAAAATCAAAAAAAAAAAAATATTTTTGGGAGAAAGAGAAACAATGGTTTATTGTCATTTTCAGGCAATAACCCGCTTTTAAAAGAAAGAACAGAGCCATGTTTTATCATGTTTTCAAATTCCATGCTCTGATTCTATAAACATTTATCCGCTGAAAACTAAATGCTTTGAAAAATAACTCGGTCTCTATTTTTGATAATCATCTGGACTTATTTGTCAAAATATCTATCTCTCAATCAACAACCTATGTCATTGATTGAGGGGAGAATGATTTCAATTAAATTAAAAGTTATTTGGCATTAAATTGTTTTCAAAAGATGTACATGCATGTTTTATCAATGGAGTTTAAAGTCTTAAAATCCGATCCTTATCAGCTTAAAACGCTTTCATAATCAAGTCACAATTCTCCTTAAAAGCTTTCAAAATCAATTTAAATCTATAAGAGATCACAAATCTCAAATGATTTGATAATTGTGATCGGGGTAGAATTTGTGATTTAAATTGATTTAAACCGATGGTTTTATAAGGATGTACATGCTCTCCTTCCCACATGTGACAAACGATTTCAAATTTTCCATGCACATGTTGAGGGGAGCATCTATCTTAAACCTATGATTTGAAACGTGATCATTTATCTCAATGTGCAGGTTCCCTCTAGTATGTGCAAAACTCTTTTCAAATCTCGAGGCACATATTGAGGGGAGCAAAATCATGAAAACCTCATCCTTCCCCAAAATGCTTTAACTACTTGATTCGTTTTGGGAAGTGATGTTGATATTTTTTGAAAATGGTAATCAAAGAAGTTAATTCTTTCTCTTGCCTCCGTGTGGAAAACTATTTCAAATACTTGATTCACATGTTGAGGGGAGTTCTTCTTCTAAAAATATCAAAAACAATTCATGTACAAAATGCTTTGATAAAATATCATAAGTATCTGGATTGATTTTCAAATGGTTTTCAATTGGTTCCTATGGCCGATGAACAATACCAAAAAGACCGACCAACTTTACATTATGTATGGTGATATAAGGACGATAAGGTTAGGTATGTGTTCCCATGATCCGCCAGAACCGGAGGGATCTACCCAGGGACTATCCACTAGTTAGTGTAGAGTTCTTAGGTATGATGATAAAAGGAGAAAAATGAGATATGGGAAGAGTGCGGACTGAGATCGAGCTAGTACTGGAATAAACCCAACAAGGTTCTAGCTATGAAGTCTCGGTAAGCAATGAAGGGGTTGAAGAATGAAAAAGAATTGAATGAGAAAAGGGTGAAAACAAATAGCCCTCCAATTATTCAACCTTAGGCAGTAAACCGGTTCAATTCATATGCTACTGATGGTAACATCGGTATTGAAGACAAGACGTCATGGACCCAAGGACGCACTGCACTTCAACTTTCCAAACCACTCAAGTTCCTCTTAAAAGGACTTGTTTCATTCTCACGGGAACCGACATTATCTATCGACTTTCTCTTAGAGATTGTTGATATTGAAGGAGGAGACCCTCTCCCTAGTCTCCGATATAGGATCCAAATATGCACAAATTGAGTCTAGAGCCACGAGATCATCAATAAATCTCATTAGGACACTTTCAATGAAGACTCTCTGTTTCACACAATGTGGAAAGAGAGATTATATCTTGAGTCCTACGCATTATCCTTGTGGTATTGCCATAACATCTGAGTGATATGCAAACATACTCACAATGAAGATGGAAAGCCTTCTCGAGCCAACATCTAACAAGCTCCTGGTAGGTGGCATGTGAGATCTATTATACAGATCAACCATGTGACAACTGAATCGAAACAATGGGGCGATTCAATCTTTTGAATCAATCCTGGTTCAGGTTATGGATTGACGGATACCTTTGAAAACCGGTCTTTGTGCTTTAAAACTCTTTTCATTAGCACGTCGACCGTGTACTAATTTTTCAAATCAAAAGGTGTTTTATGATTGATAATTGATTTTCATTAAAACCTTCGTTATATTGCAAAAACAATTTCTATTGAGCAATACACGATTGTTTTTCAATTATCTTTTCATCAATCGTGGACGAATTCGCTGGTTCACTCATTCCGTGTTGTCTTCTTTGAGACGTTCCGGTTTGAGAACAGCTAGAGCAACTGCGAAACCCTGTCAAGGAAATTCTTCGAAATTATACCTGATCACAGTACTTGTAATACCGATCAACGGGAACCGTGGGCCGTGTACCTCAATTCATCGAAAGTGATCAAAGACACTTTCGCGCTTTATTGCTAACTGTCTTATGCAGGTACACCCCGACGCTTGCCGATCGTAATGAAGCGGTCAATCCATAGCCGCATGCTCACCTAACACATTCATCTCAAAAGAAATCATGATTAGTGCATCAATGACTCTGATATTTTTAACTCCATGCTTCGCTACTGCCTGCCAATATCATGAATCAACGAATGCTTCCGCTACTCTGATGAGAAGATATCATGATCCATAATGTGAGCATGTCGGTCCGAATGTCACAACATCACTTAATACCAACACCACAATGGATGTATCGAGATTTTCTATTAGCTGATGATCTCAAAAGCTGGCTCAACATTATTATCACGTGGATCAGGAAAAGACCTCCACTTGGATTAACCAAACATGCAATGTGAAGAATCAATGACTACGAGCTTCGAAGCAAAGTACTACATCAAGAATGCAAGATCAATTGTTAATGTAATATCTGATTGTATTCAATGTCATTTTAGTATATGATTGAGGTGACCTCCCTTAGGGGGAGATTGTTAGGAATTAGAAATTCCGGTATTAAAGAGTCGGTCACCTCAAGTATATGTAATCGTTAGAAAGCTCGTAGTCATAGTTATTTTAAGTTAAGTAGTATTTAGTTAAGTAACACCGTGGAGGACGGACGGGTCTTTACCCACTGTATGCCTGATCCACAGCCCGCTGTGTGGCGATTTATGTAAGACTATAAATACTCTCTACCTCCCAAGGTAGAGAGTTGGAGCTCATAATAATATCTTTCACTTTCTCTCACTAAGTTCCCTAAACCTCTAACTTTCTCTCTCTAGAATTCCATTTATACGCCACTTTGTGTTATGGTTTGATGTGTATGTGAAAACTTATATCTAACAAAGTTTACAAAACCATCAACCCTGGGGAAGCCAGTTTCTCATCCCACTAGAGACCGGTCCGTTGTTAGGCAGCCTACTGCATTTATATCTGAAAGAACAAAATCTCTAAAGACAAGGCTTGCCTCCCAAGTTGATGCGATACAATTTTTGACAAAACCAGTCACTTCACCTGAGTTACCTAACTATAATGCTTTTAGCTCCGCTAACCCTCAACAAGTAGCTACTTCTACTCCCAGCACCTCTAGGATTAGTTCGAAAACAGTGCCAAAACCAAGCATTAAAACCCAGAATTCATATGATATGAATGACTTGTGTAAGAACTATTATCTAGAAGAAGCTAGGAAAAAGGCACCGATTTGAAAAGACGGAATTTTAGGTGCAAGAACTAGGGTGACGAATTCTACGAGATTTCAAGGCACTGCTAGTAGTTTTAAACCATTACCTAGGAACACTCAACTAAAGACTAGGGATTGGCTTGGATCTAAGGGTAGTTGCGTTTCGAATAAATCTATTCCCGTAGTAGACCACTCTAAGAACTATAGATCATCTTCTGAATCCAAACAAGCTGTTTGCTCGAATTGTCTGAAATGCATCTTTAAGGCAAATCATGATAATTGTTTTTCAAAATCCCTAAAGAATGTAAATGCTCATGCAAAGGTTCAATATGTTAAGTCTAGGATCTACACTAAGTCTATGAAGCAAAACAAACAAAAAACTTCGCCTAGATGGATACCAACTGCTAAATCTTTGGAAACTAGGAATAACGATAGGTCTTCCACTATGCATAAGAAGTTTAACAATCCTAGACCTTGCCATAAGTGGATACCATCTGGTAGAATGTTTAAGGATGTTGGACTTAGGTGGATACCTACTGGAAAGCTGTTTTCTGATGGGAAAATTAAGGTTGACAGTGAAACCCCAAATGGTTTGGATACTAATGTCACTAACCAATATATATGCAAACAAGCTTGTAATGTTAGTGCAGGTAATCCTTACTCAGTTACAGATACTTCGATCCTTCAATACATGGACTGGCTTAAAGTATAGATAACACAAGGATTGATATCTCATAACTCACGGGTTCAATTAACTCAACCTTGATATTCAAATCGGCTATCACGTCTGTTCACATCAGTTCAGGCCTCGTTCTTCATCACTATGGCGTCTGTAGATTACACTTCAGGCTCGTTCCTCAAAGAAAAGAAAAGTGTACGCCTCATTGCGCTTTATCTTCAGAAGAAGAGAAATCTTCATTTTTATGACCATTCTCATCGACATTCTTCATCAACAAGCTTTATGTTTTTCCATGCACATTCAATCCTCAAGTGGATCTCCGTTCATTGGTATATATTCTTATTCACTTGCTCAATCAAAATGGCAAACTTCATTTGCAATTTTTGAGGGGGAGAAGAGTAAATATACTACATGTTGATGGATGCTTGAGTTATGGTCATACAACTCTCCAACGCCTAATGTCTTCACTCACTAAGGATAACTGGGATTTACTATTTGGGATTCGTTGTCTTTCAAGATATGTTTGATGAGTACTTCCAACCTCCAACGAATGTTGATCATCCAATTTCTGAAGCTCATGCTCCGGTTCCTACTGACTCAACTGGTTCAACATCTAAGAAGTACTTCTCGGAATTCTCAAGAAACCTTATCTTCAGTTATTTCACAAGGCGTTGATAATGACTATCATAATATTGTAGTTGCACTATTGAATAATAATCCGCTCTTTGGTATTCCTTTGCCAAATCTTCACGGATTTTTGTTCATGAATAATGATCCACTCTTTGGTATTCCTTTGCCAAATATTCACGGATTATTGTTCCTCTCAATGTGCACGCTATATATCAACCACATGAACATTAAGAAAAATGAATACCTCATCCGCACGAAGACATTATTGGTGAATCTTCCAGATCAGTCTCTATATGTATACCTTAGGAAGAATGCATTGATGTTGAGGAAGCATTTGTTCCGGTTCATTCAGTGGGTCAATGTACATCCGGTTGTATATTTATTCACGTGTTGGACATTTGACACAAGTTGATTACTTCGGAGTTAATCATTCATCACTGATTTGATATTGAAGTTGAATTTTACAAAGGCGTGTTCTTATTTGATAACTTGCTCGAGCCTAAGAATTTTAAGTTGAAGATTTGGTTTATCTAGTTACCAGCTGTTGGGATGGATGGTTGAAGACCTGGTTAACTATCACTAAAAGGAGTTATGTTGTTTTACTCAGTGTCACACGTAGATGTCGTTGTGGATAATCGCAAGAGGTATTAATGTCTCATACTTTGGTTGAGTATTGAGTACTTAGAGATTTGCTTTGAGCATGAATTCTCGACACCATTCTTTCAACATTAGTGCAAGCTTAGGATACAAATGCGGGGAATTCGTCTACAGTTTCAAAGTTTGGTATATCAGGTTTGCTTCATCAGTGGTCACTTCAAATTGTCTACATCTAGGTTGATTAAGATAGTCAGTGAGAGTTTCTGTAGCGGTTGATTCTCACAGGATTCATTTGAGCTAATTTGTTGTTCTTCTCTATTTCAAGATTATTTGGTATGTATAATGTGTTGCTGATTCTGAGATATCAAAACCAGCAAGGGGGAAGGAGACATATATCTAAACACACAACGAGTACACGTGATGAACTTAATACTTCTTCTCTATTGAAGATATTTCGGGGAGACAAATGTCATAACCGCAGAGAATCTCAGTGTCTAACTCGTAGCCTTTGGTGTGTTGTTCCAGCTATTTGGGGGAAGGATGTATTATTCCAACCATTTGGGGGGAAGTGGTCTCTGGATACTTTTGGTATGTGTTAACTCAGTCTTCAGAAGGAAGAAATAGGAGAAGTATACCTGGTTAGTGAGATGATATTGCTTGTCGACATCTTCGATATGGCTTATGATAAAGTGCTTCTGGTTATTGCTTCATCTACACAATGATTATGATGATTCCGTTGAGATCGCAACCATCAGGGGAGAGATACGTATACATCAGGGACGCACAACATGTTCACATGATCGAGCTTATTCAGTTATTCCAGAGTTGATATCCGCAGAGATGATCAGTGATTCAACATGTTACTTGGATGTCATCGTCTCTTCTCTTGTTAGATACATGTGTACATTATGGGCTGATTGATTATATGTTACATAACTGGAATGCATTTGGTGAAATGAAGATGTTGATATATTGTTCTCCCGAATAGACAACTGCTCAAACTTGAAGAGTAATGTGTACATCGAGGACGCACAACAAGATCATGTGATCGGGGCTTAATCATTTGTTTCGGGTTTGATAACCGCAGAAATGATCCGTGTTAAATAGTTACTTCGTTGTTATCATCTTCTTCGGGTTCTTGAGCTTCATACAATTAGACTGTTTGCTTCACTTCTTCTTCTTGGGGGAAATGGTCTTTTTACGAGGATTGTCGGTTTTGGGGGAAGCTGCCAAAGATTCACTTTTTGAAGGCTCAAGTTCTTGCGACAATTCAAGAGCCTCGAATGCTTTGGTGGTGAAATTTTAAGAGATGATGACTTCTATCTTCTACAAAGTGATGAACGATTTCCTTATCTCGGTACTCTTATCATCATCTTCTTAAACTATTTCTCTATCGTTGTAAATAATTTTCAAAAAGCAAAATACAAAAATATAAAACCAACAAAAGAAAATAGAAAAATATAAAACCAACAAAAACCCATAAAAATCAAAAATTTGAAAAAGACCAAAAATATTGTTTTTCTAAGACATGTCTTCTGGTATCGATAACATCTACGGTCTTAGAAATGTCATTCAATAATGGCACGGGACCATAGATGAAGTTCGAGCAGGAGGTATAAATATTCTTTTTCAAAACATGTCTAAAACTATGGCTTGCAGTTATTTCAGACTGTAACCCGTGCTTAAACCATGGTTTGCTATTATTTCAGATAGCAACGAATTTTTCAAATGAAGGAAAGTGCTGCGCTAAACCAATTTTCAAATATTTCGTGCACTTATCCCAAAACATAAATGAGGAAAGTATGTCGAAGGACTGCTGTTCCTACTCAAATATTTTTCCTTCTAAAAATTCTTTAGAAAAATATTTGTTTTAACAAATGGTGGTATATGAGTTGCTTGAAAATCAATCAGAATCAAATTTTCATAAAATTGCAAAAACTCAATCAATGACTTCAGCGCTTTTAAAACTTTTCATAGAAAGAATCATTGATTGAGGGGGAGAATTTTTTTCAAATTTATATCATCTATTGGGCTTATATAATTATCCTATATGCTTAACTGAAAATGATGTTAACCTACGTTGAAGGACTAGGTGCCTAGGATATGACTGTTAGGATTAGATGATTTGAGTTTGTTAAACACATGATTCCTATGTCTTTGTATGATCTGATTGATATGTTGAATTGACTTTTATTAGACGATTGCTGTTTGGGTGATGTCGACCACCATATATATGTTTGTATGTCCACTAACGTATGCAGATATCATGGTTCATAAGAATGTTCCCGGTCCGGATCCCACAATAGAAGATGATTGGATGCCGAAAGGAAAGGGTAACTATACCTTGGGTTGACAAATGAAGAAACGGAGCTTAATTTGACTTCTATGGAGAGTTGGCATGAAAAAATGCAACGTAAGAGGTCTCACTGCATCAGCAGATGGTTTTCTTCATCATCAAATGAAGAAACGGAGCTTAATTTTACCTCTGTGGAGAGTTGGCATAAAAACATGCAACGTAAGAGGTATCACTGCTTTAGCAGATGGTTTTCTTCCAGCCTTACAGCAACAACAGAAGCAGCTTCTACACCACCTAACGTATCTTGTGTAGAAAAAGTAGTGAATGATACCATTTTTAAACAATTTTTTGAATAATATTGTTTTGAAAAATGGAAAAATATTGGTTTTGAAAATAAATTGGAATTAATTTTAAAAATCACCGGACTTCATTTTATCAAAACTTAAGTCACTCAATCATCGACTACGGTCATTGATTGAGAGAGAGAGTGATTTTAAATAAATTATTTTCAAACAATATTTCTTCATAAAAGTCCGTTTGTACATTATAAAGTGGTGATCTAAATATTTAATGTTATATCATGGTACGATTTTCTTTAAAACTCAAAGATCTTTCAAAATAAAAAAATTTCTGTTCTTGTTTGGTTGTGAAATTGTTTTATTTTACTTAAAGATCTCTTAAAACCATCATACCTGACACTAACAATCTTTAATGTCTTAAATTGATCCTTATCAGTTAATTTCAAAATTAAATCTTGCCACGTCTTTCCTCAAATTTTTCTAAACGATTTAAATCAATCGGGATCCAAAATCTCAATTGGTTTGAAATTTTTGATTGGGGGAGAGATCGTGATTTAAATCTCAAATTGGTTTTAAAGGGTGATTGTATCAAAAGCACTCCTTCCTTCATGTGCCAAACGATTTCAAATACATGATGCACATGATTGAGGAGGAGCATTTAACCAAAAACCAGAAGAGTATTTAAACAAGGCCACATATTCTCCCATGTTTTCTAAACCTTATTAAATCACTTGGGATCAAAAATCTCAAAGGGTTAGATATTTTTGATCGGGGGAGAATTTGTGATTTAATATGAAATTTGATAAAAGATGATCGTTTTGATTCAAAGTGCAGGCTGCTCTCCCATATGTGCTAAACGCTTTCGAATCTCGAAGCACATATTAAAGGGGGAGCATTTCTAAAGAAATTAAACTATCAAGGTACAAAGGTTTCAACGTTTTATCATATGTACCTTGATTGAGTTTGAAATGGTTTTCTCTATGGCAAATGTAATCGTGAAAGTACTTCTAAGATCTCTTTCCTCTATGTGTTAAATGATTTCATATATCCTACGCACATATTGAGGGGGAGAATTTACCAAGAAAATCAAATGGCTTTTTCTACAGAAACTGTGATCAAGAAATTATTTCTAATAACTCTTGCCTCTATGTGCTAAAACAATTTAAAAAATCATATGCACGTGTTGAGGGGGAGCATTTCTAAATGATCAAAACAATTAAGGTACAAAATACTTTGATATTATATCACAAGTACCTTGACTGATTTTCCAAATGATTTTTCAATTGGTTTCATGAAGGAATGAACAATACCAAAAGACCGACCAATTTACTTTATGCATGGTATTATAAGGATGGATAGGTTAGGTATTCGTTCCCACGATCCCGCCAGAGCCGGAGGGATCTACCCAGGGAAAATCCACTAGATAGTGTAGAAGTCCTTAGGTATGATGAAAAAAGGAGAAAAGTGAGATATAGGAAGAATGCGGACTGAGACAGAGCTATTACTGGAACATACCCAACAAGGTTCTAGTTATGAAGTCTCGGTAAGCACTGAAGGGGTTGAAGAATGAAAAAGAATTGAATGTAAAAAGGGTGAAAAGAAATAGCCATCCATTAATTCAACCTTAGGACAGAAACCGGGTTCAATACATATGCTACTAGTGTTTACTAAGGTAACACTGGTATTGAAGACAAGACGTCATGGACCCAGTGACGCACTGCACCTTACTTCCCAAGCTACTCAAGTTCCTCTTAAAAGGACTTGTTTCATTCTCACGGGGAACCTACATTATCTATCGACTTTCTCTTAGGGATTGTTGATATTGAAGAAGGAGACCCTCTCCCTAGTCTCCAACATAGGAACCAAATGTGCACAATTGAGTCTAGAGCCAAGAGATCATCCACAATATCTCATTAGGACACAAAATTAATGAAGACTTGTTGTTTGACATTATGTGGAAAGTAAGTACATATTAAGAGTCCTACGCATTACCCTTGTGGTATTGCCAGAACATCCGAGTGATATGTAAAATATTCACGATGAAGATGGAAATCCTTCTAGAGCCAACATTAAACAAGCTCTTGGTGGGTGACATGTGAGATCTTTTCTAAAGATCAAGCTTGTGACAACTGGACAGAAACGATGGGGCGATTCATTCTTGAATCAACCTTGGTCCAGGAAATGAATTGACGAATACTTTTGGAAAAACCGTTTGATGTGCAAATCTTTTTTTCTCTAGCACATCGAATGTGTACTTATGTTTTCAAACACAAAAAGTATCTCTGATTGAAAAAGTACTTTTGGAAAAACCGCTCGATGTGCAAATCTTCTTTTCTCTAGCACATCGAGAGTGTATTCCTTTTCAAATACAAAAAGTATTTTTGATTGAAAATTGATCTTTCTCATAAAACCTTCGTCGTATTGCAAAATTCTTTCTTCTAAGCAATACGCGATTGTTTTCAAATCAATTTTTCATCAATCGGTGTATCTCAATTCGCTGGTTCACTCACTCTGTGTTGTCTTCTTTGAGTTGTTCCGGTTTGAGAACAGCTAGAACAACTGCGAAACCCTGTCAAGGAGATTCTTCGGGATTATACCTGATCACAAGGAGCTTGTACTGATCAACGGGGAACCGTGGGCCATGTACCTCAATTCAACGAAAGTGATCAAAGACACTTTCGTGTGTTTTATTGCTAACTGTTGTTTGCAGGTACATTTGGACGGTTGCAGCTGATCAAAATTGAAGAGTCAATCCAAAGCCGCATGCTCACAGCATCCATACTTAATAAAAGAAATCATGACAAGTGCTTATCTACATAACCTGGCTCTGATATTTTATACTATGCTTCTGCTAAGCTGCTGCAAATATCATGAACCAGTAAAAGCTTCCGCTACTCTGATGAAAAGATGTCATGATCCAGAAAGTGTGAGCATGTTGGTCCAAAAGTCACAACTTCACATGATGGCAACATAATAAAGGGTGATCCAGAGATTTACTGTGGCTGATGATCTCAAAGAAAGCTTGAAGATCATCAAGATGTGGATCAGTTCAAAGACCTCCACTAAAAGTACAAAATAATCGGAAAATGAAGAGTCATTCCTCAAGTACAAAGATTGCGGTACTGAAGAATTGAAGTCTACGAGCTCAAGACTGAAGATAAAATAGAATGCTAGGATTCGAAATGTAAAACATGGGGTGACCTCCCTTAGGGGGAGATTGTTAGGAATTGGAAATTCCATAGTGAAGTGTCGGTCACCCCGACCGTAGACTAGCATAAGTTAGCTCGTAGACATATCGTTATTTACTTGTTTATTAGTTAGTTATCAGGATAGTTTAGTTTAAAGCAACACCGTGGAGGAAGGACGGGTCTTTACCCACTGTATGCCTGATCCACAGTCCGAAGGAGGACGTGTAGTATGTAACTATAAATACCCTCTACCTCCCAAGGTAGAGGGTTGGACCTTTCATTCTAATCTAACCTTTTCTCTTTTGTTTTCTTTCTCTCTCTAGAAAGGCTCCCATCTTCTACTTTCTCTCTCTAAACTTCATTCATACGCCTCTTATATAATTTGTGTTATGTGTTTATGAAATCCAATATCGTACACTTAGAATAGAGAGAGTATGAGTGTTTTGTTCCCATTTGTGTGGTGTTCGGCTTTGATAAAATCTAGCATAGGAAGTTTTTAAATTCGTATTTTTTAAGTCTTTTGGAGATATCTTTTTGAGAATGATTCTAATAAGGTATATCTGATGGCAAGTAGAGTTCAAGTGAATATTTCCTTTTCAGGTTAATAATGAGCATAGGAACGAAGAGATGCGGAATTGTAAGGTTATTAATGAAAATATACAAGAGTATGCTGACCAGAAAAGAGTTACAGTGTATATCCTTACTCTACTTATGACGTAACAAGGATTAACACTAGATGATCAAAGTCAACACTGACCAAGGTTACGGCGTAACTCCTACACAAGTTGCTCAGTATATATATTTCGAAGACTTAGAAGAATTTCATGGGCAAAAGAAGTTACGAAGTAAACACTTTCATGGTTACGACATAAAGTGGTTAACGATAATTATACGTTCGTAACTTACCTTTAGGTTACGCCGTAGTTTAATCACTGAGGATAAGATCGTCCTAGATTCAAAGGTTATGGCCTAACTAACCCTAGAGGTTACGCCGTAACTTAGTCGAGACTATAAATACAAACCCTAATTTTGCATTTTCATATATTCTCAACACACAAAAACCAGAGTACGATTCAGGGCTTCATGGAGGACGAGTTCCAACAACATACAAGTCAATTCCAAAGGAGAATTCACGCCATACACTTCATAAGTTTTAGTATTTCATATTACATTCTTGTATTTAATTCATTTCTTCATTCATGATGTTAAATATTGATTTTTCTGCATGTTTTAATATGACCGGCTAAACACCTTTGGTGTTAGCCTAGTTATGAAATTGTTATTATTATGATGTAGTTTTCTCGTTTTCATATCACTTTATATGTAAACTTTCTTTGCTTATTTTGAGACACCCTAATTTTTGTAGCATGGAAGTTTGAGTATTATCTAGGAAGCTAGGAGAATTGACCATATGACCCTAGTGAATCAGGTTGCGAGTAGTGGTAAGAACTGACCATAGGACTATCACTATCTTGCGTGAGAATTTTACCCAACGATCACCTTCCAACTGAAAATGCTTAAGAAGTTAGGGGAGACCTAAGAACCGACCATCCGAGTTTCATTAAATAAGTGTTAGATCGTAGCGGCACTTAATGACTCTTCCATAGGGTAAACCCACGAACTCTTGTAATCATTAGGTTATGGAATAGGACGCTATGGAAAATAAGCTAGACAAATTGATCATATGAGTCTAGCGACTTTAATCCCCATGTGGAGCGATAGAAAACATTAAATAGAAAATGTAGTCATAACATAAAAAGATTAGTAACTAGGCTAGCACATTTCTCTCTATTGTTCACCTCCCACTTCTATTCGCTTTCTATTTTATTTCATTAGTTAATTAATAAAATTATAAAAAAACCCTTTTAAAACTAGTGACACAAGAACTTAAATTAGATTCACACACATAGCTTTTGGGACGACCTCGGCTTTACCGATTACTACATTACACACGACCAGGTACACTGCCCGTTAGTGCATTAGGTACACCTTAGGTAGACGTGACTTTATAAATATTAAAACCTGATCAGAAATCCTGCATCATTAACATTATTATTGGTCTTAACAACAAAAGTAGCATGTTAAGTCTTATTGGTAGGAGAAATACCAGGATGAAGACCCTTTATGCGACTCTTCCCTGAACACAATATTAAATGCATCCATTACATTAGGTAAAGAATCCTTAGCTAAAATAGTACTTCTAATAGGTTGATACACATCATTTAATTACATCAACAACTGCAAAAGTTTGATTAATTGAGTATGTTAAACACTAGCAATTTTAGCGTCACAAGTACAAGCAGGTCTACCTTCACAAGTGCAGGTAGGCAATAAGGTCAGAATATCAAATTCTTTCCACAAAGAATTCAATTTATGATAATAATCTGGAACAGACAAGTCACCTTGTTTTAAACTATTTATTTTATGCATCAGATTAGAAATAACAGATCCATCCATTTTATCATAGGTTTCTTTTATTCTTTCCATACGTCAGAATCAATTTCAAAATATACTAGACTAGTACGCAATTCTTGAGATAAAGATCCCAATATCAAACCAAGAACAATGGCATTAAATCTTGAGTTAATTACTTAAATAGACAAATAATAATAATAATAATAATAATAATAATAATAATAATAATAATAATAATAATAATAATAATAATAATAATAATAATAATAATAATAATAATAAATAAATAATAAAATAAATAAAACTTAATTTTCAGTCTATAGACTTCGCGACTTTTTTTTCCAAGAGAGGGAAGTCGAGCAAAATTACAGTGAAGTCGAGCAAAAAAAAAGTCACGCAGCCTTTTGGTCTATATTTGGAATTTTTTTTACCATGGTCTATAGAGTGGATAAAAAATTTCTCTTGGTTTATATAAGTCATTAGCCCTAAATCTTTCCCATTGTTGAGACAAAACGGGACTAGTTTCAGTTTTAACACATGTTCCATCTATAAATCCCATTTTAACTTTTCCTTTTAAAGCAAAAGTTATAGCAGTAACCCACATTTTATAATTCTCAAAACTAGTTAACTTGAAATTAACAAAAGACATACTAGAATTATCATTAGCATGTTAAAATAGTGAATTACCAACATCCAAATTGTTAATCAGAACCTCATCACTACTACTACAACCATGAAAGCAGACAAACAAATAACCGATAATCGGACGAAAGGAAAACAAACCAAACAAATAGACAAAAAGAATCAAGCAGATAAACTACAAGAAAAGAAATAACCACTAGATGGACAACATTTAGACTCGGTTACAAAGAGGTACTAATTTTATTCCAGTGATGAACAAGAACATGATTCCTTGCTTCTTAATGGAAGTAGGTCAAGTATAACCACCACATTAGGGTATAAAACCGGATAACCAATCAATATTTGTAAAGCATGGTAAATTCGTACATCCAACAACCTTCAAACACAAATAAACACCAATTAACCAACCACATCAACTTCAAAAAATATTCCAACCTGTCCTCCAATAATCTAATTCAGAAAAATAAAGACAAGAATATTAAAAAAGCATGAGAGGTGTTATAGAACAACCAAACACCAGTGGAAGACTTAAACTGCCCCTCTTCTTGATTCACTTAATCAAGAAGAGAAGTAAGACCCCAAGAGCACTCCCAAAGCAATCAAGAATCAACAATATCAAGAAAAAAACCCCCGGATAATTAGGGTTTCAAGACAAAACCTTAATTTTATATATCTAAGCAATTAACACCCCAAGAACACGATTCAGCCAACAATCAACCAGATCCAGCATCAAGAACCACCAATCAACCACCATAACCAACCCCCCTCCCCCCAAAATTTTTGTAACCAACTAGAAATCACCCGATCTTCACCAGGCAATCAAGAACTAACAATTGAGATGACTGCTACTACTATACCATGTAAAAGTTATTAAACCAATCACACAAACACCATTTTGCACTCAACCAACCACTCCACATGCTTATTTTTATATTTATATAATTAGATTTATGGATCAATCGAGTGCTATACTACATGCAAATAAAAGCAATCATCCCCAAATGGATGCGATTGTAAAGAATACAAGATCACACTTACAATAAGCCTCACTACAAACTCTCTAAAAAAACTACCAGACTATTGATATGAACAATAAGACTGAAACAAAAGAGACAAGGAGAGAATGAGAGACAAAAAGAGAATGATATTTGAAAGAGAATATGAGAGACTGCACAAAGATGAATGAAACTAGACTAGATCCGGGTATTGACTTTTATATAGTCAAAATACATTTCAGCCCCTGAACTTTAACAAACTTGCTAAACAAAGCCAAACTTACCAAAATGTTAATAAAAGTGGCAAGGTTAGTCCCTGCACTTGAAAGCAAACCATGAGAATGAAATATACACTTTATATATTTTAACACCATCTCCATTTTTAAGGCATTTCCATAGGGTTAAAGATGTTTTAACATAGGGTCGAATTTTTGCATAACTTTGACGAAACCATATATATAATGTAAAATGATTATGAGACCCAATTCACATGACTAATGTTGTGCCTAAGCAATTCAATGATTGACAAGTGGATTACATAATTTCTCACTCATAACATTCACCTTTGATGTTGTCACATGTCATCATCCTTCTTTAGGCACATGAATTAGTCATGTCAATCAATACTCTGGTATGATTTTTGATAATGTGTGACATGGTTTCATGTTAATGTGTATTTAATAGAGTCACTTTATTTTGCTTACCTACAAAATGTTGCATACCGAGGGACAAAGGAGAGCCGTCGGATCAAAAAGATAGATTTTAAGAATAAAAAACAAGGAGGGACCACTTTTTTAAATATCGCCCCACCAACACACACCCAAACCACTCATTTTCACACACTTTCACTATCAACAAAAATCTCACGTTCTCTCTCTAATGGAAATCAGAAAAACATACTCATAAACCAATTTTCTATCTCTATCAAACTTCGAAAAAAAATATCATAATCAAAAAGTTTTAACCATCAAAATCAAATAAAACTCATAGAAATGAATGAATCAAGGCAATCAGAACCAGATCCGGAAAAAAAATGGTTCATAATGAAGACATTGTTACGGGGAAAAACATGGTTCACAAGAGATTCAAACTCATAGAAATGGGTCATAGCGAGCAGTTGCTTAATCCATCTTGATTTGTGAATATTTGTTTGATAAAATTTTGAGTGGTATTTGTTGAATCTATAGACCTTGATAGATCTTGAGCACTCGCAGATCGTTAGTATTACTTATGTAATCACAAGCAAACTAATAGACAATCTCTACGACTTATATTCTTTAGCGGAAAATCAAATATAAGCACAAACACAATAACTAAGAACAAGTTGATCCTCTATGGATCTTTATATTACTAAAACTTTGTTTTTCAATTTGTTACAATAACCATACTATTGTGTTCCTTTTATAAGCAAGGAACCCTAACTTGTTTCCTAAGAAACGTATAATCATAAAACTAAATAAGATATACATTATCACTTCCTAATAAAGCTCATGCATATCCTAACTAAATACATAAAACACGGAATAACTATTTCCGCAGAAACAAACTATGTCCTATACTACTTCAGCAGATTCTGTTCTTCAGCAGGAACATTGTACTTCAGCAGAATCTCTTCAGCAGTAACATCAGCAGAATTCTAACTTAGCAGAATTCCCAACAATCCTCCCCTAAACTGGAATTTGACTTGGTTAAGTTCCAGTTTCTTGATAGATCTTCAACGCTTCAGAGGATTGTACTCGAACATCAGCAACAAAAACACCAAATAATGACACCTCGATGATGACAAATCGTTAAAGTTCTTTGCAGCAACAAATGACATAAGGTACATCAAAACATTTTAGTTTCATACTATTCTCATCACATCCATGTGTGTTAACTCCTGTGAGAGGTGAATCATTGAAAATAATGGATTTGATGTCTCTTTACCAATAGCCATCACTACTGGAGTAGCCAAATGTTTAAGTTCGAAAACTACGGTACACTGATAACCATCTAATTTATTAGCAAACCAGCAACCATATAAACGGATTTGATATGTCTTTACCTGTAGCCGTTTGCTCAGGACTAGGCAATTCTTAGGATTGGTGAACTGATTACCAAATATGGTATTCCACTGCCTTTACCACAAGCCATATACATATGGGCTAGTCAATTCTTGGATTCCAAAAAGGAATAAACCATGGTGAATTGATGACCATACAACACTCAGCAATTAAGCATGGGTGGTTGCATACCCTATGATTTTGAGCAAACCGTTACAGCTATCAACAGATTTGATGTGTCTTTACCAAAGTTGTACCCTTTGGACTAGCCAACTCTTTGACATACACAAGGTACATCTGGTGAGTTAATAACCATCAATAATATACAACAAACCTGCAAGAAAAGTTAGTTAAACAAAGAATATACATATATATATTTTTTTTTAACTAAAAACAAATAACCAAAAATTACAAACATTACAAACTATACAAATTACCACAATCAAGATGAGGTGCTATGTTGCAGAAGCTAATTCTTAATAATTCCAACACATTGTTCAGCATCCAACTTATCCTTCCCAATCGGATCTGGAGGAACTTCCAATTTCTGTCTAAGCATTCTTTCCATAAGCCTCTTAGATAATGGATAAGTTCTCTCAGCAAACATACATACAGTAATACCACCCTTTGTCTCCACAACATGCACACGAGGCAGAGGATAAAATCTCCAAGATGCAACCTGCCACATATGAGAGTTCTTCCAAATAAAATGTCCTTTACCATTGGGAGATTGAGAATCAAACAGAACATGAAGATCTCCCAATAAGAATAGCCCAGAACCCTGTGGTGCATGATAATGGTAATGCTTAGTGACAAGGGTATACAAAGTAAGCAAATCTGCCCTATCTACCAAATGCAATATTTCCTTCAAAAAGTTGAACTGCATGGTGGATTGATCCAAACGATGAATGATATTAAGCTCATCATCTTTCAATGTCCAATTAATTAAAACATCATGAGATCCCTCAGGAAAATCAGCAGCAGATCCTTCTTTGATAAAGGTTGACTCAGCAGCCGTTAGATCTACAGGAATATGCTTGCTAGATGTCTCAACCTTAATATGCTTGCGAGATGACTGAATCCTAGCTAATCTCACAGATCTCCTTAGAGAGGATAATTTTCGTTTAGCCATCCTCTTCTTCCTCCTACCAGGGGTATAGATGTCCAAAGATGGAACATCTTCAAATTCGTCATAAGCTTCTCTAGAAACACCACCACGTAATGCATGCATTCTGTTAAGCACCTTTCTCGCCTGTTTAGATTTGACAGGTGTTGTTTCAGCTTCCTTAACCAGATTATCTCCTTCTGTATCAACAGATGCCACAATTGAAACTGGCACATCAGGTATTTCATAAGAAACCACAGAAGGTTCAGCAGAAGAAACCTTGTTAGGCGAACGAGGAACTTCAGTAGTTGCTTCGGCAGAAACAATAGAAGGTTCAGCAGAAGAAACTCTGTTAGATAAATGAGTAGCTTCAGTAGTGGCTTCAGAAGTAACCATGGGAGACATCACCTTAGGTGGAATATCATCAAAATTCTCCACAATCTCAACAAACTTAGGTCTTTTGGCCTGTGGAGCAACTATATTTCCAGCAATCCTTTTCAAATTTGAAGAAGGTTTTGAAGAAGATGAAGAAAACATCATGATCTGATTATACTTGCGAATCAGAACATGATCAGGCAAAGCCAAGACTTGCTTCATTGTTAAACCTGAGTTATACACTGAAGAACTCTGATTTTTCACCACCATTCTCATATTTGCTTTCTTCTGAGCTTCAGTTAGTGGTCTCTCTCTCTTAGCTTTGTTCTTTTGAGCAATTATGGCTTTCTTCTTTGCAGCGGCTTCTTCCTTTCTTTGTTGTCCACGTGCCACCATTTGAGCCACAAAATTCTCACTGTCAAAATCTGCACCCAAGATACTCTGAGCAAGTGTAGGATTAGAAACAGCTTGCTGAGTATAAGCATCCCAGTGTGCAGCAGGCATCTGAGTAGTCATTTCATCCAATTCTTTTCGTCTCTCAGGAGGCAATTTAGAAATAGACTCAGCTTCAATCTGTTTAGCCAATTCAGCACTTTTCTTCAAATTTTCACATTCAGCTAACAGACTGTCTTGTGCTAACCTTTCCTGTTCACTAACCAGATCTGGACCAAGCTCAGTGTCAACCATTACTCCTTTCTCTTTATCAGTAGATTCAAAAACAACATCAGCTGAAGGAGTATCATTAAAAAGAACTTCAGAAGATTCATCCAGATGTGCATTAGAAGAAACATGTTGAGATAAATCTTCAATAGGTGTTGAAAATACATCAGCTTCTGGATTCAAATTAAAATTCCTTCCAGCAAGGAAAACTTCAGAAGTATCAGCTGAAGGTATAGAAGCAGGTTGTGCTTGCACAGATGAAGCTTGACCAACTTCAATAGCAATGTCCATCAAAGGAGTATCAGCAACAACATGTTCTTCAGTAGTTGAAATATCCTCACTTTGCAATGTATCCTTGCTCAAAGAATGCTTTCTCCTCCTTCTGGTAAACAAAATTGGCTCCTTTTGCAGTACAGATGTAGCAACCAGTGGAGTAGAAACATTAGATTCTTGAGCCACATTAGCCAACATATCAAGTGACTTAAACTGAGCATCCACCTCCTCCTCATCAGAAGAAACATCCAATCTCCTTTGTCGACTATGACCCAGTTGTACTTCCAATTCCTGAACCTTCCTTTTCAATTCTACAATCTCACCACCAAGATTAGATTTAGTCTCTCGGCTCCTTCTTGAGATCAGTCTTGACTACATACCTATTCACTAGAGCATACAAAGATGTAAGTGTAATAGAGTCCTCAGCTCCACCAGCAGATTGCTCTGTGGTAATGGGAGCATCATTGGGCCGTTCAGAAGAAATATCAACATGCTCAAAGAATGGAACACCATCAGCAACTGAATCTCTAACAGGACTAGGAGTGGATAGCCTATTAGTCTCAATCTCAACCTCAACTTGAGGAACCTGTGTAGGTGGTGGACTAGAACTAGATCTAGGTGAAGGTGTGGATGTAGGTTGTTCAGGAGAAACAAGAGGTGCTTTAGCAGCATTAGAAGGGCCTTCATCCATTGTAACTGATGGATTCCCATCAGCAGCAACAGTAGTAGAAGGTGGAGAACCAACAACATTCCCTCATCAGACTTCATTGCCTTGAGGCAACATAGCCGTAGCAAGGATGATGTGCCCCCTCATACTTAGTTCTCATTGAAGCAAATAGTTTAGAAGTTAAAAATCCTATGGGACAAAAGTCTTGGGCTTGTGTGATAATGTCTAAAATCATTTGAAGAAACCTAGGGTACATCAAAAACTTATGCTTTTTCCTATCTATATTTTCAACTATATTATCAAAAATAAACTTAGAAAAATTATAAGTCAAACCCGAGAAGACAAACAATACCACATCCCAGCTGCGTAGAAAATTGGTCCCATCCTCTTGATTTATTGCTTATACACTGAAGTAATGTGTGAACCAAAACCTCCACATAGGACACAACTGATTCTTTAACCACATATCAGTCCTTGTACCCTGATATCCAAAAGCTCTTAACCCAGCAAGAATATCCACAGCATTAGAATGATAAACCCCATTAGCATCATCCAAACGAAGCTTTTGTCTAATCAACTCCTCTGTCACAACATACTTTGTTCCGTCAACCATAGCTACAATCTCTGTACCACTCCTTTTTTCAGCAGTTGCCCAAAATTGTGTAACCAATGATTCATAAACCTTCAGAGAATTTAAAGCATAATGAATCTTTGATCTCTTCAAGAATTCCACCATTGGCTTATACAGATCATCACCTTTTGCTTCTCCCAAAAACGCAACTTTGTTATGATCCCTTTTCAATTGAAGCGCCATGAGTGAAATTGTTAGTTAGGGTTATGATTCTCATAAATGGAAGTGTTGTGAACTTAAGTGAAGAGGGAATCGTTTAAATTGAAGCGAAGATATGCATATAATGGGTTGGTAGAAGTTACCCAAAATATAGTCAAAAATAAGAATTACGTTGACCATATCTTACGTGTATTTTAACTTTAACCAAGAGGTAACCCTTCAGTAGAAACACAGTCAATCTGCTGAAGTAATCCACTTCAGCGAAACTCTCAAGATAAAGATTATCCTCAGTAAATATGGAGCGTTCTGTGCCACCAAACTCACATTAAATTACATTAAACCTCGAATCCGTCTATATAATGATCCCAATGCACACTTCACATACATCATTTATCCCCAATTCTCATCACAAAACCCTAATTTCATCACAAAACAAAATCAACCACAATCAACCATGAATACCAAACCAAAGGTTATAGATCCAACCTCTTCTCCATCATCATCATCATCAAGTGATGATACTAACCTTCGACTCTATATATTCCTCCACAAACATCATCCGACCAAGAAAATCACCCTTTCTCCCCTTCTGAAGATGATAGTGGTGGATCCAAGTGAGTCTTGATGACTCTGAGGAACCCCTACTAAGAGATAACTTCTTACTCCCAACCTCCAGACTCCACCTAAATAGGTGGTGTTCGCTCTTCCTGCATGGTGCAGTGCATCATCTTATATCGTAAAGGGAAGGGTAAAAGGAAGATGGATTGATTGCTTTTGGTGAAAATGATGAAGCACAAAGGACAAAGTCATATCACACATCCATCTGCTGTATTCATCTTCATCATCTTTGGTTTCCTTAATCCATCCTTCCCATTTTGATCCTTAGCTCATCGTCTGGGTCATGCATATCATGGTCATGCATATCCAGCAGTTGGAATAGATGATATGAGCTAGTAGATGATAGGAACATAGTATAGATTCAGTAGATCATGTAGTTATAACTCTTGTATTTCCTTTTGAAGTTGATTGTATGCAATGTAAGCTGTAAGCTGTAATTTGAATGAATGAGCATCTTTAACTTCAGTACTTGTCTTCAGTAGATACAATGTGATCTCTTCAGTACTTTGCTTTCAGTAGAAACAAACTTTTAAGCTTACATGTCCATCTCCAAACCTAATAAACTCCAACTTATATATGCAAACGCAAAACAGAACCTGAGAAACACAAACCAAACCAAAACAAACTAAAAGAACATCAGATGGTTAGTGTTAGCAAATACATAAACTAATATACAAACTAATATACAAAGTTTACATCCAAAATCCTCCTCTGAGGCATATGCCTCCCCGAGGCCTATGCCTTCCTTAAACTGCAGTCAAGGTTGAGCATACCAATATGAACCACAAGGTGTTGAAACCTTGGTCCATCAACAGCCTTAGTTAACAGATGCACACATTATCAGAGTATGAATTTTAACCACTTTTATCAAATGGTTTTCATATGCATCTCTTATAAAGTGGTGCCTGATTTCAATATGCTAAGTTCTATTGTGAAAAACTAGATTTTTAACAATGCATATGGTACTTTGATTATCAATAAAAATTGTTGTGTTCATGAAGTTATACCCATAATCCAACAATTGATTTTATATCCAAAGAACTTGTCCACATCAATTTGCTTGCAGCAACATACTACGCTTTAGTAGATGAGGTAGCCACAATAGTTTGTTTCTTTACCTGCCAAGAAATCAATCTCTTTCAAGTAATTGGCAACCTCCATTGTGGATCTCCTATCCCGATTTGCACCAGCATAATCACTATCACTATATGCTTCCAGCTTAAAAGGAGACTCTTTTGGGTACCAAAGGCCTAAATGAGGTTGACCTTTCAAATACTTAAAAATCTTCTTCACTGCATTCAGATGGGAAGCAAGTGGAGTGACTTGATGTCTAGAGCAAGCACTCACAGCATAAGTGATTTCAGGTCTAGAAGCTGTTAGATACATTAATGAACCAATCATAGATCTGTATAAATGAACATTTACAGGTAGATCTGGTTCATTGTTTGTCTTTGACTTTGGAGCTTCATAAGGTGTTGTGGCAATCCTGACACTTTCCATACCGAATTTTTCAAAATGTCCTCACATATTTGTCTTGTGATAAAGATACCATCAGGTTTCTGCGAACTTGAAGACCCAAAAGAAAGTAAGCTCCCCATCGCTCATCAAACTCTCCTTCATTAGTTCCTCAAACTCCCTCCACCAAGCTTCTTTAGTGGACCCAAATATGATATCGTCCACATAAACTTGCACAAGAATAATATTTGTGGAATTCTTCTTCAGGAAAAGTGTTTTATCAATGGCACCTCTTCATAGCCATGCTTGTAGAAATGATGAAAGCCTAGCATACCAAGCTCTTGGTGCACGATGTAGTCCAGAGAGCTTTAACTACTTTGTAAACATGATGTGGATGATCTGGATCTTCAAATCCTTTAGGTTGAGTGACATAAACCTCCTCTTCTATTTCACCATCCAGAAATGCACCTTTAACATCCATTTGATATACCATGAAACCCATGTAAGATGCATAAGCCAAAAATATCCGTATGGCCTCTACTCTAGCAACAGGTGCAAACACTTCATCATAATCAATCCCCTCCTGTTGTCTATACCCCTGTTACTCTTAATCTTGGTTTTGGACAACACCCGCATCTCTCTTTATTTTTAATATCCATTTTGTCCAATAGCATATTTCCTTAGGTAGTGGGACCAATATCCAAACCTCTGATTTGGAACTGTTGCATCTCTTCTTGCATAGCTTCAAGCCAACTTGAATCTTCTAAGGCTTGAGTAACAACTGGTTGGTTCCACGAGGAGAAAGCAGGCAAACAGACAATGATCATAGTCTTGTGATTGTCTCTTTTTGATTGGAGACATAAGATATAAAAGCCACTTGACCATATTTAGAACTTGTCACCGTGCCCCTAGTTCTAACAGGTGCATGAGGATCACCAATAATATTGGACTGTGAATGAGCAAGGTTGATCCTTTTAGTAGCAGTGGTGTTAACATCAATGGAGGTATCAAGATTAGTCACAGTTGGTTCAAAATCTGTGTCATAGGAAGGTGAGGTGAAGACTCCAGCTTTGGGTTGATGATTACCAAGATCTGAGGGTCTTGGAAAACGTGTATAAGGATCTCCAAAGTCTGTGGACACTCTAGTAGAAATGGGAGTAGAAACAGCATAGCCTTCAGCAGAATTGGTGATGATAGGAGAAACTGGATCACTTTCAGCAGAATGGTTATTTCCCCTGATTGCTTCTCTTTCAATCTCCTCAGCATTCCTCTCAGCTTCTAGATTAGCTGCATACTCCTGCTTCTTTAGCCTAGCAAGGTCCTTTGCATAGTTGGACTCGTCCAATCTCAGCGTAACTTTGGAAGTGTCATCTACAAAATTGTTAGGGAAGAAAGAAGGTACAACAATAGGATGCTCATCATCCTCAAACTCACTTTGTGAGAATCGGCATTCATGGTAGATAAACCGATTGGGAGACACTGAATACTGCATTTTGGTTAGCCACATGTCTAGAATAACCCAAATAGTCAGTTAAATAATCAAGGTCAAAAGACCAAACATGACCTTGTCCTTGAACATTAGGCTTGTCTTCTAGATATCTCAGGTTCAAAGTCTCCTCTATCTTCTTAGCATTCAAATTGTATACTCTATATGCTTTACTATGAGCCGAATAACCCTGGCAATGCCTTAACCTTAAACCGGCCTTCTCATCAAATTTGCCGGTGGATGCTAGTGATTCCAAAAATAGTCGCAGCGGCCGTTCTTAAGTCTCAAGGATCTTCTTTGATCGCTTTATTTTGTTGAGGTGTTCTTGGAGTACTATAGTCTCTTTTATTCCTTTAGACGTCACGAGTTCTATCAAAATGCATTCTTGAACTGTCCCATTATCACACTGGATACCTTTAACCTTTTTGTTCAGCTGGTTTTCAACAAGAGTAATGTACTCTTTTAAAACTGTAGAGGTTTCATCTTTAGTCCTCAAGAAGAATACCCAACAAAACCTGCTATAGTCATCGGTAGTAACGGACAAAAATACTTGTGATCTATGCTTCGACTTGAGTTGGACCAAAAGATCCATGTGAAGCAAGCAAGAGGTTCGAAATAAGGCTCATTTGCATGAATAGCTTTGTATGAGGCTCTGTGTTGCTTTCCTTTGTTGCAGGCAATACAGTTATGTTCAT
This sequence comes from Chrysanthemum makinoi, assembly GCA_910596185.1. Lineage (NCBI taxonomy): Eukaryota > Viridiplantae > Streptophyta > Magnoliopsida > Asterales > Asteraceae > Chrysanthemum > Chrysanthemum makinoi. The sequence goes on from OU343222.1 coordinate 144,609,837, forward strand.
TGGTGAAAACTTTAGAAGGAAGTCCTTCAACAAGACCGATTTTAGATAGCTTGTTAATGGTCTTGAAATTCACATGTGCCATCCTCCTATGCCATTTAGTAGACTCATCCAGGGATGCTTTAGCCACCAAACAAGTTAAATCACCTTCTGGTTGTACATCATTTAAGTTGAATGTGTATAGATTGTGAGATGAGGAACTCTCAGAAAATAGATGTATCTTACGGAAGTTTGAAGTCTTTAAAGACACAAGACATTCATCCTCAGAGAAGAGTACTTTGTTCTTTGTATCACAGATTTGTGAGATTGAGAACAAGTTGAAGTGTTGTAGTTCCTTGACATAGTACACATTCAAAGTCAGTTGAGGTGTTTTGATGGTCCCTTTCCGGTGATTCTACCATCACTTCCACCAAATGTCACATTGCCTCCACCTTCAAGGGGTACAAAATCATGCATCATATCTCTGTTTCATGACATGCTTCTAGAGCAACCACTATCAACAATGCCAACTTCCTTGTGCTTCAGAGGATGATCCTACAACAACAACAAAAAAATATACAAATGTTAGTATTACACTATTGAGGCTCAAGTCATTGCTGACTTGAACCTGCCTTGTGGATCTTTAGATTGAGGCCATGCAGATTTATAAGATCCACCATTGTTCTTGGGTTTCCATTGAAATTTTGGTCCCCTTTGTGGCCAAACAACCTGTGAGGGCTTCACAGGCAGTGTCAAATAACCTTCCCATCATTCAAAGAGTCAACATATCCAGGCCAGTAACCATTTTTAAAGTATGAACTTGTTGGTTGCACATATGGTCTTGCTCTGAGATCTTCTCCAAGGAGAAGGTTTGATATGAGTAGCTTGTGGAATATAAGGTGGTATACTATTAACATTAGTCAACATTGGTCTAGATTTCCAGCTGAGACACCCATTCTTTGTTCATGAAAATCACAATCCTTAATTAAATGAAATTTACTTCCACACACAAAACATGTCTTCTGTTTAGAAGATTTATTCAAACCAAAAAATGTTCTATTACAAGCGAAGTATTCAAACCGAAACATTAAAGGAATTGTTTTTAACATTATTATTATGCAAAGACTTAAAAGACAAGTCTTCAGAGGAAGTGGCTTGGAAGATGAATCTTGGCAACTCTTAAAGGCTTGTAGGTAGGCTGGTGCAAGGCATGTGTGAGGTCTTGGGTAGGTCGAATTATCACTTGATCACGGTGGCATAAGAAGTAGACCCTTGATCGGAAGATTTGTCCTGTCGAGCAAGAGACAAAATCATTAGATGAAGAATCAGGTCTGCAAGTCTTTGGACTTTTGCCATAAAGATGATGTGATCCATCAAAGTCAACAGTAATGGAAGGTCAACAGGCATAGGTATTCCTCTAATGGATCCACGTAATGCATGTAGGTCACCTTCTTTAACATAATTAGCTAAGCCTGCTGGTGTGGATTTACGTGTGTCATCTCTAGCTTCTAATCCTACATATTTCTTAAAACCTAAGCCTATTGAAGTATTAGGAGTTTGACTAGCATAGATGTGACTTGCTAACTTATTTCCATTCAGTAACCATTCGTTATGCCTAGCAATTTCAGCATCTAATTTTGTTGGGAATTATGTGAAGTACGAATTATGTTATTATTCTTCTTTGGATGGATTCTGCGAAGGGTATGGATTATGCGAAGACATGGTTCTGCGAAGTTTAGTTTGTTTTCTGCGGAAGTTATTATTTCGTGTTTAGTTTATTTAGTTTGGATATACATGAGCTTTATTAGGAAGTGATTGTGTATATATTATTTAGTTTTATGTTTATACGTTCTTGAGAAGCGGTTTAGGGTTTTTGTTTAGGGTTCCTTGTCTATAAAAGGAACACATTAGAATGAATTATAAACGTGCAAAAACAAGTTTTTAAATATAACGATCCATAGAGGATCAAAGAAGTTCTTAGTTATCAGTGTTTTATACTTGTGTTATATTCCGCTCTGAATACAAGTTGTAGAGATTTTCTTTTAGTTTGTTTGTGATTACACACAAGCAATACTAACGATCTCTGGCTCAAGATCTATTAAGGTGCATTAGTTTTCAACAAGTGGTATCAGAGCCAGGTTAGAGTCTCTACGATACTAAGGATAGGTTTTTCTAAACACCAATTCATCCAATACATAACTCACTATGCCTGGATCAGACGTTGATGCTGAAATCACCAACAACCACAACACCACCCATCTGCAACATCTTAGTCTCTCCAACAGCAATGCTGAGGCCATACGGATTTTCTTGGCTTATGCATCCTACATGGGATTTATGGTCTATCAAATGGATGTTAAAGGGGCATTCCTGTATGGTGAAATAGAAGAAGAGGTTTATGTCACTCAACCTAAAGGATTTGAAGATCCTGATCATCCTACTCATGTTTACAAGGTAGTCAAAGCTCTCTATGGACTACATCAGGCACCACGAGCTTGGTATGCCAGGCTTTCATCGTTTCTGTTGAAGCATGGATATCGAAGAGGTGCCATAGATAAAACACTTTTCCTGGAGAAGAATTCCACAGACATTATTCTTGTGCAAGTGTATGTGGATGACATTATTTTGGATCCACAAAGGAAGCTTGGTGCAGGGAGTTTGAGGAGCTTATGAAGGGAGAATTTCAGATGAGTGCCATGGGAGAAATGACTTTCTTGTTGGGTCTTCAAGTTCAGAGAAACGATGGTATCTTTATAAGTCGGGACAAATATGTGAGGGACATATTAAAGAAGTTTGGAATGGAAACTGTGAGGTGCCACTACACCATGAAGCTCCAAAGTCAAAAATCAACAATGAAATAGATCCACCATTGAATGTACACCTTCAGATCTATGATTGGTTCTTTGATGTATCTAACAGACTTCACACGATATTACTTTTCTGTAAGTGTGTGTTCTCGACATCAAGTTACTCCACTAACTTCCCATCTTAATGTTGTTAAGAAGATTTTAAGTACCTCAGGCCAACCTTTTAGGCCTTTGGTACCCAAAAGAATCTCCATTTAAGCTGGAAGCATATAGTGATACTATCTTTTGTGCAAATCTGGATAGGAGGTCCACCACTGGAGGTTGCCAATTCCTTGGAAAAAGATTGATTTCTTGGCAATGCAAGAAACAAACTATTGTTGCTACCTCATCTACTAAGCGATACGTTCTGCTTGCAAATTCTTTGTGGACAGGTTCTTTGGATTCAAAATCAATTGTTGGATTATGGGTATAATTTCATGAACACAACAATTTTTATTGACAATCAAAGTACCATATGCATTAAAAATCCAGGTTTTCACAATCGAACAAAACATATTGAAATCAGGCACCACTTTATAAGAGATGCATATGACAAACATTTGATAAAAGTGGTTAAAATTCACACTGATGATAATGTGGCAGATTTGTTAACAAGGCTTTTGATGGACCAAGGTTTCAACACCTTGTGGTCCATATTGGTATGCTTAACCCTTAACTGCAAAGTTTAAGGGGAGGCATAGGCCTCCGGGGAGGCATATGCCTCAGGGGAGGATTTGTGTATACTTTGCATTGTTTTTATGTAAATTTCTTTGATTTTTGGTTTATGATTCCGTTCTCTAACACTAACCAGCTAATGTAATGATAGTTTGTTTGTCTTTGTTTGGTTTGTGTGTTTCTCTGTGTTTGTTATGATTTGCAGATTGGTTATTCAGTTGGAATTTACCATGGTTGTTAAGTTGGAATATGGTCAAGAAAGCTCTAAAGCTTGTTTCTACTGAATTCAAAGTCATGAAGTGAGTTATTTGTTTCTAATGAAGACAAAGTCTGAGTTACAATGTTCATTCAAGACAAATCTGAAGCAAATTGTTCATTCATTCATTAGAAACAGTTTACAGACTACATTTACAGTTACAGTACAATCAACATCAAATGCAACTACAAGGAAAGTGCTTTACATGAATTACTAATCCTAACCTAGTGATATCATCTATTCCAACATCTAACAGGCTTTTGGATATGCATGATCGCTCACATCTTTCACACTAGATGTTGGATATGCGTTTGTGAAGTCTTGCATTACCACCCATTCATTCTATCTTGATGACTGGACATGCATAACCAACACTAACAAGCAGCTAAGGATCAATTTGGTGTGGATGGATTGATGAAAACGTTGATGACGACGATGACCACGCATGATGATGGAGAAAAATAATATGTATTTTGTGGTTCATCTATTATTTCAACCAAAATGCAACCACCATCCTTAAGCACTTCCTTTATACGATATGTGATGATGCACCATGATATGAAGCAGGAAGTGCTAGAAACACCTCTCTATCCTTGAGGTGGCGGATTTCTAGCACGTGGCCTTCGTTGAGGCTCGAGGTCTGGAGGTTGGGAGTAAGATGTTCTCTCATAGGGTCATCAGAATCATCAACGGCAATAGAAGACACATTCACAACTGCGAGAACAGGCTCTTTCACTCTCTTTGAAGTTGCGTCCTCATCTGAGTATTCATAAGGTGATATATAAGAACTTATGGATGAGTTGTCTTCATCATTGCCTGGATTGCTTGACAAATAGTTCTTCTTCCACCTTTTGAGACTACTTATGGAGGATGTATTGTCATCTGATGAAAGGGTGATTGGGGAGGATCTTCTCATGGTTGATTGTAGTTAATTTTGGAGCATTGATGCAATTAGGGTTTGTGATGTTATTTGGGGTTTTTGATGAAGAGTTATATGTGCATTGGGATTGTTTTATAGACAGCTTCAAGACTTAATGAGAGTTAATGCGTCTAGGTGAAACAGTAAAAGATATTTGAAGCTTCCGAATATGATGTTTCTCTGATTAGTATTCTTCAGCAGATTGATTTGTGTTTCGGAAGTTGAAAGTTAATTTGGAAAAGTAGTAATACCGTCACTCAGTCAACATTTGACCTAAATTGGGAAAATACTACTTATTCTCGGTTTGCATATCTTTGTCTCATTAAAAGTTTCCCTCATTACTCACATTCAAAACACTTCCAATTGTGTGATTCTTAACCCTAACTTTCAAATTTTCTCATGGCGCTTCAATTCAAGCATGATCATAATAAAGTCGCCTTTCTGGAACAGCGAAGGGTGATGAGTTGTATAGACCAATGGTAGGATTCTTACAGAGGTCCAAGATTCATTATGCTTTAACGCATTCTCCTGAAGTGATTTATGAATCGTTGGTCAAACAATTTTGGGCAACTGCTGAAAAGAGGAATGATGCAGAGATTGTAGCTATTGTTGACGGAACAGAGTATATTGTGACGGAGGAGTTGATAAGAAGACAACTCCGTTTGGATGATGCAAATGGGGTTTATCATTCTAATGCGGTGGATATTCTTCTTTGGATTAAGAGCTATTGGATATGAGGGTGCAAGGACCGATATGTGGTTGAAGAATCAGTTGTGTCCTATGTGGAGATTTTTGGTTCACACCTTGCTTCAGTGTATGAGCAATAAATTCGGAGGATGGGATCAATTTTCTACGCAGCTGGGATGTGGTATTGTTTGTCTTTCTCAGGGTTTGACTTATAATTTTTCTAAGTATATTTTTGATAATATGGTTGAAAATATAGATAGGAAAAAGCATAAGTTTTTGATGTACCCTAGGTTTCTTCAGATAATTTTAGACGTTACCACACAAGCCCAAGACTTTTATCCCATAGGAGCTTTAACTGCTAAACTATTTGCTTCTATGAGAACTAAGTATGAGGGAGCACATCATCCTCTGCTAGCGGCTATGTTGCTTCAGGGCAATGCATCTGCTGAAGAAGAAGGAAATGTTGTTGGTTCTCCACCTTCTACTACTGTTGCTGCTGATGGGAATCCATTAGTAACAATGGATGAAGGTCCTTCTATTACTACTGAAACCCATTTTGTTGCTCCTGAACAACATTTGTCCACTTCTTCACCTAGACCTAGTTCACCATCTACACAGGTTCCTCATGATGAGGTGGAGACTGACTTTAATAGATTGCCTACTTCTAGTCCTATTAGAGATCCAGTTGATGATAATGTTTCATTCATAGAGCATGTTGATGTTTCTTCTAAAAGGCCCAATGATGTTCCCATTCCCACAGAGCAATCTGCGGTGAGCTGAGGACTCTATTACACTTACATCTTTATATGCTTTAGTGAGCAGGTATGGAGTTTGAGATCACTGATCTCAAAAGGATCTGCGAGACTAAATCTAAAATTTGGGTGGTGAGATTGTAGATTTGAAAAGAAAGGTTAAGGACTTGGAAATACAAGCGGGTCGAGAAAAGAAAAAGGAGACTGGAGGTTTCTTCCGATGAGGAGGATGTGAATGCTCAGTTTGAGTCACTTGATATGTTGGCTAATGTGGCTCAAGAATATAATGTCTCTATTTCAGGGTTGTTACATCAATGCGGCAAAAGGAGCCAATTTTGTTTACTAGGACGAAGGAGAAAGCAACCGTGCATAAGGATACAGTTCAAAGTGTTTCCACTCTTGAAGAACATGTTGTTGCGGATACTCCTTTAATGGACATTCTTTGTACTGATGTTCAAACTTCAAATGTGCTCTGAATCTGTTTCGAAGTTTTCTTGCTGGAAGGAAGTTTTATTTGAATCCAGCAGTAGATGTATTTTCTACACCTATTGAAGATTTCTCTACACCTGTTTCTTCTGAAGCACATCTGGATGAAACTTCAAGTTCCTTATGGATACTCCTTCATGATGCTATTTCGAATCTACGATAAAGGGAAAGGAGTAATGGTTGATACTGAGCTTGGTCGGATCTAGCGTGAAAGGAAAGGCTAGCTCAAAAGAGGATGTTAGATGAATGTGCCAATTTGAAGAAAAGTGCTGAATTGGCTAAAAGATTGAAGCGAGTCTATTTCTAAATTGACTCATGAGAGAAAAAAGAATTAGATGCATTGGCTACTCAGATGCTGCTGAACACTGGATGTGTATACTCAGCAAAATTTGTTTCTAATCCTTCCATTGCTCAGAGTATTTTGGGAGCCGACTTTAATAGTGATGATTTTGTGGCTCAGATGATGGCTCTTGGACTACAAAAGAAGCAAGACGCAATGGCAAAGAGGAAAGCTATGCAAACACAAAAGATCATGACTAAGAAAATGAGAGCAATCAATCTGGCTCAACAAAAGGTTATATGCAGAAGTAGTGAAATATCGAGTTGCTCTCTCTATAACTTTGGTATGACAATGAAGCAGGTTAAGGCTTTATCTGATGATGAGTTAATCAGTTGTTATAATAAGATTATGAAGTTTACTTCATCTAGTCCTGCTTCTGCATCTACTTTGAAAAGAATTGTTGATGTTCCAGATGCTCCTAAATCCAAAAGATCAAGGATAGTTGAAATTGTAGATTCTTTTAGGATCCTTTCAAAGTCAAGTACTTCATTTGCTTCGAAGTATCATTGAAGCTATTCCTTCCGTATCTGCTGAAGCTATTCCTTCTGTATCTAATGAAGCTATTCCTACAGTTGTTAAAGTTCAATCTGCTGAACCTTATGTTGCTTCATCTGGAATGTCATCTTGTGCTGCAGTACCTTTAGTTGATCCTTTAGACAAAGTTGGCCAAGAGTTGGGTTGTCAAGCTGAATTACAGGCAGCTAAATCTAAAAAGGCTAGAGTCGTAGCTGAGAAGATGTATGCCTTACGTGGTGGTGTTTCAAAGCAGGATGATTCTATTTCTTTTACTCAACTTCAAGATGTTACTGAAGAACCTATACCTTCTTCAGATATTTATCTACCAAGTAGGAGGAAGAAAAGAATGGCTAGAAAACGATCTGGTTCTTTCTGGAGATCTGTGAAATCTGCTAAGGCACATAAATCTAAGGTTAAGGAATCTTCAAAGGTTAGTTCTTTGGATCTCAATGCTGCTGATTCAACCTTTATTCAAGAGGGATCTTGATGTTTTTCTGAAGGTCTCATGATGTTTTGGTCAATTGGTCATTGCAAAAGGATGAGCTGAATGTGATTCACCGACTGGATCAAATGACCATGGAATTTAATTTTTTGAAGGAGATCTTACATCTGGTGGATAGGGCAGACTTGGATACGCTATATACTCTTGTAAATAAGTACTATCATTCTACTGCACCTAAGGGTTCTGGTTTATACTTATTGGGTGATCTTCATGTTTTGTTTGATTCAACATCTCCCAATGGTAAAGGATACTTTATTTGGAAGAACTCTCACTTATGGCAGGTTACATCTTGGAAATTTTATCCTCTGCCTCGTGTGCATGTAATTGAGACGAAGAGTGGTATTATTGTTTGCATGTTTTTGAGAGCGTATCCATTATCTGTGAAACTTATGGAAAGAATGCTTCTTCAGAAGTTGGAAGTTCCTCCGATCTGTTGGTAATGATCTTTTGCATCTGAACAATGTGTGGTGTTATTAAGAATCAGCTTATGGCACATAGGAGTTCATCATGATTCTTGTATTTTGTAATTTGTATGATTTGTAATTTTTGTTTCTTTGTTTTCTTCTTAAAAAAAAAAAACTTTATATCACATTGTATGTTTTGTTTTTACTAACTTTTCTTGCAGGTTTGTTGTGTATTATTGCTGGTTATTGACTCACGGATATACCTTGTATGTCAAAGAGTTAGCTAGTCCAAAGGGTACAGCTTTGGTAAAGACACCTCAAATCTGTTGATAGCTGTAATGGTTTGCTCAAAATCATAGGGTTTGCAACCACCCATGCTTCATTCCTGAGTGTTGTATGGTTCTCAATTCACCATGATTTATTCCTTCTAGGAATCCAGAATTGACTAGCCCACATGTATATGGCTTGTGGTAAAGGCAGTGGAATACCATATTTGGTAATCAGTTCACCAATTTTAAGAATTGACTAGTCCTGAGCAAACGGCTCTAGGTAAAGACATATCAAATCCGTTCATGGTTCTGGTTTGCAAATAAATCGAGATGGTTATCAGTGTACCATGGTTTTTGAACTTAAACATATGGCTACTCCAGTAGTGATGGCTATTGGTAAAGAGACATCAAATCCATTATTTTCAATGATTCACCTCTCACAGGAGTTAACACACCTGGATGTGATGAGAATAGTTTGCAACTTTTATGTTTTGATGTACATGTTGTCATTTGTTGCTGCAAAGATCTAGAGTTTCGAGTTTTTCATCAAAGAGATGATTTTGTTTTGATTCTTTTTGATGATGTTCAAGTACAATCCTCTAGTCTTTGCAAGGTTAAAGATCTATCAAGAAACTGGAACTTAACCAAGTCAAATTCCGGTTTAGGGGAGGATTGTTGGGAATTATGTGAAGTACGAATTATGTTATTGTTACTGCTGAATGGATTCTGCCGAAGGGTATGGATTCTGCTGAAGACATGGTTCTGCTGAAGTTTAGTTTGTTTCTGCGGAAGTTATTATTCCGTGTTTAGTTTATTTAGTTTGGATATACATGAGCTTTATTAGGAAGTGATTGTGTATATATTATTTAGTTTTATGTTTATACGTTTCTTGAGAAACGGTTTAGGGTTTTTGTTTAGGGTTCCTTGTCTATAAAAGGAACACATTAGAATGAATTATAAACGTGCAAAAACAAGTTTTTAAATATAACGATCCATAGAGGATCAAAGAAGTTCTTAGTTATCAGTGTTTTATACTTGTGTTTATATTCCGCTACAGAATACAAGTTGTAGAGATTTTCTTTTAGTTTGTTTGTGATTACACAGGCAATACTAACGATCTACGAAGCTCAAGATCTATTAAGGTCTGTTAGTTTTCAACAAATTTTTCTTTCAACACACTGTTTTCAGACACCACATCAGCTCTCAATTTCTCAGACCTTTTTAATTCATTTTGTGTACATTCTAGATCACATTCTAACACCCTAATCTTCTCATCATAAGCTATATGATTCTTCTGAAACCAAACCTTTTGTCTTTCTAATGTTTTTAAACTATGTTTATAAGCTTCAACTTCAACATAGCATTCATTATATTTAGGTTTCAAAATATCATATGCTTCCTTAAGTTCATTATAACGTTCACTACAACCAAACAAGCAATTTTGTACCTGAGAGATGCCCATCAAGGCAATTTGATCATGCCTATCTTCTGGAGTACAGCTTGCAAGCGAAACACAATATTATCACCACGGGACCATCATCATTCTCAGACTCATGTGACTTCCAGTCGACATTGGCATCCAAAGTGACCATAGCAGTTGAGGATCTAGGCTTTGAAGTTCCAGCATCCCTTTGATTCTGGCGATAGGAAGAGTATCTCACCTCATCTCCAGCCTTCCTATCCTTGCATTCTCTGGAGAAGTGACCCATCCGATGACATGTAAAGCACTTGACCTTCTTCTTGTCAAACCTTGCTGGATCTCTTCCTCAAACCAAACTTCCTCCAGCCTTACGCTCAAATTTCTTGATGTCCATAGAAAGCATAGCCACTTGCCACTTCAACTTCATCTCTTCCATCTCCAGAGGATCTACTTGATCAAAATCCTCATATGCAAGTTCCTCCTGAGGATCATAATCAGCAAAGAAGGATCCAAGCACATCTTCCATTATACCACTAGTTGTAGATTGAGAACTGGATGGAGAGTTAATGTAAGATGATGATGAGTAAGTAGGACTTGGAACATGAGTCATCTTTGGATTAGAGGCTCCAACAAATGTTGTATGACTAGCAGTAGTTGATGAACGGAAGGGACTTCGTACATCGGGCTCAAGAGATTTAAGCTTGTTGTACAGCTCATCAAATGTAATCATATCAAGCCCACCTTTTGTTTTAAAGGCAATGCTTACTTGTAGCCAGGATTGAGGTAAAGATCGCAAAAACTTGGAATTGCAATCATCATTATCTGGCTTTGCCTTAAGCTGATTCAACTGACTTAATATCTTGTGAAACCTGTCATAACCTTTGTGAATTCCTTCCTCTTTAGAGATCTGAAAGTCTTCAAACTGTTGTCGCAGCATCGATTTTCTCATTCTCCTAGACTCCTCATTCCCTCCAAACTTGGCCTTGATGGCCAACCAAATATCCTTAGCATCATTCATGAAGTGAAAATCACTCAAGTGATCCTCTGGAATAGCTTGAAGAAGAATTGTTTTAACTTTGGTTTCTCTCTGAACTGCCAGTAATTCTTCAGCAGATTTGGGAGGAACATGAATAAGTTTTCCGTCAGGATCTGTGGTAGTTCTCTTTAAGTTGTTTCCCTTCTTGACTACTTCCCACATATTCCAATCAATGTTGGAAATCCAGTTTTGCATCTTCATTGCCCATAAATCGTATTCCTCCTTCTTTAGATAAGAAAACTTGGCGTTGCTGTTCGAGAGACTTAGTTGTTGCAGATTGGTGGTGTTCTGGTTGTTGGTGACTTCAATATCATCTTGTGATCCAGGCATGGTGAATGATGTGTTGGTTGTATGAAAGTATAGAAAAGACGGTTCTTAGTATCGTAGAGACTCTCTCGAGGCTCTGATACCACTTGTTGAATCGATAGACCTTGATAGATCTTGAGCACTCGCAGATCGTTAGTATTACTTATGTTATCACAAGCAAACTAATAGACAATCTCTACGACTTATATTCTTTAGCGGAAAATCAAATATAAGCACAAACACAATAACTAAGAACACGTTGATCCTCTATGGATCTTTATATTACTAAAACTTTGTTTTTCAATTTGTTACAATAACCATACTATTGTGTTCCTTTTATAAGCAAGGAACCCTAACTTGTTTCCTGAGAAACGTATAATCATAAAACTAAATAAGATATACATTATCACTTCCTAATAAAGCCCATGCATATCCTAACTAAATACATAAAACACGGAATAACTATTTCCGCAGAAACAAACTATGTCCTATACTACTTCAGCAGATTCTGTTCTTCAGCAGGAACATTGTACTTCAGCAGAATCTCTTCAGCAGTAACATCAGCAGAATTCCCAACAGTATTTAGTTTAATTTGGTAATGTGAACTAGGTTGCTCTGAGTAGAAAGCTTTGCATACATGGATGCACACCAAGTGTTTGATGAAATGTGTGAGTGAAAAGTATCGTATATGTAGTATCACCAGTGATATTTGAAGTTGAACTGTATATGTGTATTATCAATAGTGATAATCGTATTATCACTTGTGAATTTTTGTTTATTGGATAGGGTGTTTAGTTTACTTGTTAAGCTTTATTATATGTTATGTATAATATCACTTTTGAAATTTCATTGTTATTGTTTTATAATCATAGTTAAAGCTTTTTTTTTTTTTGTTAAAAGTTTTGATGATATATTATTTACTATGTGTTTTATCACCATTGTTTTATATCATAATTTTGATTTTTTATGTGCTTTTTGTGGACGATAATTTTGTTTTAGTTACTGATAAGCTGTTTATTATAGTGAAATATTACTTATTATTTAAGTTGTTAGATTAAACAACTTAAACAAATTGATTTCGCTTTAAACACATAGTTATTTAGTTTGATTTTGCTTATTATTTAAGTTGTGATTGGATTTGTCTATTTAATGGATACATTGTGTGTATTTCAATAGGTTTTACAACCGGATTTGAAAATATCTATGGTTGAATCAGCAAACTGAAGAAGCTATGGCTAAACAAATCACAACATCTTCATAAAACAAACTGAAGAAGCTCAAACCCATGTTATATCACATGTGATATCACACGTGATTCAACAAATAGAAGAAGCCGACACATATGTGATATCAAATTCTCCTCCAAAAATTTGAACAACATGAGAAAGAGATACACGACAAATTAGCAATAAAAATGTGGTAGTTAGTAGTTATTGAGATATTGTTGTGATAATGTGATGAATGTTGTGATAATATGAGAAATCACAAGAGATGTTGAGCTTGTAACATGCTTATGTTAGATTTGTAATGCATTTATTTTCTTAATTGAAAGAGCGTGCATGTTTCGATAGGTTTAACACCGTATTCAACACCTAATATATATTTATTAGGTCCCGAGCCACATCGCATGGTACCCGAGTTTGTACTATTTTGGAAATGGCTAAGTGACTTGTATGATCATTTGTATGTAAACTAACAGTATCACACATGATATTATTTTTAGCTAACTAACACATTTTGTTTTACATTAAAATGTTTCATATCACAAGAGATATAACACTGTCAATTATATATACCAAATATGTATAAAAACAAGAAACAAAATTAATAAAATAAAAATGTTGACATATTTTATAATCAAAGAAAGTGTTGCATCAAATTTAACAGAATATCACAAGTGATATAAATATCAAAATCAAAATCAAACCTAAGTATTGCATCATTTTTAACAAAATATCCACAAGTGATACCATGATACAAGTACCGTATGAATCACAAAAATTCTCATAAAAAACTTATTCCAAACTATTAAGCATAATTTTTTACGAAACAAGTATTGAAAAGCTATGAAAAACAAGTGATACATTAACAAAAGAAATTCAAAAAAAATGTAAAATCATACTTTGATTGCAGCATATTCACCTTCAACAGAGTCGCTTCCAGGAACACCGTCCATCTTCCCTCCATTTTTATTTTCACTTAATGAAGCTTTGAATATGTTGTTGTGAGTTTTGGCACGAAAAGCAGTTTGGGAGGTTGTTAGGATGCGGTTGTGATGGTGATGGTGGTGATGAAGGTGGAGACGGTTGGGCCATGGTAATAGTGATGCTAAGCTGATCATTATGTGTGTGTGTGTGTGTGTGTGAAAATGAAAGTGTGATTGCTGATTAGTGTATTTTTTTTTAGAAAATCAGGAATGGGATGTTGAATTGGGGGAATGAATAATGAAGGAAGTTGCGATGTAAAAAAAATAAGAAAAATAGGTTTATCACTTTAAATCTTAGATTAATCTCTATCATTAGATTAAACTAAATGGATGATGGAGATTTGTCCCTCAGAAAGCACCAAAGTAAGAGTAAGCAAAAGAACTTTTCTCATATTTAATATTCGATTTAAGATAATTTGAGAACAAAACATTCTTTACATACCAAGGGATCTGTAACACCCCGACCCGACAAGGGTAAAGATATCACAATACGGTTTCATATCAGAACTTTAACTAATGTACAAAAGCGGAAGCCTTTACAAAAACTTACAAAAGACAGTATAAATAACTTAATATTCAAAATAAATCTAAGATCTCTATGGTCAAAATCTTGCTCTCATCTCTACTCTCAACCCAGATCAGCTATCCCATAAGCTCATCTTGAATGCTAAATACCTGCCGCGGGAAAAGAAAAGTGCGGCTGAGCTTACAAAGCCCAGTGAACAGATATAACGAAACAAAAGCTAAACAAAACAGATATACGAATAACGAAAATAAAATGAAATAATGACGAAGGATCTTTTAGGATTCTGCGGAAACACAAATATCTGAGAAATCCAAACAACCACATAACAGTTTAGACATCACATAACACATTAAAGACACAAAAACAAACACATCAGAAAAACCAAACGCACAATATATGAATACAGTTACGTATAAGCCAAACAGAAAGTCTCAAAACTAACGGAAACAGTCCTAGAAAATAAACATGGCATTCATACAAATCAAGTAATCAACATCCATAGCACTTAATTCAATAATATAGCGGAAATAGCATACAGGTCATGGCGGACATAATAGCTAAACCAGTTCTCATATCAAATTCTAACCTTAGCAGAGTTTTAACATAGCAGATCAATCATAAGCAGACAGATAACTAACATATAAGCAAGGTTTACCAGATTAACGGAACAATTTTACTTATCAACTTTCAGGATACTTACTTTCACATTAGCACATTCATCTCACTTGAGATAAGCAATTCACATAACAATAACTAACATAACATCAGATGACAGCATGCAAATCATATTTAAACATATTAATCATATCCTAGCATAGTAGACGGCAATCACATAAACATACAAAAGCATAATAACATCTGGTAACATATAATAAGCCTAGCTTATAAACACTTGAACATACCGATTCATAATCAGAATACTTAACATAGAAATAACAGATAAAGATTTAGTTAACTACCACGAGCCCAGAACATATCATATAAGAAATATCTTTCTTCTTCAAAAGGTAACCTCATAAAATAATTGGAGTAGCTAGCTCCCAGAATTTTGTGAAGACGCGTATTGCACACGACATCATTCACCAGATAACATATCAGATAACATATCAGATCTAGGATGCATCCATACGCCCCTTCCTACATATTCAAAAATATGCTTCACCATCAGAGCGTGGCAGAACATCACTCTACTGCCCTAGAGTCATATCAGAGGTGCATCACGATCGGACATGGAACCCCATGACTAGTTAAATATTTGGCTCGGGTGTCCAACTAACTTAGGTCAACAGATTGTCATAAATGACACAGATCATAATTCATCATAAAGGTCACAGATAACATATCAGATAACTTCATATCATAAGGTTCATATTCAGATATTTAGAAGTCAGAAGTTCATATCACAGTGGCATATCATACATTCATACGCAGAAGTTCATAACCAGAGGTTCATAATCATAAGTTCATAATCCAATATAGCAGGGTTCAACAAACGTATATATCAAAGTCTTCCTAACATAAGTTCACATCAGATATTGCATAGTTCACTAGAACATAAATTCATATAAACAACATATCAAACATTCAGAAAAGGGTTCATAGCAATGGCATTGGGAATCCTAATAAGCATAATAGGAAAGCGAACGAAAAGAACATCATAAGGAACCTTTACTGAAAAGGTCAGAATATCTGTACGATAACACAAGTGTCTTAAAGTAAGACAGAATATCCGTACCTTAAAGCAAATGAGAGAAAAGCAACGAATGAACGAATACGAAGATGTAACGTCGCGTCTCCTCCAACGAATCTACACGGATTATGATTTATTTAATACTTATTAGTATCATTAATGTCATAACGGATTAATCTCATTAATACTTTTAGAGTTGTCAGATTATTCTCATTTTTAGTGACGGACGGAATTACAATGTTTTAGAGTCTTAATCATTAATTAGCCAAGCTTATGGGTTACAAATGATAAATAGTAAACTTAAGGGTTTAATATGATAATTATCTTATTTGAGAACTTATATGATCATTATTCATAGCACAGGGTTTACAAATGTCAAGAACGGATTTTAGGATTCTCTTTCAAAATAGTTTACATAATCTTTTATAAATTACATGATTAACCCAGATTCACACGTAACATTGTTCGAATGCAAACCCTTAATGAGACTATGCATGCAATACTTTAATTCATTATAACTCACACATGTTCACGCCATACTTAGTACTAGCTCATTATACTCTTAATCAAAAGCCATTAATGATTCCAAGACTTACTACTTCTCACATGAAATAACGAATTTGCACACTTAGCTTTTAACCCTAATCAACTTCCTATTTATGTTCTAGGGTTTCCATACTTTTAATATCATTTATTACGCATTTAAATCACATGTTACTTCTTTTAATGATTTCCACATTGACCTAGAACGTATATGCAAAACAAACCCAAGTTACCCCAAACTCATGCATGTCCTTACGTAATTCATTTACACATGTTGACCCATAATTACTCAGAATTACATATTACACCCTTAAAATCTTTAATTATACGACCTAACCTTATATTATCAGATTTTACACTTTTAGCCCAAAGGTTTTAGAATTTACAAAACATACCCTTTTAGTTAAATACAATTCGAATGGCCCTCTAAATATCCAAAATTACACGTTTAACCCCCATACTTATTTTTATACGTTTAGTACCATTATTTTACTGTTCACAAAAATAACCTTTAAGTTTCATAATTTACAAAACCAACCCAAAACTTTTATGTAAAACCGAATAATGCATAATTCAAGTACAAGCCCTAAACCTAGGTTAAACCAATCATTAATTCATCATTACTACTGTATTAATGACCCTTAATCATAACAAGCAAACCCTAATTTTTATAAACCCTAATCGTTCCTTTTTAAATCCTTTCCTTTTTCATACGCGATCTAATAATAAAACCCCAAACAAATCACACAAGCTTCGAATCCATGGATATGTATTTTATACAGGTCGTATGTCATATAAGAGTCTTTAGAAAATTAATATCATGGTCCCAAAAATTATTATACGCTCATACGTTATTTTATATGCTTTTAGGGTTTTAATTCCAAATAATTCCATACGACTTATTTAACATGCATGGATAATTTTTACGTGTTCTATATGACTTATAGGACTGAAAATAATATTAGGAACATATACCCTTGATGATACTTGGACGTTAGAACAAAAGAAACCAAAAGTTCCTCTCGCCGAAACCCTAACTGACCAAGAAACTAACCACGATCGAAACAGCACCTTAGAGCCTCGAACCATATTTTTAACACCTTCTTTACCTTCAAACTCGTCCAAGAAAAATGGCTTTAAGCCCTGGAAATCAGATGTCGAATTTTGGAGGGTTTTTAGGTCGGTTTGTCTATATATATGGTTTACTATTTTTCTTGTGGGCTTTATAATATATTGGACTTAAAATAAATGGACTCTTAATTTTATAAATTTATATTGGGCTTTTATTAATTAAATTCTTTTATAAAACAAATTTAATATATGCGGTTAATTATATAAAATACAAAACGAATTTTATAAAATCATAAACTATAAAAATTACCTTTTACAAAGTGTTTAATATTTATTTGGATCATGTGTGATATTTCTTTTTAATTTTCTGAATTTACATAGCTTATTTGGTACTCTTTAAATTAATTATTCATACTTTTTGATTATGGGGGTATTTTGGTCTTTTTGTGAATTTTAGAAATTCCAGGTATTACAATTCTTCCCCTCTAAAAGAAAATTTCGTCCTCGAAATTGGACAAGACGGAACAGAACGAGAAACGAATCGGATTTCAGAACTTCTAGGAATATAACGAACGTTAATCTTATCTCGGAACAAATGAATTTCTTATCAGAATATTAAATCTCAAACTTATTCAGAAATCAAATCAATAGTCAAATACTTATAATAGATAATTATATACTTATCAAGTAATGGCGGAGAACAGATGAGACGCAGAAAATCAAACGACAAATTCTGACTTATCCAGATATCTAATGATGAAGACATCATATGCATAGACAGAATAAATCCTATCGGCCTCAATAGTTGCAGAAATATGTGGAGACATATAAGCTTAAGGTGGTCATAGCAATCTATAGGTTCGTACAGATCATAACAACCTCGGATTCCAAACGTACATAACTTATACGAAACAGATATCGACGAAATCTCACAAATAGGTACGGAATTTCAAACGAACATGAGAAGCACCAAATAACAGATACAAGTCAAAGTCCATTCACACATCAATCACAGGCATTTCCCAGACGTCGTATACCTTCAATAAGTTCAGATTATGTGATCTCGGTATTATTACGTTGATCAGGCGTCATAATACTTGCATCACATAACAAGTTCTTATTGTCATTATATTCGGTCTCGGGTCATGACAAAACACATAACTAATATCATAACAAAACATACCACATAACAGATAACATACAGATAGCAAGTAACATACTATAACAAACCAGATACACATAAGTATACCATCATGATGGTCATACTTCATTCAAGCGGTAATAACCTCATGGAGAAAATAAATAGCGGACAAAACTTATGAGGACTAACGGAAACTTAACGACTCTAGTAGAAAGAAACAACAGACAAGAACTATACTTTCAAAATTTTGCTTTATTTCCATTAATCAAACAAAATTTGCAGGATCGTCTTAAGATTAACTCCCAAAATGAAACTTAATAATCCAAGGTTCAACCGTCTAAATGAAAACAAAAGGACCTAACTCAAAATCAAATGTCAGAAAATTCTCATAAAGAGGGTAACTAATCAGAAGCGAAATTCCTATTCTTGTGTCGGATTGAACCTACTAGTAGCCGTAGATTCTAAATCCGAGTCCACCTCGTATTCTTCCTCATGACTTATTACTGACGATCCAGGAAGAAAAGCTGAGATATACCAGAATGCTAAACGATAAAACTTCACGATTCACATCGAGTTCCGAACAAATCAGAGAAAAGCAATACAGATCAGAATCACTTATCAGAATATCAAACCGTCTTGAAACGCATGACAAACGAATCAGAGTAACATAAGTCGCGCCCAAATCATATGAAGTAGATGAATCTTCTCAGCCACCGGTTGAATCTTGTCTCCGTCTCTTGCGCCTTTGGTTGGTCCATCCAACTTCCTCCAACAACATCCAGATGTCTCCGACAGCACGGCAGTCGAGTGTGGCTTCTGCTTCACGAACCTCTCCAGCATAGGAACCGTCGCAGCTTAGCGGGGTCGGCACCATCTTCTTCGGCTCCACGGGTAGTCTCCATCTAACGATCGACAAACGGACGAGCGAAAACAAAATAACAAAATTCGATGCGAACAAAGGGGGGCCAATTCAGTGAAGGCAAAAGGATATCGAAGTCAAATCTGAACGACCATCAAAAGGAATCGGAAAAGTATCTGAACAGACGGAAACCTAATGTCTACCCAATCCTCACAGGTCATAGCCTAAGCTCTAAGGGTCCTAAAACCTAGAGCTCTGATACCATTAATTGTAACACCCCGACCCGACAAGGGTAAAGATATCACAATACGGTTTCATATCAGAACTTTAACTAATGTACAAAAGCGGAAGCCTTTACAAAAACTTACAAAAGACAGTATAAATAACTTAATATTCAAAATAAATCTAAGATCTCTATGGTCAAAATCTTGCTCTCATCTCTACTCTCAACCCAGATCAGCTATCCCACAAGCTCATCTTGAATGCTAAATACCTGCCGCAGGAAAAGAAAAGTGCGGCTGAGCTTACAAAGCCCAGTGAACAGATATAACGAAACAAAAGCTAAACAAAACAGATATACGAATAACGAAAATAAAATGAAATAATGACGAAGGATCTTTTAGGATTCTGCGGAAACACAAATATACAGAAATCCAAACAACCACATAACAGTTTAGACATCACATAACACATTAAAGACACAAAAACAAACACATCAGAAAAACCAAACGCACAACATATCGAATAACAGATTACGTATAAGCCAAACAGAAAGTCTCAAAACTAACGGAAACAGTCCTAGAAAATAAACATGGCATTCATACAAATCAAGTAATCAACATCCATAGCACTTAATTCAATAATATAGCAGCGGAAATAGCAGACAGGTCATGGCAGACATAATAGCTAAACCAGTTCTCATATCAAATTCTAACCTTAGCAGAGTTTTAACATAGCAGATCAATCATAAGCAGACAGATAACTAACATATAAGCAAGGTTTACCAGATTAACGGAACAATTGTACTTATCAACTTTCAGGATACTTACTTTCACATTAGCACATTCATCTCACAGATAAACGAATTCACATAACAATAACTAACATAACATCAGATGACAGCATGCAAATCATATTTAAACATATTAATCATATCCTAGCATAGTAGACGGCAATCACATAAACATACAAAAGCATAATAACATCTGGTAACATATAATTAGCCTAGCTTATAAACACTTGAACATACCGATTCATAATCAGAATACTTAACATAGAAATAACAGATAAAGATTTAGTTAACTACCACGAGCCCAGAACATATCATATAAGAAATATCTTTCTTCTTCAAAAGGTAACCTCATAAAATAATTGGAGTAGCTAGCTCCCAGAATTTTGTGAAGACGCGTATTGCACACGACATCATTCACCAGATAACATATCAGATAACAGATCAGATCTAGGATGCATCCATACGCCCCTTCCTACATATTCAAAAATATGCTTCACCATCCAGAGACGTGGCAGAACATCACTCTACTGCCCTAGAGTCATATCAGAGGTGCATCACTGATACGGACATGGAACCCCCATGACTAGTTAAATATTTGGCTCGGGTGTCAAACTAACTCAGGTCAAACAGATTTTCATACATGACACAGATCATAATTCATCATAAAGGTCACAGATAACATATCAGATAACTTCATATCATAAGGTTCATATTCAGATATTCAGAAGTCAGAAGTTCATATCACAGTGGCATATCATACATTCATACGCAGAAGTTCATAACCAGAGGTTCATAATCATAAGTTCATAATCCAATATAGCAGGGTTCAACAAACGTATATATCAAAGTCTTCCTAACATAAGTTCACATCAGATATTGCATAGTTCACTAGAACATAAATTCATATAAACAACATATCAAACATTCAGAAAAGGGTTCATAGCAATGGCATTGAGAATCCTAATAAGCATAATAGGAAAGCGAACGAAAAGAACATCATAAGGAACCTTTACTGAAAATGTCAGAATATCTGTACGATAACACAAGTGTCTTAAAGTAAGACAGAATATCCGTACCTTAAAGCAAATGAGAGAAAAGCAACGAATGAACGAATACGAAGATGTAACGTCGCGTCTCCTCCAACGAATCTACACGGATTATGATTTATTTAATACTTATTAGTATCATTAATGTCATAACGGATTAATCTCATTAATACTTTTAGAGTTGTCAGATTATTCTCATTTTTAGTGACGGACGGAATTACAATGTTTTAGAGTCTTAATCATTAATTAGCCAAGCTTATGGGTTACAAATGATAAATAGTAAACTTAAGGGTTTAATATGATAATTATCTTATTTGAGAACTTATATGATCATTATTCATAGCACAGGGTTTACAAATGTCAAGAACGGATTTTAGGATTCTCTTTCAAAATAGTTTACATAATCTTTTATAAATTACATGATTAACCCAGATTCACACGTAACATTGTTCGAATGCAAACCCTTAATGAGACTATGCATGCAATACTTTAATTCATTATAACTCACACATGTTCACGCCATACTTAGTACTAGCTCATTATACTCTTAATCAAAAGCCATTAATGATTCCAAGACTTACCACTTCTCACATGAAATAACGAATTTGCACACTTAACTTTTAACCCTAATCAACTTCCTATTTATGTTCTAGGGTTTCCATACTTTTAATATCATTTATTACGCATTTAAATCACATGTTACTTCTTTTAATGATTTCCACATTGACCTAGAACGTATATGCAAAACAAACCCAAGTTACCCCAAACTCATGCATGTTCTTACGTAATTCATTTACACATGTTGACCCATAATTACTCAGAATTACATATTACACCCTTAACATCTTTAATTATACGACCTAACCTTATATTATCAGATTTTACACTTTTAGCCCAAAGGTTTTAGAATTTACAAAACATACCCTTTTAGTTAAATACAATTCGAATGGCCCTCTAAATATCCAAATTTACACGTTTAACCCCATACTTATTTTATACGTTTAGTACCATTATTTTACTGCTCACAAAATAACCTTTAAGTTTCATAATTTACAAAACCAACCCAAAACTTTTATGTGAAACCGAATAATGCATAATTCAAGTACAAGCCCTAAACCTAGGTTAGACCAATCATTAATTCATCATTACTACTGTATTAATGACCCTTAATCATAACAAGCAAACCCTAATTTTTATAAACCCTAATCGTTCCTTTTTAAATCCTTTCCTTTTTCATACGCGATCTAATAATAAAACCCCAAACAAATCACACAAGCTTCGAATCCATGGATATGTATTTTATACAGGTCGTATGTCATATAAGAGTCTTTAGAAAATTAATATCATGGTCCCAAAAATTATTATACGCTCATACGTTATTTTATTCGCTTTTAGGGTTTTAATTCCAAATAATTCCATACGACTTATTTAACATGCATGGCTAATTTTTACGTGTTCTATATGACTTATAGGACTGAAAATAATATTAGGAACATACCCTTGATGATACTTGGACGTTAGAACAAAAGAAACCAAAAGTTCCTCTCGCCGAAACCCTAACTGACCAAGAAACTAACCACGATCGAAACAGCACCTTAGAGCCTCGAACCATATTTTTAACACCTTCTTTACCTTCAAACTCGTCCAAGAAAAATGGCTTTAAGCCCTGGAAATCAGATGTCGAATTTTGGAAGGTTTTTAGGTCGGTTTGTGTATAATCGGTTATTAGGGTTAAAATATAAACCGTACAATGTCTATATATATGGTTTACTATTTTTCTTGTGGGCTTTATAATATATTGGACTTAAAATAAATGGACTCTTAATTTTATAAATTTATATTGGGCTTTTATTAATTAAATTATTTTATAAAACAAATTTAATATATGCGGTTAATTATATAAAATACAAAACGAATTTTATAAAATCATAAACTATAAAAATTACCTTTTACAAAGTGTTTAATATTTATTTGGATCATGTGTGATATTTCTTTTTAATTTTCTGAATTTACATAGCTTATTTGGTACTCTTTAAATTAATTATTCATACTTTTTAATTATGGGGGTATTTTGGTCTTTTTGTGAATTTTAGAAATTCCAGGTATTACAGGATCAATCTTCACCCTCCATTTTCCCTCCATTTTCCCTCCATTTTCATTTGATCTAATGGATGAGATTAATCCCAACAATTTAAAAAACCCACTTTCATCATTTTTTTTCAAATATTAATATCTTTCAAACCGTTAATCGTTAATCGAAAACAAATATACCATTACGACAAGCATTTAATTATCTTTCTATATATAGGCACTTTGATATACTTTCGACAAAAAAAATTCGTGTTTTTCACCTTTTTTTTACATTTTTTTCGTTTTTTTTCGTTATTGAAATTTGCATGAAAAAATCACATATGATTAAACACTAATTTGAATATCACATGTGATTTAACACTAATATCACATGTATATTACATATCATATGTGATTTAACACTAATAGCACATGTGATATTCAAATTAGTGTTTAATCACATGTGATTTTTCATGGAAATCTCAGATTCGGAAAAAACGAAAAAAAGACGCAAAAACGTTAAAAAATGTTTTTTTTTTTTAATTATTATTTTTTTAAATATATCAAAGTGTCTGTCTATAGAAAAATAATTAAATGCTCGTCGTAATGGTGTAATTATTTTCGCTTAACGATTAACGGTTTAAGAGATATTTAAATTATAAAAAAATAAGTGAAATGATAAAATGTTTTTAATCTCAACCATTGATTTATTTTTAGATGAGGAGTGTGGATGAGTCCATTCGTATGTGTGAAAAGTTTGTTATGTAAAATAAGGGTTAATTATACATATTGGCCATGAACTTTCAAAAATTTCTAATGCTAGGTAATTAACTTTCAAAAATATTATTATCACTCATAAAACTTGATGTTACTTTTTATTATAGGGCATATGACCGTTTCAACCTCTGTGGGCCATATATGACCACATATAACCAAACTCCTTTGTCAATGCCAAAGAATTAATTGTTAAATTACATCTTTCGTGCTCAACCCAACTAATGAAACTGTTCATTTGTAGCAAATCTTAAGCATCACATGAGTTTTGTTCCTTTTTTGTATTCCTAATCCAAATCAAAACCCCATCTGTTGCTGCTACTCTTCTTGTATTATTCTCACACAAACACTATAACCCCAGCAGCAGCAGATTCCGATTGATTGTGATTAGGTTTCCAAATCCGTACCATCAACATCACAACCACCTCATTTTCATCCAAAACAACGTTACACGATCCATGAGTCCCAACAGTCCCTTATTCCACTTATATTTACCAATTCATATGTATGTTTTGTTGAGTTTTTCATTATTAATTTTCTTATGTGGCAGCGGTCTACTACATTTACGACAAGTGTTATCTTCTTCGGCGACCCTCCACACCAATGAATTAAACGAATTCCAGTTCAAGATTAGTCGTTTGTACTCAGTGTAATCCAACAACTACAATACCCACATCAATATACGTATTGCAACTTTCAATATCACAAACCCGCAAATTTCACCATGAACATATTTGTGTTTCGGTCTGTGGCGACATATTTGGGTGTAATCTAAAAGGCTAAAATTTCACTAAGAACAGCAAATTTCATTATAGGTGAAATTCACGGGTTAAGATTTGAGATGTTTATATTTGTGTTTCGGTCCAAGAAATAAAGCCAAGAACATATTGCATATAGGGTTTTGATTTTGATAGAAGAAAATTATGAAGAAGAATTAAGGTGGCATTTGGTTTGTGTAGATTTGATTGAAATTGGGTTCTTGAAATAAATGGGTAGATCTTTGATGTTGATGTATTCGTATGGTTCAAGAAAAATAATAATAAGTTTATGTTTTGGTAGTTATATTAAAAGAAGAGATAAGTGAAACAAGACATGTTTAGTACAATGGTAACCGGTTGCACCGGTTACAAGTTGTAAGACCATATAAATAACATTGGAACACATTCAACAAGTTTGATAGGTGATAATAATGTTTTTAAAAGTTCGTTACCTAACATTGAAAATTTTTGAAAGTTCATAGCCAATCACTCTAATTAACCCGTAAAATAACTCTCCTCTTTAATATGCATCAAATCCTAAATTGGCAAGAGCACGTATTTATAGACACTCAAGTTTCTATAGCTATACAACACAACATGAGAACAAGTCCAAGTAGCTTAACTTTCGAGCATTCGCCCCAAATCTCTCATACGACTTATACAGACCTGTTTTACAATTCAAAAAATAGTCGACACAGCCTTAGCAGAACTACGCAGAGACAAAGTATCGAGACTCCAATGTAGAAAATATAAAACATAAATCTTTCAAGTTCTCAAGTTTGGTTACCGTTCACAAGTTGTTGGTTTTCCAATTCTATAGCCTTATTCACCATTTCAAGTACCTGCCTCATCGTGGGCCTCATTTTTGGGTCCTTGACCAAACACTTGTCGGCTATAGAAGATAGCTTTTGCTTTGATTTCTCAGAATACTTGCCTTTAAGCCTCGCGTCAGCTACAAGGTTTAACTTTTCTGATCCCAAACAGCAGCATATCCAACTCATGCTTTTAGGAGTTGTCTCAGAGTTATTTTGGGCATATGGGCGTCGACCTGTGATTAACTCCACAAGAAAGATTCCATAACTCCATACATCTACCTTGGCAGTTAGATGCCCCGTTTGGACGTACTCTGGAGCTGCATATCCCTTTGTTCCTACTACCTAAATATATGATCATGATATCAGTTAAAAAATGAGCAAACAATTATTCAAGTTCCGGCACGAGGGCCAATTCATGTTTCTTGTAAGATCGAGTCATTCAGTCATATTATAAACATTTTCTTTTCTCAAAACATGTTTTCACTTTTAAGTAAATAATACCATTGCTCATTGAAAAACACAGTAGTAATTTTAGTGGAAATAAATTTTATCTCATATGTATGATTATAATACAGATGCATTAGCACAATAACAGCAGGAAGAAGAAGAAGAAAAACTTTCTTGAATTGAACTTACCGCTGTTGAGATATGTGTCCGTCCATCTCGAGGAACTTCCCTAACAAATCCAAAGTCAGAAAGCTTAGCATTCATTTGGCTATCAAGAAGAATATTGGAGGGCTTGAAATCTCTAAAGATGGTCTGCAATGTATGCAACATTAATTTGATAGCTTCATTTAGTATATCATTATAAACGAGAAAATACTTGATAACAGTACCTGACGGTCGACTCCTGCTCCCTCGTGTAGGTATGTCAAACCAGTGGCAGCATCTTTAGCTATCTTTAGCCTCATACCCCACGAGAGAGGTGCCTTTGAATTAGCCGATAAATGAGCATCTAAGCTTCCATTAGGCATATATTCATACACCAAAAGCCAATTGCTTTCGTTTCCATTATCTTCATTGCAGTAGCCGATTAGCTTCACAAGGTTTGGATGCTTAATCTTCCCAAGAAAGTTCACTTCCGTCTCCCACTCCCTAAGTCCCTGTCACCCGAAACATTAAAGCATTAAGCTTCTCATATCATATGGAGAGAACATCGATGGAACCTTTGAAGGGAATTATATATTTGTTAAATGGATTTTATCGTATAAAATGGTAAGATAGTTTGGTCAGGTTCCTAATGCCGGTAATCATTCTGTTTTCACCTTTAAAAAACTATAAAATTCTAAAAAGTTCCTAATAAAGGTAATTTTCAACCTTGACAGCAGGTTACAGGTTTTTTCAGCGTAACAAGAAAAAATAATTTAGCAACTTACAAACCGTCGTCTGTCATCTCATCATTTTGGTGAGGTAACCTGTACGGATTACCTCAAATCGAAATCTTTTGTACTTTAAGGATTATTGTGAGTGAAATTATACATGGTTACCTAAAACAGAAATCTGTCTTGGCTAATTAAGTTACCAGCTACATATGTAATAAACCCTTACTGAAGCTTCAGTTAGCTGTAAGTGTGTTTGTAGTATGGACTTAATAAACATAATTACATATAAAACATAGTAACTATTAATAAATAAACTATTTTTATGTTAACAGAAGCTCAAGAAAGAAAGACTTGCCTTCCGGCCTCTTTTACACCGCTTCACAGCCACATGAATACTATCGAATGGATGTTCTAACCTCTTGATGACGCCCTTATGCACACTTCCAAATCCACCCTCCCCGAGAAAAGTAGACTGGTCATACTTTTTAGTGGCTTTCTTAAGCTCATCAGGTGTGAAAACCCTAAGATTGCTTGATCTTACATCTAGACTCGAGACGTACTCTTTCTGAGGAATGGGCGTGGATCCATCTGGTCTAAGTTCTAATTGTGAAGGTGCAGTATAAAAGTTATCAACTGATCGTCCATTTGTGTCATCATGTGTCACATCTCCAATTGAGAAACACCGAAAGTGGAAAACCATTTTTTAACCCTTATATAGCATGAGAGAAAGATGCATTCCCTCCCTCGACTCTTATATGCTATCTATCCATATCTACAATAGACGTTACAGATTTCACTGTAAGAAACAAACTAGAAACTCATTAACTACAAAACATATCAAATTTGGAAGTTCTGAAATATAAAGTATAGTGATCTAAATGAACATATCCCGAATTGGAAATTAAGTATCATATATCTCAAACGCAATTGATTGAAAAGCTCCCAAAAAGCAGTGAAAGCCAAATGGAATGAAGTAAACACATATGACCCAAAATAAACCTGCCATAAGATGAAGTCATAAAACTGAAAATCCGTCTACGGCTTTTGGTCCGTTGGTGCCAGAAGTGCCTACTCCTAGTCACCACACGATTTAGAGCTTCCGGGTTCAAGTACTATCAAATACGTATGTATACCAAGTATTTACATTTAAAAGGTCTTATCAATACCAATAAGAGTTGCTTCTGAATTCTGATTACTTAATTAGTCAAACAGATTATTTAGCTAAGGGATGCAAAAAATAACAAACAAGTCAACTAAACACTAAACCTGTTTGCCTAGATCAATCAAGAACCTTAAACAATCATTCTCATCATGTATGAAAAATAACATATTTATTATAGCACAAAATAAAATGAATTTACACAATAATTTATATACTTGGAAGCTCAAAAGATGAAGAAAATGCACCTTTCAACCCAGAAAACCATCATCTTCAAAGAAAGTCTGCAAAGAAAGAAAGTAAACAAAAATGTGAAAGACCACGAATTTATAATATCTTATTGGTGTGAAAACAAAATAATTATTAGGAGGAATTTCTTGTGTTTTTCAAGTGTAGTGAGAGGAAATTAAAATGTTTGACAATTCAATGCAAAAAAAAACAAACATATTTTAATAGTAAACACTACTAGTATTTTGTTTGACTATTTTTTATTTTTTTTTAAGTCAAACAATCAACATTACTTGAACACACGATCATTTAGTTGAGTAATCTTACACGACACAAGTACCGTTAGGTTACAATTTTTTTGGTTGCATTGAATCGTCAACCATTCTCATCAAAACATAACATACTCAGAAATATGCATCAAATGTTAGAAAAAAACAACTATTTATGGATTTAATCTTTTCCCAAAATTGGTAAAAACATGTCTTTATAAACATTGAATCTCTATACACACATGTCCTGGTTTGCTACTGGCATTTAGCATGAATATCTCTCATATAATTTACACAGACCAGTTTCGATAAGTCAAAAAATAGTCGACACAGCCTTAGCATAATGATGCAGTGGAAAGTGTCGAGAGTCCAATAAAAAAAATTAAAACCTTTAAATTACATATCAATGACAGATCTTCAGGATACCCGTGTTCTTAAGTCTGGCCACCATTCACAGGTTGTTGATTTTCCAGTACTATAGCCTCGTTCACCATATTCAGTACCTCACTCATCGTTGGCCTCAACTTTGGGTCCTTGTTCAAACACTTGTCTGCTATAGAAGATACCTTTTGCACTGATCTCTCAGAATACCTGCCTTCAAGCCTCGGGTCAACTACTGGCTTTGACTTCCCCACACCTGCAGAGCAGCATACCCACCTCATGCATCCAGGTTTGTTCCCAGGGGTTTTTTGGGCAAGTGGGCGTCGACCAGTGATCAGCTCCTTAAGAAAGATGCCGTAGCTCCATACGTCTATCTTGGCAGTTAGACGCCCCGTTTGGACATATTCAGGAGCTGCATATCCCTTTGTGCCTACCAACTAGATTCAATTTTACACATGTAACTTCAGTAAAATTGCCTCACAAATGGACAAATAATGAAAAAGGTTTCTTGAAATGAACATACAGTTAATGTTGAGACATGAGTCCGTCCATCTTGAGGACCTTGCCTAGCGAATCCAAAGTCCGAAAGCTTAGCATTCATTTGGCGGTCTAGAAGAATATTGGAAGGTTTGAAATCTCTAAAGATAAGCTGCAACGTATGCAACACTGATTTAGAGAACATTATCAATATACTATTAAACAGGTAAGAGAAAATTAAATAACACGTGATATACACCTGACGATCGACTCCCATTCCTTCGTGTAGGTATGTCAAACCAGTAGCAGCATCTTTGGCTATCTTTAGTCTCATACTCCACGAGAGATGGATGTTTGACTTACCCGATAAATGATCATCTAAGCTTCCATTAGGCATATATTCATATACCAAAAGCCAGTTGCTTTCATCTATACTGTCTTCATTACAGTAACCAACTAGTTTAACAAGGTTTGGATGCTTAACCTCCCCAAGAATTTTCACTTCTGTCTCCCACTGCCTGCGTTCCTATCAGCCAATCAATAGTAAGCTTCCACTTATCAGGCAATAACTGGATTTCTCTTTAAGCTAGTGTTGCACAATTAAGCTAATTTAACATTCCAGAACTAAAGTGTCAGAGTACCCCTATAAACTAGAATAATGATCATCTAAGCTTCCATTAGGCATATATTCATATACCAAAAGCCAGTTGCTTTCATCTATACTGTCTTCATTACAGTAACCAACTAGTTTAACAAGGTTTGGATGCTTAACCTCCCCAAGAATTTTCACTTCTGTCTCCCACTGCCTGCGTTCCTATCAGCCAATCAATAGTAAGCTTCCACTTATCAGGCAATAACTGGATTTCTCTTTAAGCTAGTGTTGCACAATTAAGCTAATTTAACATTCCAGAACTAAAGTGTCAGAGTACCCCTATAAACTAGAATAATAGCTTAAAACCGTGGAAATGTTATTAGCATCCCACAACAACATTCTCACTTTTTTTTATCCATGTGGGACGATTTGGTATGAACTCCTCTACTAAAATTCTTAATCACTCTTTTTATAATGCTTATTCCTTCTAAGCAGATAAACACATTTCAATTGAGTGTTTGGGATTGTTTATCTTCTTTCAAACAATACAATAAGCACTAATATAAGCAATCCCAAACACTCCCTTCGTCCACAACATTTGCTTCAACTTGAACGTGCAATGGAATAACGGATCAACTTTTGCAATTGCACAAGGAGCAGTTTAGTTAGAGGTATACCCTTTATACGACCTTGCTAAATTTAATTATCAAAGAAAAATCCATACCATTTATCAAATGGGACACTGGACACCGTACCTTTAGTCTATATACATTTATAAGGAATATTAAAGGGATGACTTACTTGTTGTCCTCTTTTACCCCGCTTCACAGCAACGCTAACATCAACAGATGGATTTTCTAAGCTTCGAATGATGCCCTTATGCACATTCCCAAATCCACCCTCACCGATCTTTCTAGACTGGTCAAAATTGTTAGTAGCTAAATTTAGCTCAGCAAGTTTGAAAGCCCTAAGAGTGGTTGAATACTCGGGAATCGTATCTGTGACATTCTGAGAACTGGGTGCGGTTCCAGATAGTCTCTCAGTTAAACTTGTATACGCACTAAAAAAGGTTGTGTTACCTGGGACACTCGTGTCATCATGTGTCACATATGACATAGAGAAACATCGGAAAGGGAAAACCATATTTTAATTAATGGCATGAGAGAAAGATGAATATCCGCCCTCGACTCGTGTTCACTATCTATCCATATCCACAACAAGCATTACCTATCTTGCTGCAAGAAAGAAACCACAAACCCATATTTTATAAAATTGTGGTCAATGAATACATAGAAAACTGAAAGTAGTGATATAAGTTATAATGAAACCGAAGGACAAGATTTCACTAAATGGAAATAGAGTATCACATTTCAAATGCATATGACTGAAAAGCTCCCCAATAGCAACGAAAGTCAATTCTTAACTTTTTATAATTGGGAGATATACATAACTTGTATATAGCTGAATGGGAACTAGCAAATATGCTAAAATAACATCAACACCGACATGACAATACAGATCAAACTAATATTAAACTTACAATACCAACCAAACTGATTCTAAACTTGCAATACCGTTGAACGACCCTAAAACTTACGTCTATGCCAGGACCAAAACAGGGACATCAAAATGTCAAAATCCAACTGACTTATGTAAAATCCCGGCCTTTAAATCCACCAAACACAACACCACTAAGGGCAATCATCCAGTATAAAACATGCAACGGGTTAAAAACCAACCACGGCAAGAAGTAACCCGTCAGAATCCCAAGCCACACAAGTGGACCGAACCATCTGACTAAGAAAATACAGTTAAACACATTTTCCCAAAAGTAAACTTGCCAGAAGTGAAAATCCATCAACACACAATCTAAGCAATAGCAATAAGAGTTTGACATAAGTACATAACAAACAAGTCAACAGCATAACTCAACAAAAGTCAATCAATGAATTAAACTCTAAACCTGTGAACCTAGATCAAATCAAGAAGAGCGTGACATAGTGATAAGAACACAAGAAACCCATCCTAAATTTTCAAAACTATGACTTATAACATACATGGAAAGAGTTGAAGTATGAAGAAAACGCACCTTTCAACTAAGAAAAACAATACTCACGTATAGAGTCTGTGCAAACCAAAATGTAAAGTAAAGTAATCAAAACGAGTATCAAGGGGGATTTCTTCTGATTTTCAAATGGGGGGGTTGGTTATATTTTGAGGTCAATGGCCAAATTAAAAAATAGTAATGGACAATTTAACATAAAATGGTTTCTTTAAGTTGTGCCATTAGCTTAACTTTTTGTTTTATTAAGTTTTAGATTTTTGATTATTAATTGTGTCAGAGCAATTACAATAAGCTTTTAAAGAAATACAATACTCAAGTGTAGTGTCAACGGTGCATTGCAGCGTCGATTTATGTACGTATATTTATTTGTGAAGTAAGTGAGAGAGGATAAAGTTTGTTGGCTAATTTGTAATTAATAATTATTGTGTTGCCTTTGATTATGGACTAAAGCTAGTCGACAATGAGCAATTTTGACTCACCTTAATTGCCGACTCGCGCGTGTCGGCATCTCCCACTCACGCGTGACTCACGAATACCAAAAAGACTAAGGTGACTTGTTCACCTTCTTGATTTTGTAAAATCTATGCGTTTGAAGCATTAGAAAAATATCCGTTGGAACCATTAAAAAGAAAGGAAAAAAAATCCCCACTACCCCATTTTTCCCTTGTGATACCCACCAAATATATTTTTTTTTAAAACACAAACTATAATCACTTTACACTCTCAACTACATCTTTATTATATAAAAAAAATGTCTCAAGAGAACACCCAAAACACCAACCGTACCCCGAGGAAGAAATCCCCGAAGCAATCCCCCGAACCCGAAGGAACGTTCAATTTAGGAAATATTCCTTCGTCAAACCAACAAATCAACTTACGACCACAATCATTCTATAACCAAGCATGCCAAAACGAATCATGCTGTAAGCAGCAGCAACAACAACAACAACAATTGCTGCTGCTGCAGCAACAACAACAACATCAACAGTAGCAGTAGCAACAGCAACAACAAAAGCAACAACGACAACGACAACAACAACAACAACAACAACAACGACTACAACAACGAAAACAACAACGACAACAACAACAACAACAACAACAACAACGAAAACAAGCTTTTAGCCAATTCTTACAACAAAACGTGTTTAGCCAATTCTCACAACAAAACGCGTTCACATTTGATAACCCAAACTACATATCACAAACACAAAGGGGTGGTTCGTCATCACAACTTCATACGCAACAACCCATGTCTCCCATTTCTTTATTTCCAAATGAAGAAATGTACGAACCTTATTTTGGAGAAGATTTTTATCAAAACCGGCCTTGTGAAGAATCTCCCATCGAAGTGACGGCCTCGAAACCGAATCAAAGTCGAGAAGACGCCAAAAGAGGCCGGCTCAAACCGAGGAGCAACCCCGAATGATTGCATGGACCCAAGAAGAAGAAATTGTGTTGTGCAAAGGTTGGATTCATGTATCCGAAGATAGTGTCAAAGGTAACACGAGGAAAGAAAATGGATTTTGAAGTGAGGTACATGCGTACGTAGAGAGCAAAACAAAGATGGATCGCCGAACGTACGATATGGTTTGTGGGAAATGGAAGATGATGCGCCCTAACGTGGCTCGGTTTTGTAGAGTGTTCAATAACGTCAAGCGTATGAATCTGATAAGTGGAGCAGGAGATAAAGATTACTACAATACGGAAACTCTAAACTTTGAAGCTGAATACGATTACAAGTTCACACTCAAACATTGTTGGGAGCAGTTAAAAAAATGTCAAAAATGGAATGACACTGAAGTTCCAAATTTTTTAGCAAATGAAGCAAAAGAAATGTCCAAGAGATATAAGTCATCTGGTCTAGTTCGTTCAACCCAGAGACTGGGGATGCTAGTATTAACCTGAATGATGATGCTCGAACAAACGAGAAAGATGATGTGCAGGAAGTTCGACGACCAAAGGGCAGGGACAAAGCCAAAGCTGAGAAGAAAAAAGGTGTGCGGTCGACGGGATCGTCGGCAACTATGAATGATGAGTCATTGGCTAAAAATGATGATATCGGAGTTGTCACAACAGAATGAACGTGCCATGGAATTGAAGATGAAAGAACGGGCTGAATATATGGCGATCAAAAAGAAGGAGGTGGAAGTGCGGGAATATAAAGCAAGGCAAAAAGACTTAATGTTCTATTTGCAGCCATATGAACACTTGACTGGGGAAGCACGCAGAGCCATGGACGAGGCTAGGGCGGGGATGAAAGCGAAGTGGGGTTTCACTTTTTAGTTTTAATTTCGAAGTTTATGTAATGTTTAACTTTCGTATGTTTATGTAATGCTCAACATTTAGTTTTAATTTCAAAGTTTATGTAATAATTAACTTTCGTTAGTTACGTTTGTATATTTTGTAAAGCATTAAAAAAAAAAGTGAGTGAGTGGAAGTGAGTACCTTGTCCACAAAAAGGTAAGTGGAAGTGACTGGAAGAGAGAGAGAAAGCTGAGGTGTAAGATGAGTGAACTTTAACCTTGCCATCTAGCCTAATGTTTGACTATTTTTTTTACTAGTCGAACCCTTGTATAATAACGACATTTTATAACAAAAGATAATTATAATTACGGTTTTTATTTAAGTGTTTTGTGTAGCATACGATGATTTTACTAAAACAATAATTTTTAAAATGTACCAAAAAACGTATAAATATTTATTGAAACTGAAAATAAAATTGTTTTCTAATTGTGTGTGGTTCGACCAAAATAAAGCGAGCAATATATAATTAAACAATTTTTGGTAGTATACTAAGGGTCCGTTTGGTTTGTAGATGGGTTTAGGATTAGGATTTGAATTTAGATTTAAATTTGGATTAGGATTTAATAAAGTAAATGAAAAGAGAGAAAAATATATTATTATATAATAAAAAAGTGTTATATTTTTATTAAAATAGAAAAATACTATTATTATAAGAGAGATAGAGTGAATATTAAAGTTGGGCCCACAAAAAAATTAAAACCCACCTATCTTATATGGATTGAAAAAATGTGAGGCCATTGGAGATAATAGCCAATTTTTAATCCCAAAACATTAAACAAACAAAGGTTTTAACATCTAAAGTCAAATCCGAATCCAAAAGATGCTAACCAAACGGGCCCTAAACAAAAATTTAATACTTAAATCATTAAGATTAAAAAAGTATTTTAAGCATAACATATTACACATTTTTTATGTTTCTAAGGCTTTTTTTTCTTTTTCTTTTTTCCATTAAATTGTTTTTATATGTAGTTAAGAAACTAGTCGGATACCCGCGCACAACGGCGGCGATAAGTATAGTTATATGTGTTTGCTTACCCGTTTAGTGAATTCGTTTCACAACACTTCGAATGTATATGTGTTAGTTGTAAGTATTTGTTTGAGTTACCCGTAACTTTCCCGCGACATCATTATTTCCGCATATAGAAATACCCTCGCAATCTCTTACGCGTCAAACACTACCCCAAAAGTATATGATTTTGACGAATCAAGATTATATTGATTGAAATAAATGAAATAAAGGTTAAAGTTATAAAAATTTGAATTAAAATAAAATAAAATCATTAAAAATATAAAAACTAAAAACTAATAAAAATATATTAAAATGGATGTTGAATTAAAGAGCATAAAATTTTAGAAAATATGGTGAAATTAGATTATAAAAAAAATAAGTAGATAAAAAGATATTTTAAGTTAAAAATAAAGATGAATTTTTAGTTGAGAAATAACACATGTCATTTTATAATTGGAGCTCTTTATCTTAATTTTTAGTGGTTAGGAGTTAGGTTTGGAGTTTGTTAGAAGTTAGGCTTGGAATTTGTTAAGAAGTGACACATGTCATCTCATGATTGGAGCTCTTTATCTTAATTTTTGGTTAGAAAAACTCTTTCCATAATAAGCAAGTAAAAAAGTCTGAATTTTTAAGCCTTCTAATTTTAGAAGGCCTAAATGCATTATAAAGTAGTATAGATATATGTACTGTCGATAAGCTTGACAACACTGACATTTTTTGTTTACTTTTTGGGAATTGATATTTACACGGTGAGTTTTTATTAGTACACGGAAAAGCTTATGGAACTGACAACAATGCCCCTAATACCCATTTATCCGGTTTGTTGAGTTTGGTCATTGGTTCTTGGTAAAAAACTCAAAGTCCCATTAGTCTAAAATCTTTTACTAACTATTTCTTTTTCCCTTCTAAGTTTCCCACGGCACTAATTTTCCGGCTACCGTTCTTTCACCAGCGTCGTCAGTATTGCGGCCATAGCTTCATTTTACCGACATCCTTTCCTAGACAAAAAGACACCACTTATTTCCTTATGTTTGACTTGAGTTTAAACCCTCACTTGATCACCCATTCACCCCACCACTTTCACCGGTGAACTCTCGTCCCCAAAATTAATCGGTCTCTCTTCTAAGCCTTCTTCTTATTCAGAATAAAGAAAACAAATCATAATTCGCTCCAGCACCGGCTCAAATTGCTTGTTCTCGTTAAAAAAAAAGCATAAAGAAAAATGGTGACCATATGTACATCCCAGTATTGCAAATCAAATCCAAATCTGTTATAGTGTCGCGTAAAGAAAAATGGTGACCATATGTACATCCCATGTCCATTTTACTTTTTTAGTACCTAGTTCCCCATTGGAAAATTTATTGAAAAATATTTTCTTGTAAGTTTAAATACAGACGTGTTGTTCCAAAAGAATGATAACATATTAAGACTAGCATTCTATATTTTGTCTGGTTATATTTGAGAACTCAAATCGATTAATTTTGTATGACGAAGAGAGGTTGACCTCTGGATCAGTTTATATGCATGAAAATACACGGCAATGTTTTCTTGGTCAAGAAGAGGGTTGGAAGTGCAAAGGGTATAATAGTACATTCAAATGAAAGTTCCGTGTATGAATCATTATCTTCTGTGTAAATATCAGTAGCCTTACTTTTTACGTATGTGCTTTGACTCCAATCAAACAACTCAATTGACCGATTAAATTACACTAGCAGGGTACTTGCGCGTTGTAGCGGCGGGCACCATACAATTAAAATATTCAGTGAATTTTTTTTAGATCTATATTTGACAATACAATAGATATACAGACGACGATAATTTAAGTTTTGAATACTGTTATGCAATAACAAAATTTTCATATATAAATTGTAGATTATCCACGTGATGTGGTGACAATAATGAGTTGGTAGTAGGCATATTGTAAAGGCATGAGATAAAAGTAGTTGACAATAGCCCGTAGTCATAAGTTATCAATAAATAATAACACCATAGCGACTTTTAAAAATCACTTACATTATACTAAGAAAATTTAGTTCTCAAAAATAATGTTTGTTAAATTTGTCCCACATAAATGGATTATACAAGTAAAAGATTACTTATAAGATAAAGCAAAAATAAATATTCAATAAATCATGTGGGTTACTTTAAAGAGTATAATTATTAATATTCAAATATATATATAATTAGCACTTAGCACTTTGCACATTTGCATCATTTGCTTTGAAAAAATCGTCCGATTTTTATAAAACAAAGTTTTTAGTTTTTACGGTAAGTTTTATTAAAAAAATTTCCAAAAGGTGCATATGTTGATTCTCGAGGCACTCTTGTGATTTAATAATATTTTTTG
Organism: Chrysanthemum makinoi; assembly: GCA_910596185.1. Taxonomy (NCBI): domain Eukaryota; kingdom Viridiplantae; phylum Streptophyta; class Magnoliopsida; order Asterales; family Asteraceae; genus Chrysanthemum; species Chrysanthemum makinoi. The sequence continues at coordinate 144,647,894 of OU343222.1, forward strand.
AACATTGTATTTTAATATGCATTTTTAAACTCTATTGATTTAACAATATCGTTTTCGGATGACTTTTATGGGCTAGCCGAACCGGTGGTGACTCCGGTTCCCGGTTGAACCCGTTGGCCCGGTCCGTTTTTTAAAACCATATGTACCATGAGCTTGTTTAAATATAAATTGCATGAAGATTTGTGTGTTTTATTAGTTTGTACAATATGTATAATAACATGTATTTTTTAAATTAGGGGTGTTTTAAAAATAACATTTATTAGGTATTTATTGTTATGGACGTTTTTTTTCTTATATTAAATTACTTTGTATTTTTTTATTATTTTTTTTAAAAACATGTTTAAAAAGTGCTTTAAAGTGTTGCAACAAATGCTATTATAGATGTACTTATTAAAAATTTTCATTATTAGCAAGTGTTGAATCTTAATTTTTTAAGCCTTCCTTTTTAGGAATGTCCCAAATGCTTTATAATATAGTATAGATATGTGTAAATGTGTATAATCATATAATTAGGACTTTACACATTTGCATCATTTGCTTTGAAAAAATCGTCCGATTTTTATAAAACAAAGTTTTTAGTTTTTACGGTAAGTTTTTATTAAAAAAAATTCCAAAAGGCGTATATGTTGATTCTCGAGGCACTCTTGTGATTTAATAATATTTTTTGAACATTGTATTTTAATATGCATTTTTAAACTCTATTGATTTAACAATATTGTTTTCGGATGACTTTTATGGGCTAGCCGAACCGGTGGTGACTCCGGTTCCCGGTTGAACTCGTTGGCCCGGTCCGTTTTTTAAAACCATATGTACCATGAGCTTGTTTACATATAAATTTCATGAAGATTTGTGTGTTTTATTAGTTTGTACAATATGTATAATAACATGTATTTTTTAAATTAGGGGTGTTTTAAAAATAACATTTATTAGGTATTTATTGTTATGGAGGTTTTTTTTCTTATATTAAATTACTTTGTATTTTTTTTATTATTTTTTTAAAAACATGTTTAAAAAAAGTGCTTTAAAGTGTTGCAACAAATGCTATTATAGATGTACTTATTAAAATTTGTCATTATTAGCAAGTGTTGAATCTTAATTTTTTAAGCCTTTCTTTTTAAGAATGTCCCAAATGCTTTATAATATAGTATAGATATAGATAATTTTCTTTTAAAACATAGTCTCGATTTTTGACTAACCAATTTATTGAATGAAAAAAACTTCAACAAAATTTGAAGGTTTATATTTTCGCTATAACATATGAAATAGATTTAAAATTTAGAGAAAAGTTCATTGATTAAGGGTTTTTTTTTTTTTTTTTTTTTTTTTTGATAAAAATCATTGATTAAGTTTTTATTGGATATCAAGGGATTAATCTTTATCATGTATTTAATTTAACTTAACGATTAAAATTAATTTAAAATTTAATATGTTCAACCTAAGGTCTTTGTTTTATTCTTGTTTTCATGTCTTTCTTATTTATTCATTTTTTTCATACATTCTCGTCTGCTTTCAAACGTTTCGTCCATTTTCATACGTTTTCAACTATTTTCAGACATTTTTATTTTTTTCGTTCGTTTTTATACATTTTCGTCCGTTTTCATACGTTTTTGTCTGTTTTCATACATTTTCGTCTGTTTTCATACGTTTTCTTTCATTTTCTTACGTTTTCGTCCATTTTTCATACGTTTTAATCTGTTTTCATACGTATTCGTCCGTTTTTATATGTTTTCGGTCGTTTTCACACGTTTTCGTCCGTTTTCTTACGTTTTGTAAGATATAGGATTTAATAATCACATCAAAGCATAAACATATAAGGCGTATACAAGTTTTAGATAGAGAAAGGGAGATGTTCTAGTGAGAGAAACACATAGAAGGTTAGATTGCAAATGAACATCCACCCCTCTCCCTTGTGGGGAGAGGGCTATTTATACAAAGAAGCACACCCTCCTTCGGGTTGTGGATCAGGCATACAGTGGGTAAAGACTCGTCCTTCCTCCACGGTGTTGCACTAGACTAAACCACGCTAATAACTAATTAACAAATAACGTAATGAATGATATGTCTACGAGCTAACTTAAGCTAGATAATATTTTGGGGTGACCGATGCTTTACATTAGAATTTCCAATTCCTAACAATCTCCTCCTAAGGGAGGTCACCCCATGATTTACAAATTAGCATTCCAATTAATCTTTAGTCTTGAGCTCGTAGACTTCACTTCAAAAAAATAATCAATCTTTGTGCTTTCATGGTGGTAATATCATAATCCAACTATAATGTACATTAAGTGGAGGTTATAGAGCTGATCCACATTATGATGACCTTTGAGCTTCATATGAGATCATCAGCCACAGATGATCTCAGCATCTCACATTGTTGCTTTACCCGCATATGATGTAGTGACAATTGGACCGACATGCTCACATTCTGGATCATGATTTCTTCTTATCAGAGTAGCGGAAGCTTTAGATGATTCATGATATTTGCAGCAGCGTAGCAGAAGCATGGAGTGAGAATATCAGAGTCATTGATGCACAAATCATGGTATCTTTTTAAATGAATGTGTTGTGTGAGCATGCGGCTATGGATTGACCTCTCCATTCTGATCAGCTGCAATCGTCGGGTGTACCTGCATACAACAGTTAGCAACAAAGCGCACGAAAGTGTCTTTGATCACTTTCGTTGAATTGAGGTACGGCCCCGGTTCCCAGTTGATCAATACAAGTACTTTACTTTGTGATCGGTATAATTCGAAGAATCTCCTTGACAGGGTTTCGCATTTGCTCTAGCGTTCTCAAACCGAACGTCTCAAAGACAACACGGAGTGAGTGAACCAGCGAATTTGAGATTCACTGATTGATGAAAAGAGATTTGAAAAACAATCGTGTACTGCTCAAAATAAAGTGTTTTTGCAATACAACGAAGGTTTTAACGAAAATCAATTATCAATCATAAACACCAGTAGCATATGTATTGAACCCGGTATCTGCCCTAAGGTTAAATTATTGGAGGGCTATTTCTTTTCACCCTTTTCTCATTTCATTTCTTTTTCATTCTTCAACCCCTTCAGTGCTTACCGAGACTTCATTACTAGAACCTTGTTGGGTTTATTCCAGTTCTAGCTCTATTCCAGTCGGCACTCTTCCCATATTCTCATTTTTCTCCTTTTTTCATCATACCTAAGGACTTCTACACTATCTAGTGGATTGTCCCTGGGTAGATCCCTCCGGCTCTGGTGGGATCGTGGGAACGAATACCTAACCTAACCATCCTTATAACACCATGCATAAAATAAATTGGTCGGTCTTTTGGTATTGTTCATCAGCCATTGGAACCATTTGAAAATCAATCAAGATACTTGTGATATAATATCAAAGCATTTTGTACCTTAACTGTTTTGATCATTTAAAAATTCTCCCCCTCAACATGTGCATAAGATTTTGAAATTGTTTAGCACATGGAGGCAAGAGTTCTTTGAAATAATTTCTTGATCACTATTTCCGTAGAAACAGCCATTTGATTTTCTTGGTAAATCCCCCCCCCCCTCAATATGTGCATAGGATATTTGAAAACATTTTATCACATAGAGGTAAAAAATCTTTTGAAATACATCCACGATTACCAAATATTTAGAAACCATTTAACACTCAATCAAGGTACATTATGTTAAAGCATAGAAGTCTTTGTACCTTGAAGGTTTATATTTGTTTTCAAATGCTCCCCCTTAATATATGATTCGAGATTCGAAAAGAGTTTGGCACATATTAGAAAGCAGTATGCACTTTGAGACAAAAATTGGTCACCTTTTATCATCTTTCATATTTATATCACATTTTCTCCCCCGATCAAAAATTTCAAATCCTTTGAGATTTTGGATCTCAAGTGATTTAAATATGTATGAAACAAAACTTTGTTGGAGAAAAATGTGTCCGGTTTTATTTGATCTGAAGTGGACTACACTGAAGTTCCCATTTTAGATAAAAGGGAAGCCACAATACATAACCTATCATTACTACATACATTATAGTTGTTCATAGTACATACACCACATTTTACATGTCAAAAATACAAAACAGAAACTGCTTCCGGAAGATGTCTTCATTCAGTTCTTTGAAGCAGCTTGTAGTGACCTTCACGAAGTCTACCACCCACAAAACTTTCAAGGCTGCGATAAATCATTCTAGTCTTTAATCTTCGTCCGATCGCAGCAACGAAATCTTCACTCATCTTCAAGTCCTGTTCAGACCAAAATCTTGTTGATAACGCTACACACGTCGTTCGGGGTCAAAGGAACTTCCTTTTCGTCGAGCAAGTTTTTCAACACCCTAGGCAGTGAACCTATTCGTTGTAGTGTAGTATTAGGGTAAGCCACGGGAATTGATATCATTCTCTAGGGTAAGTTAGGGTTTGGAACCCTAAAATACTGTACAAGACAGCCTTGGTTCGGTTTAGGTTTTTACTCCAAAAGACTACACACTGAATGCTGAAAAATTCGGATTCTATATATAAGATTACATTGGCGACGGCGTCACCTCATGATTTGTGACGCCGTCGGGTCGCCGTCATTAGGGTTTCGTCTTGGCCATGTTAGTTTTGCGACGGAGTCACCTTATGCTTGTGACGCCGTCCTCTTCAGCCTTTGACGCCGTCTGGATCAAATCTAGGCCGTCTGAGTTGCGACGACCTACTCTTTTAAAGCCTTACACCGTCACTTGAAAATAAGCAATTTGGCTCTTGTATCGTCACAACATGTACTCGACGGCGTCGTAGATAACACGGCGCGTCCCCTTGTGTTCCGCAGACTTGAGTGTCTCGATTATTGACTTTGGCCATTTTCTTCGTATATCCACGCCTTTTCGTCCAAATAAGTGTCATTCCAGCAATTTGCCTTCAAGAGACCTAAAAAGTGAAAAGGAACGATATTAAGTAATAACGGATACAAAAGTGATCAAATAAGGGCTTAAACGACCCCTCAAAAGGTACATTTTAAAACCTTATCAAATATCCCTACACTTGGTATTTGCTTGTCCTCAAGCAAATGTGCTTTTGGCCAATTAATTTATAAGTTAGGGGTCATGAAGCATTGATTTAGAACAGTCCACAACACATATAAGCCCCGCAAAAGTCATAACAAGCACGGAAATTACATACTAGCACCTCACATGGGGTGTTTGGGTACTCACATCTCTCGGGTGTATATGAAATATAACAAGTTGGAAATGGAAGATAAACACTCATTAACCGGTCCTAGTACATAGATTACCATAGGCTTGGTAATAGATCAAACCTCCATCGCTTTGGCGTAAGCACCTAGGAAAGACTATCCAAGAGGTCTTTTAAAGGGTTGTAATGTTAGGCTTACGGTAGGGAAACAAAGGGTTTGGTGGGATAGGCTATTTAGTGGTGGCAAGTCAAAAATCTTTATGTTACAAGCATACAAAGAATGGCGTTGCTAAGCCAAGACTCGACACTCTAAACTCTAGATAACTTGAAACAAACAAACATAAATTTAAAGGATAGATGTAGGATGGTAGCCCTTTTTTTCACTCTATTTTCTTTCTTTTTCTCTTTTTTTTCTATTTTTTTCTATTTTTTTTTTTCATACACTTTTACTCTACCATCCTCTACGGTAACATCAAAATAATAGGGATTCATAGGCACATCCCTACACTTGATTTTTTATTACTCTAACACTAATTTGACCCTATTGAAAAGATCAAAACACTTGGAGTACATTATTAGGAAAATAAAGGGAATTTGAATTTAACGTTCCCTTCCCGTCATTTCATAAACTTTAACTTTTCTCATGAGTCCCAATCGTCCCAAAACTGTATACAAAGGATATGACTCGACTTAGCAACTTATGCAAGCAACTAGATAATTGAACTAAGGGTTTTTAGGGTGATAACAATAATGCACTAAAAGTGAGTGCATACAAGGTAGGCTAAGGCGATTTGGGTGTACATTTGGGGGTGAGGTGTAAACAATGCTCTTCATTGTTATTCTGGAAAACCGAAACATCACGAGAACCGCGAAAAGGATAGGCTCAGAGGGGTTAACTAGGGGTATCGTGTACTAAAAGTGAGTACAACGCAAAGGTGTGGGGGAATTACTCAACCGATGTGGAAGAAGTAATTATATTACAGGTATCAAACAAGGGTTATCCTAATGCCTCTTATCATTTAGTTATTCCTAACTACACAAGTGTAGTCTTACTAGCGATCTCGGGATGCATCACAAAACAAGTTCTAGAATCTATAATACTACCGGTTCACACACTAAGCATTGAAGATGAATGCTTTAATTCCTACTAATCTAAGGGCGATCCTCACATTTTGGGTGGAATTTAGGTGGTAAAGGGTTTTTGTGCTAGTCATGTAACTTCCTATCCGTGAGACGCTTTTGTTAAGACTAATGGCCCACTCCTATATGTCATGAAATATTTTAAATTTGGTGCCAAAATTACCCTAACCGACATTTTCTCATGGTTTATTACACAAATACAATTGGACAAAGCAAAATAATCAAGGATAAGCATAGTTTCAAAGTTCCCGTTTTATTTTCCCTCCCTACACTTAAACTGAACATTGTCCCCAATGTTCCCTGAAAGTATCAAAGTTATGATAATAGAAGGTAATAAAAAATGAAAGAAACTAATACTCCCCTGATTAGCTCGGTAGGATCCGTGTGTGAAGTAGTGATTAAATCCTTTCTAAGAAGAATGTATGCGTGAAAAGCTCCTTCCAACCTTATGTATCTTCTTCTTGATAAATAAAACCTGCACACTTGAAGAAAACAAACGAAACCTTCGCGTAAAATCAGCGGTAATAATATATATAAGACTCTACTAAACTAGGATATAATGCTTGTGGAATAGATGTTTACAAATTTACGGAAAATTAAGACACGGAAAATTCCAAAAATTTTAAGCAGCTCGAGAAAAGCGAGAAAAATGTCGGTTGTTTTACTCCTTCTGACAGCCGTCGGTTGCGATCTGACGCCGTCGGGTTATCTGACAAAAAGCGGTGCGATTTTATGAAAAAAAAATTCTGGAAAATTTACATCTTTAAAATCTGGAAAAAATTTCTGCAAAACATCCATTATGACTCGATACAAGCATTTGACTCGAACAAACACACATATATATCTTTTAATTAATTGAAATTCTCATGTTTACGTTTCTTTTGAAAACGTGTGTAATCCTCCCTACACTTATCCTTTATGTAAAATACCTTTATATGTAATTAAGACGAGGTTAAAAATAAAATAAAACATTTTTACAATTTTAAAAATGAGAATATACAATCAATAAAAGATATATGACACAAACAAGCAAACAATTAAGCATGGGTTGCCTCCCACGAAGCGCTTTTCTTTATTTATGAGTCTTGTAGCTAGACTCGTAGTCGTGCTCCTACGTACCGATATAAGTAAGCCTATCCTTAACAATGTCATAAGGATCAAACTTATCATTTAAGTTCCTAGTAGTACGTTTGGTTCGATATGCCTTTTCAAACTTCTCTCCATCGGGATCATAGATCGTTATTCTAATGTGCCACTCTCTATTACCATCACTAGGTGGTCTATCCCAATCCCACTTATGTTCAGGCTTATCGCTCTCAACTTTCCACTTATTCATGACAAGGTTGACGGGCAAGCTTCCTAGAAACTCGGTCATCTTTCTAAATACTAAGGCATCCTCGAACGGGTTCACTTCCATGTCCCTAGCCATTTCTTTTTCTTGGAAAGTTGCTTTACTAGTAAAGGCTTCATCTAGGTAGAAAGGTCGTTGGGGACCTATGAAATTCTTATCTATCCAAGGTCCGTATCTAGATGGTGCTCTATCCAACCTAATCTCATGTGGGAGTTCCTCTTCCTTGTATTAAGTATGCTTTTTGACATCGTAAATTGACCTAGCACTCCCCTCTCCTACCACTATTTTGGACATCTTACAATCAATGATGGCACTAGCGATAGCTAAGAATCCTCTTCCTACTAGCAATGGGCATGTCGGGTCCTTATTCATGTCTAGCACATGGAAGTCGGCCAAAAGAGTCAATTCTCCTATGTGTACTACCATGTCTTTTATTATCCCTACCGGATATGCAACACTACCGTCCGCAAGACCTAAGATGGTTTCCGTCGGTTCTATCTTACCTAAGTTAAGGCTTCTATGGAGCGACAACGGAACAAGATTGATGCATGATCCTAGGTCGGCTAGAGCATTGAGAGATTTGGAAGTTCCAAGCCTACACGGAAGAGTAAATAGCCCGGGATCGTCTAACTTCTTAGGTAAATTATTTTGCACAAAATCGGACACATGTTTTCCAAGTTTAAGTTCTAACTCATACTTTTCTTTTAAAGCATTATAATAAGGTGCATGAGCTAAGACTTCAAGAACCGGTTTTTCTTGATGGAGTTGCTTGTACTCCTCCTCTAGATTAAGCTTGGGTTCTTGGTTGACGGGTTTTTCAAGAGTTGGTTCCACCAATGGTGCGGGGCCTTGGTACCCTATGTTAAATTTCTTGGAACCCTTGTTGATAGAATTTACCGAGTGAACCGTTGGGTGTGAGGGGCATGGATGTGCACTCTCCCATGGTGAAAAAAAACATGAAGTCGATGAAATCGAATTTACTTTTGGGTTCTTTATAGTATTACTTGGGAGTGCTCCAATTTCCCGGTCATTAAAGGCTTTTAAGAGGGCATCAAGCTTGTTTGTCATCTCGCCTTGTCTTTGCTTAAAATCGGCTTCAAGCTTAGCCAATCGAGTTTCTTGGGATGACATGAATCTAGATGCAATTGCCTCAAGACTAGTGGGGTTCCCGGTGTTTAGGGAATTGAACCTATTAGGTGGACTAGATGAGCTTTGGGGTGTGCTTGAGTTTTGGTTCCACTTAAGGTTAGGGTGATTTCTCCATGAGGAGTTGTAAGAGTTTCCTAAGTTGTTTTGTTCGGGCTTGAAAGTGTACCACTTCTCTCCTGCTCCGTCGGTACGCGTGGAGGCGTAGTCATAAAAGCTTGTTCGGGGAGTCTTGTGCAATCACTAGTGTCATGGGGACCACTACATAACTCACAAGGTAGAGTGATTTTATTCACTTGATGTGAGGACTTAGGATTTTCGTAGGAGCTCATTAGGAATTTTACTTGATCTTCAAGCTCGAGCATCCTACGGTCGGAAGATTGTGAGTCAATTGGAGGCAAGGAGATTGCCTTAACGGTTTTGGGCAACTCACGGGGGTCATTCCAACTTTCGTTGTCATAGAGAGCAAGGTCCTCTATTATACCCCACGATTCTTCCGCGGTGAGATCACTAAGTTTTCCACCGGCCGCTTGGTCAATGGATTGCTTAGTGGGGAAGTTGACATGATCATAGAAGAGTTGGACTTGAAGCCAAAGATCAATGCCGTGATGAGAGACTTTATGGAGTAAGTCCTTGAATCGAGTCCATGCTTCGTAGAGAGATTCACCTTGACGTTGTTGGAACATCAAGATATCATTCCTAAGCTTGGTGGTTCTCCCCGGTGGGAAAAATTGAGCAAGGAAACGAGAGGTGAGATCATCCCAACTTGAGATGAAGCCAGCGGGAAGTCGCTCAAGCCAATTACTAGCTTGGTCCCGTAGAGAGAATTGGAAGAGACGCAGACACGTGGTCTCCCGAGTAGTAGCATCAAGGTCGATGGAATCAACAATTTTAAGGAAATCCTTAAGATGCTGATTAGGATCTTCGGAACGAAGTCCATGGAATGCGCATCCGTTTTGCACCAACCGAATGGTGTCGGATCGCAGGGCCGTAGTTTGGGCTTGGTCGGGAAGCTCAATGGTGTTCCTATAACCTTGGTGGCTAGGTCTGGAGTATTCACCAAGAGTACGGCCTCTTGGCGGGTCATTTGGTAGTAGGTTGATGAATGGTGGTTGGTTATCACCTTCCATGATGAAAAGTGATGGGGTTTTACGAACAAAGGTCATGAAGAAGGGGGATAGACTATGAGGAAGCTAAAAATAAGAAAAATTTTACTTGATAGGAACCAAGTAAAGAAACCTAAACGAGGTGGACTACTAACTAGCTATTCTATTCCCCGGCAGCGGCGCCAAAAAACTTGATAACGCTACACGCGTCGTTCGGGGTCAAAGGAACTTCCTTTTCGTCGAGCAAGTTTTTCAACACCCTAGGCAGTGAACCTAATCATTGTAGTGTAGTATAAGGGTAAGCCACGGGAATTGATATCGTTCTCTTGGGGAATAGGAATGCTAGTGAGAAGTTACTACGCTAAGGTTGGGATTGAGGAAGATTATTTTTTATCTTTTTATGTTTTTTTGGAAATGGAAAAGTACGAATCTCGGGGTTTGGATTGGGGGGGGGTTGGTATTTCTACCGATTACTCTACTATCTAATTATCTGATTAACTAAGGTGAGGGTAGTCTATGTCTAATTATTGTGTGCTCGTATGATGATTTAAAGATGTGTTTACTTAGGTTTTATTACTCCTTAATTATCTCCTATTGATGGTTGAATTGTCACGTCCTTATTCTTAATTGCGTTGTGTGTCTAAGGTCGTAGGGTATGCGTTTATCCCTAACTCTTTGAAACTACCAAAGGGTCTCGTCTACAAAATCTCTAGGATTTATAAACTCTAACTCTAAGGCACTCTTTGGATGGTTTAGCCTACAACTACTCTAGGTGTTATAGTCTAAGGTTCACAAAGATTAATCAAGCATTAACTACACAACGAATGACCTATCACATTACTAGATCATTAACAATTAAGATAAGAGACAACCAATCAATATTCAATAGTTATGTTTCATATTCCCTAAGCAAACACACAAGTAAATTAGCCGGACATGGAGAACATGCAAGCATACACACAAATAATTGAAGACATAATTGAATTAATGAAGTAAATTCTTATCTTGGTGTAAGTTAGGGTTTGGAATCCTAAAATACTGTACAAGACAGCATTGGTTCGGTTTAGGTTTTTACACCAAAAGACTACACACTAAATGCTAAAAAATTCGGATTCTATATATAAGATTACATTAGCGACGGCGTCACCTTATGATTTGTGACGCCGTCGGGTCGCCGTCATTAGGGTTTCGTCTTGGCCACGTTAGTTTTACGACGGCGTCACCTTATGCTTGTGACGCCGTCCTCTTCAGCCTCTGACGCCGTCTGGATCAAATCTAGGCCGTCTGAGTTGCAACGACCTACACTTTTAAAGCCTGACACCGTCACTTGAAAATAAGCAATTTGGCTACTGTATCGTTACAACATGTACTCCGACGGCGTCGCAGATAACACCTGACGCCGTCCCCTTGTGTTTTAGCAACTTGAGTGTCTCGATTCTTGACTTTGGCCATTTTCTTCGTATATCCGCGCCTTTTCGTCCAAATAAATGCCATTCCAGCAATTTGCCTTCAAGAGACCTAAAAAGTGAAAAGGAACGATATTAAGTAATAACAGATACAAAAGTGATCAAATAAGGGCTTAAACGACCCCTCAAAAAGGTTCATTTTAAAACCTTATCACTTGTTTTGTTCCACGGCTTCAGATCAAGTTTGATTTGCTTCACTCTCGAGTTCAATTCTTCTTCGACCATCTTGAGAGTTCCATCACTGAACTTGTAAAGTTCGCACAGTCTCATCAGCATACGTGACCCGTATCTGTCTGTAAAGATGATAGCTCTAGGGGTGTCAATCAATTTATATTCGTGATGAAATTCAAGTCCTGAGGCTTCCCATTGCGGTCTTGTAAGGTTGACCCGAGTCTGGTAGCTTTCCATTCCTAGCTGAAAATCCCCAACTCTTTATCGAATGACCAAGCCTCTGATCCAGAGATTGACAGCAGCCGAGAGAGCCTTCTTCTCACGAACAGGTAGATGGTCAAGGTGTCCTTGGAGGTTCAGAAGATAAAGATCTTCAAAGTCATTTGGCATCAAGTGTTTGAAGTCCTTTTCTTCTATAATATGCTCTTTCAAGTCTGCTCTTCGAAGGAAAATATTCTTCAGGTAATCATAGCCATAGATTGGGAAGATCTCTACACTGATAACACTTAGAATACGCATCTTGGATCGAATAGCTCTGCGACTCTTTTTAGCACTATGTCTATCAATGTAGAATTTCTTCTTTTTGAACCACCAATGAGAAATGCCATACGAGGTAGCAATGTCATACTCTTGTTCTTTGTCTGCCCAGAATTGATCCGGTACCATCTGTTCAAGACCCTGATCAGTGTAAGTAGCAGCTTTCATCTTAGAAATCGATAAAGTTGGTCTTCTTTCAGTAGTATGACCACATAGATAGTCCAGGTCATGGTTGAAGAAAAAATCAGACTGAATGGTCATTTGTCCAGGTTCACCACCGAGAGGAAGAGGGTTGTTCATTTCAAACCGATTTATCTGCTCACTAACTTGATCATTCAGACTTTATAGCATTCTTCCATATGGTATTGAAGCTGATTAGCATCCGAGTAGATGACTTTGACGATTTCAAAAGCTGGGCCTTCAAGGTCTGTGGGAGTGATTGATGTAATTCCTTTCTTCTCACAAAACCACTTCATGAAGCTTCCCATATCCCCTGTGAAATGAAGAATAGAGTCTTCTGCTGGAGCTTCATAGTTGGAAATAATGGTTGTAGCCCAATTATTGTCAGAGTTTGTTGAATCAGACTCGGGAATGAACCATGAAGGTTCAGGAGTTTGAGGTTTATCCTGGGTGAGCCAGCTTTGAGTCACGTCGTTTGAAGGTGCAGCTCTAGACGTTTTGATTCGTTTTCCCTCAATATATGCATCCAACCAATCTTCTTCTTCTAAAACTTTGGGGATGTGCTTGGTAGAAGCGTCATCATCTTCAGATTCTGACTCTTGAGGAACGAAAGACTCTTCATTAAGTATTTGCTCTTCAGGAATAAAGGAGATGGTTGGTGTAAACCGGGAGTCAACGGTGGTCCATGCTGTAGACGTCTTTTGAGATCTTTGACCACTTGAAGTTCGGTTTGTTTCGATTTGTTGGTGGAGGTGAAGGTGGGTTTGCCTTGTAAGTAGTGGTTGTACCGGAAGATCCACCAGCTCGGATGTGCCTGCTCCACCGTGGGGCGTGGAGCGGTGGTGGTGACTTGGGGCCTCGGACATATCTTTTGATTCCATTAGAACCGTCCTTCTTTTCTTCTTAGCCTCCCTTTCACGAACATCCACTACAAACTGCTGATAATCATCATGCCTCATAGATTCATCGAGTGCCTCGTATAGTTTCTTATGTGTACTGTGCAAATGCTCTCCTGCATCATACATTCTTTCTGAGAGAACTGATCTCATGTCAGATATCGGAAAGTCTTTAAATCGTTGAAGTAATGGAGCCTTCATTGCCCATTCAACCGCATATTTAATATCTGCTTCTATTGCCTTTATTACAACTTCATCGAGGTTAAGATTCTCTAGCTTTTTGACACGACTATCAAGATTGTTGACAGCTATAGGAAAGTGCTTCTCAATAGTTGCAATGCGTAACATGGACTCTTCGAGCAATTGCTCAGTTGTTTTGACAAGAGGAGGTGAGGCAGGAGGTGGTGAGGCAGGTGGAGTGACGGGGTCACTGATAGTGACAACTTGTAATGGATCATTAGCGGGTTTGGGTGGTGGAAGTACAATTGTCTTAGCAGGTTCGAGTGGAGGTGTGATTGATGGAGTTGTGGAAGCAGTGGAGACCTTTGGAGCAGACATCGGAGGAACGGTTTAAGAGTCTTGTTGAATAGTGACTGAGAACATGGACTGAACTTCTTCCTTTTCATTGGTTTGCTTGTCGACTTCGATGTCGAGGGGACCGTCTTTTAAGAATTGGTCACCGTATGAGAAATCAGCATCAAGATTCTTAAGTGAGGAAAGAGATCCCGTAGACATGTTCGTTTCTTCAAGACGCCTGTGTACTTCAGATCCTGGCTCAAGGATCTCCCTGTGGGTCTTTAGCGACTCATTTTATCATTTCTTGTTTCAAGCACTGGGATCTCCACAATAAAGGTGTCTCCTGATTTTCTGCCTGTGCATCACTGGAAGCAGGGGATTCAACCGATGTATCCGCCACATCTTTTTCCACCCCAGATTGTTCTTGTGCAGAGGATGATACAACATCTCTTTTCTTGAGAATAAACTGGGTAGTTGTTTTGGGAGGTGGTGAAGAGATGGTTAGTAGCATGTGTGCAGCTTGTTCTGCTTCTCCTCCAGCAATTCCTTTACCTTTGTCTTGTGTGGCAGGATTGATTTGTCGTGGTGCTGGCTCTGGCTCTCTTATCATAACCCCTCCCACTAGTGGTCTTTGAGACACGTTCGGATGTCTAGGCTTTGCTGAATTCCTTGTTGGAGTGCGGCTTCGTCTTCATCTATTAACTCTGTCTCACTTCCTGGAACCTTAGTTCCCTCATCATTACCCTTACTAGTGTCTCTCCTTCTCCTCTTTTGCATTTGTGAAGGAGATACATTAGATACAGAACTATCAGGTCTCTTCTTTTTCTTGGGAAGGCTTGAGTAAGTGGTTCCTGATTGTTTTGATTTTGATTGTGTGGGAGTAGACTTGGGTGTGTTGCAGCGGTTTTGTCGGAGGCTTTCTTTACATATCTCTTGAAGTAATCAGCATTCTTGATTCTATCATGAAGCAAAGCTTCAGAACGGGCATTCCAAAGATCTCCTTATCATGTCCTCTGGCAATATATTTTATGTTGCCAAGAACGAATTCATCGCTGGCTTCAAGCAGGGCTGACTTGCTTCTTGAGTTGAATTGGTGAGTTTTTTGCAGATGATAGATAATGAGTTTTGAGAATCTGATGCTGGGAATCACTCTTTTACCAAGACCTTTTCTTCCTTTAACTTTATTCTCAAATTTAATTCTATCGGTGATAAATGTGTCTAAGGACAAGATGAACTCTTCCCAAATAAGTTCAGCGAAGTCAATATTTTTCCCTTTGACTATTCCCCACAGTATTTGCATTATGGGAGCTCGTACTCTGTCTGTCCCTGATGTTTTACCGGTTAGGCATAGATTGAGAATTGTGACGATTGATCTCCATGGTTGATATATTTCCGCCGGATGATGGATCGATCTTTCATATGCCTTATGTGAGTTTGGGAGGAATTATTCCTTATGTGCTTGAGCCCGACATTTTCTTTTTCACCCAAACCTCCCAGTCTCATTCCTTCGGGAATGAGGACACCGTTTTTGACCCTGGTATCTCTACCATTTTCTTCCCCAAGGACAAATGAATTCGGGGACGAGTCGGGCTAGCGACTTCGTTTAAGAAAAACGATAGCGCTTGGGAGGCACCCCATGCTTATCCTTCTATCTTCTTTCTATTTTCTAATAAGTGGCGTGAAGGGGTTAGCCTCTTCGATTTCTCGTGTTTGGTTGTTTGTGATGTTGTTTAGGATGTTCCCGATATGAAGACTCTCGTGCTCGAAGTTTGTATTTTCTCTACTCAAGTTTCATGATCGATCTTTGATAGAAATCGATATCCTAATCTTATCGACTAACGTTTATCTTCTAGCATACTTAATAAACGGCTTTTAGATTTTCGTGATACCCTTGCTTTAAACATTGAGGACAATGTTTCGTTCTAGTCTGGGGTAGGGTAATCTTCGATTTGATTTGACCGCACTTGCTTATTTTTGTCGTGTACTCTCGTAACCCCGTTTTTCCTTAGAAAATGAAAAATTGTGCAAAAATGAGCAAAATTTAAAAAAATTTCAAGCTTTTGTTAAGTCTTTTTGATTGAAAAGTTTGCTAGTCTCTTAGATAAGAAGCTATAAAATGCGAATTCTAGCTCACAAGGCCAAGATTTTGCAAGTTTCCCTGAGTGATTTTAAATATGCATGACTTGATTTCATTAGACGAAGCATTTGCAAAGTTAATATATGTTTTGACACCTTGATTGACTTTCACGGGTGAGAGTAGGAATGGAATTCTGACTTGACCGGGCGTGTTGAGCCCTAGCTTGTTCCCTTAACCATAGGTAATCTAAAAATTATCGGCTAAGCATCTCCGGATCTCATTATTTGGGATTTTAAATTTGCAGAGATCGAGAAATGATAAAGTTACTTATGAGTTTAGATGCTAAGCGTGGAATAGTTGGTTCTCTTTAGAGCCCATCGAAGGTACTTATGGCTTTTTGTTCCCACAAAATTGTTTCACCCCATATCTGTCTAATCAATAATTAGAGATGTTGAGTTTTTGGCGATAGTTAGTTCTTTATCTTCTTTAAAGAATCTTTGTTTTAAAAATTGGGTACACATCAAGGATCCGTAAATAAATGATTAATAAGTGATATGTGATAATGTAATAAGTAAAGTTGTGAGCTGCTGTGTCGAGATCGGACCCTTGGATCTTTAGCCGGGATTGAGTGAGGTCTTAGCCTAGCCAACCGGGATCCTCATTTCATGAAGCCTATAGTCTTGGAATTAACCCGTGAAGCTCCGTAGTTCATAGCTCATACACGTAAAAGTCTAAGTTCTATTTCAAATTAAAAAAAATAAAAAATAAAAAATAAATAAAAAAAAATAAAAATTGATGAAAATGATGAAAAAGTCAAAAGTATAAGTGAATAAAAATTCCTTGATGTGGACCTCATTTTTACGACAATGGTTCTTGAGAGAAGGCGGATAACTAATTATCGACTTAGCTTTATATCTTTATCTGAATAAAAGTTATCAAAACGAGAATTTGAAGAAATTCATTTCTCACAAAAATAAAAAAATCTAGAGGCAAATAGGAAAATGGGAGCAAAAGGTATTTACACAAGTAACTTCCATGGGTAGTGTTAGCATCTAGAATCATACTTAACAATGATTTCGGTTTTACGCTTAGTTTGGGACTTGTGAAAAATCAGGGACGATGTATTCTATCCGTATGGTCACTTCACGCTGTGTTGTGTTTCCTACTCCGTGATCCTAAAATGTCTTTTGAAAAATGTTGGAGTTATTGATCGACATGAAAGTTCAACAAACCGTCATTCATAACCGGAATGTGCTTAATCGTAATATCTATATGAGAAATAAAAGGTAAACGGGGCGTTTTTAGAATTAAGGCTTTCTTAATCTCTTTTGAGGAATCTTTGCTACTTCTTCATAGGTTTAGTAGAAAGAGATTGAAATCCTTGGTTTTAGAAGCGTGAGTTGATTGCATTGCGTGAGGACACGACAATAGTCTCGTCTGGGGTATTTTGGTATGTGCTAAAACACATACCTTTTCATTATCAAAACTGACCCAAAATAACCAAGAAAGAGCCGTTTATTGCTAATATTTGTGGTTTTCTTGAGTTTGTGCTTGTGCAGGTACGGATATGCAAAAACACACAAAAAGGAGCCAAATCAGACGTAAATCCAAGCACGAGAGATCAAGAGAGTTTGAGCTGAGCCGGAAGGTCGGGATTGTGCATTTTGGAAGATTTTATTCTTTGAGGATGATTTTGAGAAGTTACAATCAAGTTTGAAGAAATGTCAAGATTAGTCCCTGAACTTTGAGTATTTGGCAGAAATGATCCCTCAAGTTTCAGAAATCTACAAATTTCACCCTTGAATTATTTGAGATTGACAAGATTGGCCCTTGATAAAGATTTTCAGAAAGTACAGTTTGGTCCCTTGGAAATCCGAATATACAAGTTTGGTCCCTTAAAGTTAACTTGAATCACTAATATAGTCCTAAGTCCAATATTTACAAAACAAAAAAAAAACCCATGGCCCAATATTTAAAACCCGGTCCAAGTCCACTAATACAAACCCATTGCCCAAAACCAAGACCCGGTTACCCATTATCCCAACCCGTATACACTTATACCCGAGTCAACTCACCCAAGATCCGGTCAAACCACTTGAAATAATATTAACAAATCAACCCCGCCTTTATTTTACCCCAAAACTGGGAATCCTATGAACCCTAATTACCCTCAAGGTCAATTGGTCAAATTAACAGTGATTAAGGGTACTTTTGTACTTTCCCTGACACCACCTGACACATGGGGAATGACAGGTCATCAATCCGCGTGCAACATTCCTAATCTCTGCCTTCTCATTGGTCGAAGAAGCGTGGATGATCTAATCCAAGGGTTGATATCATTTGGGAAACGTGGAGGGTGATCTAATGGTTGTAAACGTCTCAAAGAAGCACAAAGAGGGATTTCTAGATCCTTCCAAGAGCCTCAAGAGACCTCAAGCTCGGTTATATATACCTCCTCATTTCACTTGTAATCGGATGTAGAATATTGAGTAGAATTAGTAGCTTTTTAATGTTTTCTTTCTAAATTTCATTTCTGTATTTTCAGTTTTTTCAGATTTCTATTGTACCCACAAGTTTATTAATACAAGTAAATTTCAGTTTTCATTTCCAATTAATCTCAATCACTGTTACATTAATCTCAGTAGCTTATTATTGTTTCAGTTACTCATATTAGCTTATATAAATTTAGTTTCAGCTTATTTACTCTATCAAATAAAAAATCACAAAAAAATAAGAAAAATTATTGAAAAATAAAAAATGTCTTGAATCTGTACTTAAGAGCAAATCAGTTTAGTATAAGTTTTTATAAGCTCATCATTAGCTTATTGATTACTTATCAAGGTCTCTACTCAAGTTCTACTCTCAAAATAGTTTTCAATCAAATTAAGTCAATAGTATCTTGTTTGGTTCTGAATTGCTGATTTGATCATGGAAATGGAATGGATTGCTGATATGGAGCTTGGATTGGGTTTAATGTATTGTTTTGGGGCTGAGATTTTAGGATAGTGGTTACTTTGGTCTCATTGGCAAGCCATTGTGGCTAGGACTTCTTGTAAGTGCTAATTTCAATTGATATTTCACAACTGTTTTACTGCATAATTAGCATAGCATAGTATCTGTTAGTATTATTTGGTTGTTGTTAAATCATATTCACAAGCTGTTATAGAACAAGTTAGTATAGATTGCATATTAGACTTATTAACTAGTGTTTGGATCATTGTGTTAATCTTAGCTAGAGATGAGTGTAGTGTTTAAATATAACTGCTATAGGTTCATTTAGATCTGTTATAGTCACTTTAGCCTTAATATTGCATCCACTTTCTCTCTAAGTCAAAATCACATGTTATTTGATCTCATGTGCACATCTGTTGGAATCAGCTTTGCAAATTAAGCATTTAGGTGTAGACTTAGTTAATATAGCTTCTTATAGTCTTATTTCATCTTAATACATCAAACATAAACAGATAAATTGGATTAAATTTCACTAAAGTCAAAATTCCAAATCTGTTTTCAAAAAGTCAACAGTTGTTAAATCAGTTTTTCATAAAACTTTGAGGATGAATCATTGATTCATTTTTGAGTTAGAGTTGTTGAAATTTTGGGAATCATAAGTTTAATTGGTCAAGATTTGAAATGTGCTTTTTGTCAAAACTCTGGAAATCTCTTTAAGCAGTAAATAAGCTCTCAATTTGACCAGTTTTGTCCTGTGCACACTCAGCTTATACTGAGTTGTGCACAGGTCTTTTGCATAGGCTCTCAAAGCTTCATTTAAGCTTAGTAGTGCCTGAAACTTGGCACATGTGATCTCTGACTGGTAGTCTTTAGTTCCCAAGAGTTGATTTTCCCTTTGAGCTTATTAATAAGCTGGTGCAACAGCTCAAACATAGGGCCAGAAAGCTGATTTAATTAAGTAGGCAGTTAGTATAATTCTTAAGTCAGAGCTTGTAGCTTGTTAGGATTAGGTGGAATAAGTTGGCATTAGCTTATTATAGCATATCTTAGCTTCAGTTACTGTTTGGTAGCTTAATTAACTTGTTTGCTTATTTTAAGTAGCTTATTTCATAGCAGTTACACTACAGCCTTCATATCTCACACATAAGCTGCTGATTTCTTATTTTTCATAGATTTAGATTAATATTTTAGAATTTTCCTGAGTTTTTCATAATTTTTGGTCATTGTTTGCTATTTTTCTCTATTTAAAGTAGTTTTTAATCACTTTTAAATAGCTTTTATTGCAAATAATTAAGAAAAAGTTCCAAAAAATAATTTTTCAATTTTCCCAGTTTAAGAAAAATATAAAAAGCATAAAAAATATTTTTCCCTATTTTTCCCTTTTTATTTGGTAATTTTCACTATTTAAATTAGATTTAAATAGTTTTAAATTCATAGAAAATAGAAAATTAATCAGAAAAAATAAAAAATAGTTTTGAAAAGTCTCTTAGTATATTTTAGATTTTATAAAAATAGTTTCATAATTTTCCCTTTGATTTTCATAATTTTTAGTATTTTAAATTAGATCTAAAAGTTAAAATTAGTTTTAATTTTAATAAAATCCAGAAAATTCCTAAAAATTAGTTTTAATTCAATAATAGTTTCTAATATCATTTTTAGTATAAAAGTAATTTTAGGTTATTTTTAGGATGTAGAATAGACGTAGTTGCATTTTATTTACGTTTCTTTTAATACGTTTTAGTATAAATCGCGTATTTAGGATTTCCCGTAGTGTAATTTCCCTTTTATGCTTCCCTTGCCCCGTAGTTTAGATAACATCATTTTATCCCCTTCTCTTATTCAAATCCCGATAATCGAGACGTGAGTTGGAAATTCCATTCAACCCTCGTTCGGAACGATCTCGGTGCTCAAACCTAACACGTTTGAGTTACCCGTATACCACACTTCTCATCTATTATTGGTTTGTTTGAACTGTTTTAAGTTTCTTACGGTTAGTCATTCACAAGTGGCTAGCTTGTGTGAGATAACTTGACGGTTTGGACATATCAAATTTTTTGGCGCCGCTGCCGGGGAGGGCTTGTAGCGAGTTTTCGTATTCCGTCTCGAATCGCGTGCATTTGAAGATCCTTCCCCGCGTGAAGTTACCGTCGTTTTTGTATATATATCTTTTTCAAAAACCCAAAAACATTTAAAAAACCTAAACATTCTTCCTAGAGTGTTTACAAAAACCATAAAAATTAAAAAAACTAACAAAACAAACCCGAACGTTAATTGTTACGTCGGCTCACCTTGAAGGTACAACCTATACACGGGGTATAAGGAAAGTCTTGACATTAAATTGCAGACTGAAGAACGATCCACTCTTCGTTCCCGCTCCGCTGTGCGTACTTTTGAGAGCTACCGAGCACCGATTGACGTGAAGGTTACAAAAAGATTGTGTTTTCAAATTTTTTTTAAAAACCCAAAAATATTCTTCTTGTATCCTCTTAACCCGATAATTCTTTCCTTTTAACCCTCTATATGTTCAATTCTCATGGAAACAATCAATTATCGTCGTTGCCTTCATTGCCAAAGCCGTATGGAAGAGAAACAATTTCGGTGTTTGAAATGTATATGTGATTGGTGCGGAAATAATTGTCGGAATGGATTTTGTGATGTATGCCAGAATTTTATCAATCCAAATCCAGATCTCGCTCGTCTTTATGCACGGCTAGAACAAAAGAGTGCTCTAATTGGAGAACCCTCGATTCCTACTCCCTCTCCGGTGACGGAAATGGAATATGTTTCTGAACCAGAGATGAATCCCGTTCAAGAATCAGAGCCTCTCACGGAAACGGTGGAAATAGCTAACTCTTATCCAGATAATTCTTCGATTTATCAGCTCTTGTGCATATGGTGTAGCGGACCCGAATATGGTGGGAATTGTCCCGGTTGTAGCAATGGAAAATCTGGAACCGAGTTTCACCACAATCCTAACTATGAGACAACCGATTTTCCTAACCAACCTTTGTACCATGAGCCGAAATCATACTCTTGTGAATACTGTGGTGGTCCTCACCAAGGTTTTCAATGTCAAGTTCAATTTAACAACTCAACCTTTGGTTCTGAACCTTACCCTTATTCGTCACAACAATCATATTGTTGTGAGTATTGTGGAGGTCCGCATGTTAATTCCGATTGTCAGATGCAGGATCCGATTGTTTACGAGCAAGTTCCTTGTGACAATTACGATTATTCTTATAACCCACCTCCACAATACCAAGAAGTTCAACCACCACCTTCTCCATGTTCTGAAGACTTTAATCAAAAAGTTCAAGAGATCATGATTGATCTTAAGAGTCTTCTTGAAAAACTTTCCCACGGAAATGAAGATCCACCTCAGCTGACCTATCGTGAATTATTAGTTGAAGAAGCCGCGAAAGTGATCCAACATCGTCCAACTACCTATTATTACGATTCGATTCGATGACGATTCTACTCCTCCGAGTGGCAATCCCACTCCGTCTGAGCCTTTAATTTCCGACCCTTCCCCTTTTCTCACACCGGTTGAGAGAAGTGACGCCGTCTTGGAAGAGGTCGATGATCATATTTCTACGGACATTATCGAACCCGTTGATTCTCTCATAATGGGGGATGAGCATCTTAGTACTATTCCGGAAACGGAAGTGTCTAATGTTGAGATTATTATCCCAAGCCCAAGAGAGTCTGGGGTTGTTAATGATATTTGTGATGAGCCTTCTCTTGATATTTCTAATGATCATAATG
The DNA here is from genome assembly GCA_910596185.1 of Chrysanthemum makinoi. Taxonomy (NCBI): domain Eukaryota; kingdom Viridiplantae; phylum Streptophyta; class Magnoliopsida; order Asterales; family Asteraceae; genus Chrysanthemum; species Chrysanthemum makinoi. The sequence continues at coordinate 144,670,358 of OU343222.1, forward strand.
AGATGTTCTCCGATTCCGATGATGATTCTTATGGAGACATCGATTTCGTCGACGATTTACCGTTTGAGCCCGTCTTTATAGAAGAAGAGAATGATTTGGAAGAAGAAGAGATTGAGCTTAATGATATTGAGATCGAGGATGAAGCATTACGTGAAACATTGTCGAATGTCCATCTTCTAATTTCTAAGATTGAAGCCTTAAACGATAATTCGAGTTCGCATCCTATCTCCGTTAAAGATAGTGATTTCTCTCCCGAGCTTGAGATTTTCCGATTTGATGAAGAGATTAGTGGCAGTCCCACTATGGCAGATGTTTATCCTCCGATTCTTGAGCGATTCTACTTCGAGGTTGATATGAGCAAGGTTTTGAACGATATTTCCGATACTCCGACGAATGATCCGATCATTGAGGATGCGATTGATGACCCAATACCACCGGGTATTGAGGATATTGTGAATGATCCTGATGAGGATATGGTTGTTCTTGATGGTTTTATTGACTCCCCTTTCTCTGACGAGTCCACCATCCTTTATCCCGTTGAGCTAACATGTGAAGACAAAATCTTTAAACCAGGGATATGCATTGATGAGCCTTTTGTTAAAATCATTTCTGGATATAAGGATCCTTTCTTGGATGCCTTCATTTGTGAGCCTAAACCTCTTATCTTTTACCATGAGCTCCCATCTTTCTTGGAGTTTTCTCATGTTGATCCGTCATCCCTTCGTCCGCCCGCAAAACCGCCGGATGATGGATCGATCTTTCATATGCCTTATGTGAGTTTGGGAGGAATTATTCCTTATGTGCTTGAGCCCGACATTTTCTTTTCCACCCAAACCTCCCAGTCTCATTCCTTCGGGAATGAGGACACCGTTTTTGACCCTGGTATCTCTACCATTTTCTTCCCCAAGGACAAATGAATTCGCGGACGAGTCAGGCTAGCGACTCGTTTAAGAAAAACAGTAGCGCTTCGTGGGAGGCACCCCATGCTTATCCATCTATCTTCTTTCTATTTTCTAATAAGTGACGTGAAGGGGTTAGCCTCTTCGATTTCTCGTGTTTGGTTGTTTGTGATGTTGTTTAGGATGTTCCCGATATGAAGACTCTCGTGCTCGAAGTTTGTATTTTCTCCACTCGAGTTTCATGATCGATGCTGATAGAAATCCAATATCCTAATCTTATCGACTAACGTTTATCTTCTAGCATACTTAATAAACGGCTTTTAGATTTTCGTGATACCCTTGCTTTAAACATTGAGGACAATGTTTCGTTCTAGTCTGGGGTAGGGTAATCTTCGATTTGATTTGACCGCACTTGCTTATTTTTGTCGTGTACTCTCGTAACCCCGTTTTTCCTTAGAAAATGAAAAATTGTGCAAAAATGAGCAAAATTTAAAAAATTTTCAAGCTTTTGTTAAGTCTTTTTGATTGAAAAGTTTGCTAGTCTCTTAGATAAGAAGCTATAAAATGCGAATTCTAGCTCACAAGGCCAAGATTTTGCAAGTTTCCCTGAGTGATTTTAAATATGCATGACTTGATTTCATTAGACGAAGCATTTGCAAAGTTAATATATGTTTTGACACCTTGATTGACTTTCCGCTGGTGAGAGTAGGAATGGAATTCTGACTTGACCGGGCGTGTTGAGCCCTAGCTTGTTCCCTTAACCATAGGTAATCTAAAATTATCGGCTAAGCATCTCCGGATCTCATTATTTGGGATTTTAAATTTGCAGAGATCGAGAAATGATAGAGTTACTTATGAGTTTAGATGCTAAGCGTGGAATAGTTGGTTCTCTTTAGAGCCCATCGAAGGTACTTATGGCTTTTTGTTCCCACAAAATTGTTTCACCCCATATCTGTCTAATCAATAATTAGAGATGTTGAGTTTTTGGCGATAGTTAGTTCTTTATCTTCTTTAAAGAATCTTTGTTTTAAAAATTGGGTACACATCAAGGATCCGTAAATAAATGATTAATAAGTGATATGTGATAATGTAATAAGTAAAGTTGTGAGCTGCGGTGTCGAGATCGGACCCTTGGATCTTTAGCCGGGATTGAGTGAGGTCTTAGCCTAGCCAGCCGGGATCCTCATTTCATGAAGCCTATAGTCTTGGAATTACCCCGTGAAGCTCCGTAGTTCATAGCTCATACACGTAAAAGTCTAAGTTCTATTTCAAATATAAAAAAAAAAAAAAAAAAAAAAATGAAAAAATGAATGATGAAAAATGATGAAAAAGTCAAAAGTATAAGTGAATAAAAATTCCTTGATGTGGACCTCATTTTTACGACAATGGTTCTTGAGAGAAGGCGGATAACTAATTATCGACTTAGCTTTATATCTTTATCTGAATAAAAGTTATCAAAACGAGAATTTGAAGAAATTCATTTCTCACAAAAATAAAAAAATCTAGAGGCAAATAGGAAAATGGGAGCAAAAGGTATTTACACAAGTAACTTCCATGGGTAGTGTTAGCATCTAGAATCATACTTAACAATGATTTCGGTTTTACGCTTAGTTTGGGACTTGTGAAAAATCAGGGACGATGTATTCTATCCGTATGGTCACTTCACGCTGTGTTGTGTTTCCTACTCCGTGATCCTAAAATGTCTTTTGAAAAATGTTGGAGTTATTGATCGACATGAAAGTTCAACAAACCGTCATTCATAACCAGAATGTGCTTAATCGTAATATCTATATGAGAAATAAAAGGTAAATGGGGCGTTTTTAGAATTAAGGCTTTCTTAATCTCTTTTGAGGAATCTTTGCTACTTCTTCATAGGTTTAGTAGAAAGAGATTGAAATCCTTGGTTTTAGAAGCGTGAGTTGATTGCATTGCGTGAGGACACGACAATAGTCTCGTCTGGGGTATTTTGGTATGTGCTAAAACACATACCTTTTCATTATCAAAACTGACCCAAAATAACCAAGAAAGAGCCGTTTATTGCTAATATTTGTGGTTTTCTTGAGTTTGTGCTTGTGCAGGTACGGATATGTAAAAACACACAAAAAGGAGCCAAATCAGACGTAAATCCGAGCACGAGAGATCAAGAGAGTTTGAGCTGAGCCGGAAGGTCGGGATTGTGCATTTTGGAAGATTTTATTCTTTGAGGATGATTTTGAGAAGTTACAATCAAGTTTGAAGAAATGTCAAGATTAGTCCTTGAACTTTGAGTATTTGGCAGAAATGATCCCTCAAGTTTCAGAAATCTACAAATTTCACCCTTGAATTATTTGAGATTGACAAGATTGGCCCTTGATAAAGATTTTCAGAAAGTACAGTTTGGTCCCTTGGAAATCCGAATATACAAGTTTGGTCCCTTAAAGTTAACTTGAATCACTAATATAGTCCTAAGTCCAATATTTACAAAACAAAAAAAAAACCCATGGCCCAATATTTAAAACCCGGTCCAAGTCCACTAATACAAACCCATTGCCCAAAACCAAGACCCGGTTACCCATTATCCCAACCCGTATACCCTTTTTACCCGAGTCAACTCACCCAAGATCCGGTCAAACCACTTGAAATAATATTAACAAATCAACCCCGCCTTTATTTTACCCCAAAACTGGGAATCCTATGAACCCTAATTACCCTCAAGGTCAATTGGTCAAATTAACAGCGATTAAGGGTACTTTTGTACTTTCCCTGACACCACCTGACACATGGGGAATGACATGTCATCAATCCGCGTGCAACATTCCTAATCTCTGCCTTCTCATTGGTCGAAGAAGCGTGGATGATCTAATCCAAGGGTTGACATCATTTGGGAAACGTGGAGGGTGATCTAATGGTTGTAAACGTCTCAAAGAAGCACAAAGAGGGATTTCTAGATCCTTCCAAGAGCCTCAAGAGACCTCAAGCTCGGTTATATATACCTCCTCATTTCACTTGTAATCGGATGTAGAATATTGAGTAGAATTAGTAGCTTTTTAATGTTTTCTTTCTAAATTTCATTTCTGTATTTTCAGTTTTTTTTCAGATTTCTATTGTACCCACAAGTTTATTAATACAAGTAAATTTCAGTTTTCATTTCCAATTAATCTCAATCACTGTTACATTAATCTCAGTAGCTTATTATTGTTTCAGTTACTCATATTAGCTTATATAAATTTAGTTTCAGCTTATTTACTCTATCAAATAAAAAATCACAAAAAAATAAGAAAAATTATTGAAAAATAAAAAATGTCTTGAATCTGTACTTAAGAGCAAATCAGTTTAGTATAAGTTTTTATAAGCTCATCATTAGCTTATTGATTACTTATCAAGGTCTCTACTCAAGTTCTACTCTCAAAATAGTTTTCAATCAAATTAAGTCAATAGTACTGTTTGGTTCTGAATTGCTGATTTGATCATGGAAATGGAATGGATTGCTGATATGGAGCTTGGATTGGGTTTAATGTATTGTTTTGGGGCTGAGATTTTAGGATAGTGGTTACTTTGGTCTCATTGGCAAGCCATTGTGGCTAGGACTTCTTGTAAGTGCTAATTTCAATTGATATTTCACAACTGTTTTACTGCATAATTAGCATAGCATAGTATCTGTTAGTATTATTTGGTTGTTGTTAAATCATATTCACAAGCTGTTATAGAACAAGTTAGTATAGATTGCATATTAGACTTATTAACTAGTGTTTGGATCATTGTGTTAATCTTAGCTAGAGATGAGTGTAGTGTTTAAATATAACTGCTATAGGTTCATTTAGATCTGTTATAGTCACTTTAGCCTTAATATTGCATCCACTTTCTCTCTAAGTCAAAATCACATGTTATTTGATCTCATGTGCACATCTGTTGGAATCAGCTTTGCAAATTAAGCATTTAGGTGTAGACTTAGTTAATATAGCTTCTTATAGTCTTATTTCATCTTAATACATCAAACATAAACAGATAAATTGGATTAAATTTCACTAAAGTCAAAATTCCAAATCTGTTTTCAAAAAGTCAACAGTTGTTAAATCAGTTTTTCATAAAACTTTGAGGATGAATCATTGATTCATTTTTGAGTTAGAGTTGTTGAAATTTTGGGAATCATAAGTTTAATTGGTCAAGATTTGAAATGTGCTTTTTGTCAAAACTCTGGAAATCTCTTTAAGCAGTAAATAAGCTCTCAATTTGACCAGTTTTGTCCTGTGCACACTCAGCTTATACTGAGTTGTGCACAGGTCTTTTGCAGAGGCTCTCAAAGCTTCATTTAAGCTTAGTAGTGCCTGAAACTTGGCACATGTGATCTCTGACTGATAGTCTTTAGTTCCCAAGAGTTGATTTTCCCTTTGAGCTTATTAATAAGCTGGTGCAAAACTCAAACATAGGGCCGAAAGTGATTTGATTAAGTAGGCAGTTAGTATAATTCTTAAGTCAGAGCTTGTAGCTTGTTAGGATTAGGTGGAATAAGTTGGAATTAGCTTATTATAGCATATCTTAGCTTCAGAAACTGTTTGGTAGCTTAATTAACTTGTTTGCTTATTTTAAGTAGCTTATTTCATAGCAGTTACACTACAGCCTTCATATCTCACACATAAGCTGCTGATTTCTTATTTTTCATAGATTTAGATTAATATTTTAGAATTTTCCTGAGTTTTTCATAATTTTTGGTCATTGTTTGCTATTTTTCTCTATTTAAAGTAGTTTTAATCACTTTTAAATAGCTTTTATTGCAAATAATTAAGAAAAAGTTCCAAAAAATAATTTTTCAATTTTCCCAGTTTAAGAAAAATATAAAAAGCATAAAAAATATTTTTCCCTATTTTTCCCTTTTTATTTGGTAATTTTCACTATTTAAATTAGATTTAAATAGTTTTAAATTCATAGAAAATAGAAAATTAATCAGAAAAAATAAAAAATAGTTTTGAAAAGTCTCTTAGTATATTTTAGATTTTATAAAAATAGTTTCATAATTTTCCCTTTGATTTTCATAATTTTTAGTATTTTAAATTAGATCTAAAAGTTAAAATTAGTTTTTAATTTAAATAAAATCCAGAAAATTCCTAAAAATTAGTTTTAATTCATAAATAGTTTTCTAATATCATTTTTAGTATAAAAGTAATTTTAGGTTATTTTTAGGATGTAGAATAGACGTAGTTGCATTTTATTTACGTTTCTTTTAATACGTTTTAGTATAAATCGCGTATTTAGGATTTCCCGTAGTGTAATTTCCCTTTATGCTTCCCTTGCCCCGTAGTTTAGAAAACATCATTTTATCCCCTTCTCTTATTCAAATCCGATAATCGAAGACGTGAGTTGGAAATTCCATTCAACCCTCGTTCGGAACGATCTCGGTGCTCAAACCTAACACGTTTGAGTTACCCGTATACCACACTTCTCATCTATTATTGGTTTGTCCGAACTGTTTTAAGTTTCTTACGGTTAGTCATTCACAAGTGGCTAGCTTGTGTGAGATAACTTGACGGTTTGGACATATCAGTGTCCTTCAGGATGTCGATAGCTAGTCGGTAAGTTGGATTTTGTTGCCCTCTATCCACATCTAAATAGCAGTTTCTCATAGCAATTGACACCCATTCCGCACGTGGAAGTAATTCTTCGTCAGTTAGAGTGACAGTTGGTGCAGAGGCAGCAAGTATATCAGAGGATGTGGTGTCAGCCATTGAGATATGATAGTTACACATACAACACAAACCATATCCAGGAAATTTGTTAGGTTAAGACACTGATACCCATTATGACCAATTCATAGCCCAACATATACAGAACTTAGGAAAGTTGGATATGACAAATATGGAGACATAGGATGCAACTCTCAGAAAAATGTAATCAGTATGCAGAAACTTATAAGTGTAGGCTAAAATTTGAGAGAGGACATCAAAAAGATAATACCACAAGCAAAATTGACAAAATGTATGTTAACTCGCAAACTGCAACTCGCTTTGGAACAACAATTTGAGCAACTCGCATAACACAACACGCATAGGTAACAGTTGGTCATCAACTCGCACACTACAAAACATATGAGGTAAGTCGCATATGGCAACTCGCATCCAACAACTCGCTTTGGTCATAGTGTAACACGCATAGGATAAAGTATGTGATAACTCGCATACATTAAAATGTATGAGGCAAGTTGCATATGGCAACTCGCATGTATCAACACGCTTTGGTCAAACGAGGCTGGTCAACACGTATAGGGTAACACGTATACATCAGAAACATGGAGCAAGTCGCATATGGCAACTCGCATATAATAATAAGCAATAGGCAACACGCATACCCTATAAAAAGGAAACTTGCATATAGCAACTCGCATTCAATAATATTCAACAGCAACTCGCATTCAGTAATATTCAACAGCAACTCGCAATCAAGCAAATGGGAAACACGCTATAAGGAATTTACATGGCAACTCGCATACAAGCATCAACTGCAACTCGCTAAGAAGAACACAACTTGAAAGACCCAATTAACCAGTCACGAGAACAAACGTATGATCATAAACACTCAGAAAAACTCTCATGCCAATAAGGATCCTAATACAATAAACACAACCAACAACCAAAGCACTTCCAATAACCCATTTTATTAAACGAGCCTTAATCATTCTCAATACGCATCAAAAAGAAAGACCAAAATAAATCATCTAATCATTTTTCAACGCAAGTCTTAGTTTAAACACTCCTATTCAATAACATCTAAGACTACTTTCAATTTCATTTATCAAAAACATACAAACCTATAGTCGATGTATATTGATTGAGATGAGAAATAGAGAACGCAATCTGCAAGAAGGATTCAAAATGAGACAGGGTACGAGTACATATTATGAAAAAGATGAGATATACAAGATCAGACAGCAAGAAAACATACCACACACTCACAATTCGTTAACTCGCTAAGTAGAGAGTTGAGAGAGAGAGAGAATATGTTTTAAAACTTTGACTGAAAAATATGTGTATTGACCAAGAGGCAACTCGTGACCTTAAGTAAACAGGTTTAGCAAGTTGACACTTTTAGTCCCTATACTTATCAACTCACATACCAGGCAACATAAGTATACAGTTATAGCTGGTTGACACTTTTAGTCCCTATACTTAGCAACTCGCTTACCAGGCAACATGCATGAGTCAAACAAAAAGGCAACACGCATATCATAAAAACTTGACAAACATAAACATAGCTAAACACCTTATATCACACCAAGAATCATAAAATAACACCACATAGCATGCAACAGCCAGACCACACAATTAAGAATGCAGATACATGCAACCAAAATGATCATGATTAATCAACCCAAGTACTAAATCAAATGAAGGTGCACAATTCTCCCCCTCAATCAATGATACGGGATAGAGAGTAATCATTGATTGATTCAGTAACTTGACAGTGAGTTTATGACAGCTTAAGTATGTGATTGTTAAGACGAATAATACTAGAGATTATAAAGACTCTGTTCGAACTTCATCTAAAGTCCCGTGTCATTGTTGAATGACATTTCTAGGATCGTCGATGTTATCGATGACAGAAATTTGAATAAAATATTACATTTTTTTTTAAGAATGTATATATAAAAAATTTGTACAATACTTAATAAGAACGAGTCCTGAAGAGAGGGGATCAGGAGTCAGAGTACGAGGTACATCAATTCTGACAAGCTACAATTCCAGAGTGAGCAGTCTTCAATTCTGTTGGAAACCAGGTCATGATGTTCATGAATGAATTGTGCATTGTACCTGAAAAAGATTGAGGACACTTTGCGCTAATAGCACATGTAGTATTGCAAATAGGTGGGTTAGTGACAGGTATTTCCTCAATTTTTGATGATGTGCAGTCAGGTCTAGGAGTATCATTAATAGACATCCCTTTAAGTTCAACATTCTTGAAGATTTTACCTGTGGGCATCCACTTAAGACAACATCTAGGTGAGTAAGTCTGTTTGGTACCTGTGAACTTAAGGAGTCTACCAGTAGGAATCCACTTAAAACAACTGCTAGCAGAGTTAGATGAAGCCAAATCCCTGTTCTGAGCATTGATCCTTTTGCAATTAATTTGTTTCTTAGGGGATTGGTCAGCCATTTGATGCATCTTATATGGACTAGATGAACTCCTTATATTCTTGATCTTAGATTTCTGAGCCTTCAGCTGGGGATTGTCATTCCTCATATTGGAATGAATTAGTGAAGTGACTGGTTTTGACAAAACTATATTATTATCAACTTGGGAGGCAAGCTTAGATTTTGATGATTTAAATCTTTCTGTCTTAAAAGCATTGGGATGCTTAGTTACAAGTCGTTTAGTGGCATTACGAACAGTTGGTTTCTCCAACGTTGATGGTTTTTCAAACTTAGTATTCACTCTATTTCCCATATTTTTTCTAAGCTCATTTTTTAAAGCAATGATAGTGAAACTTTTATCCTGAATTTGGGTTTTGAGGGTATCAATGTCAGCTAACATGGAGTTGATTTGATCTATCTGTTTGGTCCTACATTCCAAAGAGTTCTTCTTCTAGGATTCATTTTCTCTTAACAAATTAGCTACACATAGGGCTAGTTTCTCATTCCTAGACTTAATTGCATCACTAGCTTCATAGTTCATAATGTTCATACCTATATTCATGTTCATTTGAATGTCTGATATTTGTTTTTTCAAATTACATATGGTTGAGTCTTTGTCTTGAATCTGAGTTTTTGATTGGTTAATTTTAAAAAATTCACGAAATTCTGGGAATTCCGGATTAGTGCATACATTTGAAACAGAAGAACTTTCTTCTTTTTGCTGTATTGCAATTTCCAAGGAAATGCAGTGTTTTTCAAGAATTGAAAATTTTGTTAGAAAGTTCATCAAATGCCCTTTTTGAAACCATATCATTTGTTTTAAAGCTTACAGACTCAGTCTCAACCATATCAATCGTTGTAAAACATTTATCAGAAACATGTTTATCCTTAAATTTAAATGGTTTGGATACGTTACCCGATGCATTGTGTTGAACAGTTAAGGGTAGCTCATCAGATGACACCAGATCATTCATAGGTCTGACACTTGCATCCACATCATATACATTAAGCGTCAATGAATTTCTGACAGTTTCAGGCTCCTTAGTCTCTGATCCTTTGCATTCATTGTCAGCAGATACGACATCCGATGCCATTCCAATTTTAACACTGTAATCAAATGATTGTGCCCTACATTCGTTCATATTTCTGATCTCTGCATCCTCTTCAAATACAAAATCATTTTCATTAATCTCTGACATCCCGCATTTAGCACCATTCGGCCTCTTAACTGACACATCACCTGATAATTCACAATTTTCCCTCAGACGTTCCTGGACTTCGTCGTCATTTGCTTTAGCAGCCTCCTTAATGTACATTTCCATATTATCCATTAATCGGATGAATGTATTGATTAATTCCCGAATTTCCATTCCAGTATGCTTTTTGAAGGTAATACTCATCAAGTGTTGATCAAAATCTGCAGAATATTCCTCATTGATAAATGGCTGGAATTGGTTGTGAATCATCTGGAGTACAACCATGGAATCATCCTTCATTATTTTCTCTTTGATGAGCTGGATCTTCAATTGTTCAAAGTATAGCAACAATGTTCCTTTCAGTGAAGGTAAGTCCTGACGGAAAAGAGCACTACATGTTCGATCCATGGACGTGGATAAAACTTGTGAGACATGAGAGTGGGGATGAGCATTTCGAACCGAATCCCGGAACCGTACCGGTACCGTACCGAAACGGTACCGATTTTTGAAATACGGTACGGTACCGGGACTACGAAATAAGGTGAAAAAAAAATCGGGACCACTAATTCGGTACGGGACCGGTACCAAATCGGGAAATTCCCGAAAAAAAGCGGGGAAATCCCGATTTCCCGGTACGGTACCGGTACCGATACCGGTACGGTACCGGTACCGATACCGGTACGGTACCGGTACCGATACCGGTACCGGTATCCGAATCCCGTTCGGTACGGTACCGGTACCACTATTTATGCTCGGGAAAAAATCGGTACCACTAATTCGGTACGGGATCGGTACGGGACCGGTACCGTGCTCATCCCTACATGAGAGTGAAGCAGTAAATAAGGTTCAATACTGCATTCAGTATGTAATTGCTGCTGAGGTTCATTCGGATTGGACTCAAAGTGTGAAATGTTTAGATCATCATTGGTTGAATCTGTTAAGGTCAAGCTTTCTGAGTAGTACATACTTTGTCTGCAGTCCACTAAGTCATATAGTTTGAGCACATTAGAAATTACTGGATCAGTGGTATTAGCCATGAATGTCGGACTTTACGGGATTTTATTATTCTTTGATTAAACCGGGAAATAGATTCTTTCACGGGATTTTACAAAATTAAAAGAACAACCGTAAAGCGTAGCACGAAGAAGTAACAGGTCTCAATAGACAAGTCGCTAAATAGTCAACTCGCTTTGGTATCAACTCGCTAAACAGACAACTCGCTTAAAAGACAAGTCGCTTAAAGAATCAACTCGCTTAAAACTCAAGTCGCTAACCACCAAGTCGCTTCAACCAACTCGCTGACAATACAACTCGCTTAATAGCCAAGTCGCTTTAACACTCAAGTCGCTTAAAGAAACAACTCGCTTAATAGCCAAGTCGCGTGAACCAACTCGCTAACAATAAAGAAGCAACTCGCTTACAAGAAATGCAACTCCGTAGCTCAACTCGCTTCGTACATTAATCAAAAACAACCACTTTAACAATCAAAAACAACCAAACCACGATGATTCAAGACTTCCAATTCAAAACCTAAACACATATGATGATCCTAAACACAAAAGTACAATCAAAATTCAAACTTTAACACTAGAAATTGACCAAATGATTCAAACTCTCCTAAACACTTATAACCCCAAAAACCTTATGAAATCCACCAAAATAAAGAGCATGAAAGATGAGTGATCAAACCATGGCTCTTGATACCAATTGTAAGATATAGGATTTCATAATCACATCAAAGCATAAACATATAAGGCGTATACAAGTTTTAGAGAGAGAAAAGGAGATGTTCTAGTGAGAGAAATACATAGAAGGTTAGATTGCAAATGAACATCCAACCCTCTCCCTTGTGGGGAGAGGGCTATTTATACAAAGAAGCACGCCCTCCTTCGGGCTGTGGATCAGGCATACAGTGGGTAAAGACCCGTCCTTCCTCCACGGTGTTGAACTAGACTAAACCACGCTAATAACTAATTAACAAATAACGTAATAAATGATATGTCTACGAGCTAACTTAAGCTAGATAATATTTTGGGGTGACCGATGCTTTACATTAGAATTTCCAATTCCTAACACGTCTTTTATGCTTTCATATGTTTTTGTCATTTTTTATATGTTCTCGGCTGTTTTCAGACGTTTTCATACGTTTTCGGCCGTTTCTATACGATTTTTTACGTTTTCGGCCATCTTTATAAGTTTTTTAACGTTTTCGGCCGTTTTCATATGTTTCATGTGATATGATTATTGATATGTAGGTAAGTTTCATGTTACAAAACATTAGTCAACAATCACATTTGATTTTTAGGTAACTTTCAGGTTACGGATGATTGGTCAAAAATCACATGTGATTTTTAGCTATAATCACTTATGATTTTCAGGTAACTTTCATGTTATAGATTATTAGTTGAAAATCACTTGTGATATTCAGAAACGTCTGAAAATGAAATAAAATTGATGAATACGTATGAAAACGGACGAAAATGATGAAAGCGTAAAACACGTTTGAAAACGGATGAAAACGTATGAAAAATGGACGAAAACGTATGAAAACAGACAAAAACGTAAGAAAACGGACGAAAACTGATGAAAACATATGAAAACGGAGGAAAAAAGTGAATTAAAAGATAAAATAAAAAAAATTTGTCGAAAGTATATGAAAGTGCTCTCTATTTAAAGATAATTAAATGCTCGTCACGATGAATTTCTGTAGGTTAACGGTTTACGGTTTTGAGATATGTAATATTTTAAAAAGAGAGGTAAAAGTGGGTTTAATTAAAAAACAGGTGGTCCAAATTTTCACTTTAAGTCCTTCCATGTTTTTTTCCTTAAATCTTGTCTTTTAAATCTAATGATTCGTGTAATCCAAATTTATTCTTCAGTTTCTTTGTTTTTTCTTGTCTTAAAATTACTCACCTCTTAAAATGTATAGTACATTGTAACATAGCTATTATTCAAAAAGAAAAAAAATATAATATAATCATATCAAAAATGTTATCAATACTTATATAATATCAACAAATATGATGATATTCTTAGTACTTTTTTTTTTTTTTCATGATACTAATGTTTCTATAAAAACATACTACATTTGACTGTCCAAAACCATGTTGACTTATTTGTGATCCACCATGTTGGCTTTTTTATGATCCAAATTGAAAACCAAAAGCTATAACCTTGGTTTCAAGATGACTCATTACTCATGTTGAAGCAACATCATGTGAGGATTCCAGAAACCACAATGTATAACCAAAGGGACTACGCCGCACTTAAAATCATCCCAAGCGCTGCTTTTCAAATCACCCCGCAAAGACATACGTTCATAAAGGTTCTCGAGATTCTCAATCACTCTTCTTTTAGTGGGAGGAACAGTATGGAAAAGGAGCGAGACTAAACCGAGCCACTAGTAGAGTAAGCCCTTCCCACATGTCGAAAATAGCCCTACTTCCCTCGAAAAACTTCATCACAGAAATGCGCAAACCCATTTCTTAGTCACCGGACTGAGCGCGCCTTTGGTACTTCAATAGGCTGAGCTATTTGATAGTGACTTCCTTCGGGGTGACGAAAAGCAATTCCTTGCAGGCTATCCGTCGTTAACCGAAAGATGTGCAAGAAGACCGGTATCGAACTGGGATTGTCTTTAAATCTTCGGAAGTGACTGTATCCTTTCTAGTGCAATATCTTCAATCAAATATGTACGAGTGACAAAAAGAAGTCACCTAGTTGACATCTCGAAGGTTTTTGGAATTCGACGTCAAGAAGTGTCTTCACACCATCACCGACATCGACTCATCCCCATCTTTAAAGAAGATATCTCGTTCTCGTTAGGGCATTACCGAGGCAAAAGCAGCTCTCTTGGAAGTAAGTTTCGCCGTTGGGACTAGTCTAAGAACCCTTCACTTATGAAATGAAATCCTTGAAAAATATGCAACAAAACACAAAAGAACACAACTACTTACGTATTTAATCTTGTCCCAAATTGGAAAAAAAAAGGTCTATATAAAACACTAGACTTCTGTAGATGGCCCATATACACAAAATGTCCTCAAACAATTTACACAGACCGATATTGACAACTCAAAAGAATATTCGACACAACCTTAGCACAATTATGCAGCGGTAAAGTGCCGAGAGTCCATAAAAAAACCTTTAAATTACATATCAGAGATCTTCAGGACACCCGAGTTATTAAGTCCGGCCACTATTCAATGGTTGTTGATTTTCCAATACTATAGCCTCGTTAACCATATCCAGTACCTCCCTCATCGTTGGCCTCAACTTTGGGTTCTTGACCAAACACTTGTCGACTATGGAAAACATCTTCTGCTTTGACTTCTCAGAGTAGCTCCCATAAAGCCTCGAGTCAACTTCTGGATTTGACGGTCCCGGACCTGCATAGCAGCATACCCATCTCATGCATTCAGGATTGTTCTCGCGGGTATTGCGTGCAAGCGGGCGTTGACCTGTGATCAGCTCCCTAAGAAAGATGCCATAACTCCATACGTCACAACTGGATGTCAGACGCCCCGTTTGGACATATTCTGGAGCTGCATATCCTTTTGTTCCTACCACCTATGTTTATTTTCAAGACAGTTAGAACACAGACAACAAACGGACCCTATGATTGCACAAAATTACAAGATAGGCCACTCGCCAATATAGATTACGTTTTCGTATAAAAAAATGGTATTCATATTCTACCTAAAATGCTCAAATTATACCATCTTGATAACGTTTCGTTTACATAAGGTGCCTCAAGTATGTCAAGTTTCGCTTTTGGTTCCTCAAGGAGCAAAGGGTAGATGGCTGAGGGACCAAAAATGCAAACAAACAATATCTCTAGGGACCATATCCGCGAGGGACTAATTCCATATTTTTTTGCATACAGGGACCATTTTTGTTAACTTGCTAAAAATAATCGAATGAACATACCATTGTTGAGACATGACTCCGTCCATCAGGAGTAACGTCCCTAGCAAATCCAAAGTCAGAAAGCTTAGCCTTCATTTGTCTGTCGAGAAGAATATTTGATGGTTTCAAATCTCTAAAGATGATCTGCAACATATGCGATACTTACTTATCGTTCATTATTGCAGTATACTGTATAAAATATAGATAAAAAAGCTTGATATATACCTTATGGTCGTGTAAGTATGTTAAACCAGTAGCAGCATCTTTGGCTATCTTTAGTCTGGTGACCCACGAGGGAGGTGTCGCTGAATATAAATGATCATCTAAGCTTCCATTCGGCATATACTCATACACCAAAAGCGAGTTGCTTTCACTTCCATTATTTTCGTTACAGTAGCCAATTAGTTCGACAAGGTTTGGATGTTTAGTCTCCCCAAGAACTTTCACTTCTGTTACCCACTGTCTCTGTTCCTGTCAGGCAAAAGCTTCTATTTATTGGGCATTTACCGGATACCATTTTAAGCTAACTTAACATCCCAAACCCACAATGGTAGAATGACTTAATAACTTAAAACCGTGGTGGGAGTTTATTATTAGTGACCCACAACAATCCCATTTGTGATATACGACAACATTTTATTATTTTGGGATGTCCCAGTCTCACAAAATTGCAACATTACTAGCTAAGGAATTAACAAGACAAGTTGAAGCATCTATAACAACATAGTAATCAGTACAAAAGTAACCATTTCCCATTTTAAGGGCTCTTTGGACTTGCTAATTTAAACTGCTCAAGTGCTTATAAGCTGTTTTGAGGGTGCTTGGGGATCGCTTATTAGAATTGTAAGTTGTTTATTTAATTAGTTGTGAGTGAATTAAGTTGTTTTGAATAAGAAACTTTGATTTCTTATTCAAAACTGAGATAAGCAGGAAAGCAATTTAGGGGGTGTTTTTTTTTTTTTGGGTAAAGACAATTTAGGGGGTGTTTGGGATTGCTTATTTAGTGTACTTATTCCTTCTATATTATGCAGATATACAATTTTCAATGAAGTGTTTGGGATTGAAGAAAAAACGCAATAAGCTAATAATCACTTAACAAGCAATCACAACTGCACACAGTTATGGTACAAATTGAGCATTTTAGCTGAAATAAGGATACCATGTTTTTTGTAAGGAAAATTAAAAGAATGGCTTACTTGTTTTCCTCTTTTACCTCGCTTCACGGCCACATGAATATCACTACGCGGATTATCTAAGCTCTGAATGATTCCCTTAAATACACGCCCAAATCCACCCTCACCAATAGACTTGCCAAAATTTTCAGTGGCTGTCCTAAGCTCAGCAAGTGTGAAAGCCCTGAGATTGCTTGTAAACTCGGGGATCACATATGGCACGTTCTGAGAACTGGTTGCGTTCCCATATCGTTTCAAATTAGAGCTTGAAATAGCAGTAAAATACTTTGATGTGTTTGCTTTTATCGCTTCTACAAATGAGAAAAATCGGGTACGGAAAACCATTCTTTTAACCGTTGAATGGCATGAGAGAAAGACGTATACCCTCCCTCGACTTTTGTTCACTGTCTATCCATATCTACAATAATGGCTGTAAGTAAGCAATCAACTACAAACTCATAAATCACAAGGACAATCGAGGACATTAGGATTCATGTCTAGATACCAATATCTCAAGAACTTATCGTTAAAATCGGAGAACATATGTTTTAAGACAGAGAAACTCATCCAAGGTAACTAATAAATGTATTTTCAAACTCAAGAGATAATGTCAAAAATTTTGTGGGTAATTCTTAAAAACGTCTACGGGTCACAAATCCAGGCAACAAACTGTGATTATGTACAAAAATTTAAATACCAAATATGCAACTGATAACAGCAGGAAAAGGATAAACTTAAGGGGGTGTTTGTTTAAGCTTATATAGCTAGCTTATGGCTTATATGATTTTCTGCTCATGTTTCATAAGCCCACTTTTTGTGCTTTATTTTGAAACTTTTCGGCTTATATAAGCTTATTATGTCATGATAAGCTTATATAAGCCGAAAAATTTCAAGATAAGCCACAAAAATGGGCTTATGAAACATAAGCCGAAAATCATATAAGCTATGAGCCGGCTATATAAAAGCTTAAACAAACACTCTATAAGCATCATCCATTGTCTATTTTTTTCAGGGACGTTCTCATCATTTCACCCCCACTTCAAATATGACCCCTCAAACGAAACCATTAGTTTTCTATGGAATAGCTTCAAGAAAGTATTTTTTTTATGCGATTCTCCAAATTTTTTAAACTTCCGACCCAAGAACTTTTATAAGTCGAAAAGTTTCAAAATAAGCCACAAAAAGTGAGCTTATGAAACATAAGCCCAAAACCAAATAAGCCATAAGCCGACTACATAAGCCAAAACAAACACCCAATAAAAGGATCCGAAAAGCAACAAAAATTACAAATCCAAGTAAATAAACACTTTTCTCCAAAAAAGAATTCTTAAACTTGTCAGTAAATTTGCCCTTTTTCTTGACTATCTATAATAAGCAAGACTACTTCACAAATATAACAAGTCAAACATATAATCCAGCTAACTGAAAATTAACTAAAACAGTATATAACCCAAATTTACTCATTACAAGACAAATAATTCTACAAAAAGCCGATAATTGGAAGCTCAAAAAAGATGAAAAACTAGTACCTCTTTTAAGAAAGAAAAGTAAACGACAATGTAGCAAGATTATGAGTTTAATGCTTTTCTAGTTGGTAAACATATACTCGTATTTAATTGGTTAGAAGACAAATTAATTATTAGGAGACTTTCTTGTGTTTTTCATAGTGTGGGTTTATGTTTGAGGACGCGGGATTCGAATCTTCCATCGGATTAAAACATGGAAAAAATTAGGGTCATACTATACGAACTCTTTCCAGGATGTCAAATAGGGTTTTTCTACTTTTATTTCTTTTGTCTTTCTGTCTTTCAACACAGTTTTATGTCAGTTTTTGCTTACCATACTTTCAGGTTTATAAGTTTTTTATATAATCAAAATTATAAAAATAAAAAATAAAAAATTCGCAAAAAAAGAGATGGTGCCCTTTGTAGAAAAAGAAGGTTTGTATAACCTACCCAAAAAAATTATTTTTGGGTTTACAATGTTATCTGTCGGTTTTTATTTTTATAAGCTTATTTTTTTCGTTTATTTTTCAGCTGATGAGCTTGTTTTCATCTTTTTCAAGACTTCAAGTTACGGTATGTAAGGCTGCATCCCGCATACAAATGGGTGTCTAGGTGATTGACTCCCAAACCCAAAAAAGAAGAGTTTTGACCGATGTTTCAAATCCGGGTCGAACCGGCCGGTTCAACCGGTTAGACCGATGTCCGGCCACAAAACGGGTCAATAACTTCGGGTTTTTAAAATCCGGTTACCCGGTTAGACCCGCCGGGTTTTGAGTGCCCCGGGTCTTGAAACCCGGTCAGGTTTAGTTTTTTGTCAATATTTTTTTTATAAAAATCGGGTTAACCCAGCGGTCGAACCGGTTGACCCGGTCGAAAAAAAGTAAAATAAAATAATAAATGAAAAACCGGGTTGAGCCGACGGTCGAACCAGTGCCTGATGACTCGACCGGGTCGATTAAAAAACCGAGTTTTTGAAACATTGGTTTTGACTAGTCTCTACTCTCTTCCATTACACCCTTTCACCTTAAAACATTACGGTGTCCAACCCAAGAAAATGCACAAATCGGTCGCATATTCGACCGAGTTATGTATTTTTTCGAAAAAAGCAAATTAATTAACACAACCAAAGTATAAAAATGTGCGGATCAAAACAACATATACACATGGTCATATGACCAGACCTGACATTTTACACAAAACCAACCAAAAAAAAAAAACTATGAGACACACTTTATGTTTATGCACCCGTTTTATTATCAATCCGAAAACAATACCGGTAACTTGTGTTAAATCACTACTATCTATACACGCTGCCAGATCCTCAAGTCACTTCTGCCACCACACTTGATACTCTTTTGATCTTCTATGTATCCACTGGAATGCTCTCAAACGAATCTCTTGGAATAGATTTGTTGTTGTTTCAACCTTTTTTCTCAAACACTCAGCCGAGTTGTGTTTTGTGTTTGTGTGTGTGGTATTTTTTGTGGCTTATTTTTTTGGTAGTGTCTCGGTCTCTTTTTTACATTAAGTTAATTATGAAGTTGTTTGGAAGAAAGAAATCTGATATGACGACGGGGATGAAGGTCACGTGAGGGTAATCATTACACCCGGTCTATGTTCATAAGTTTTTTTTTTCCTTTTTTCTTTTTTTTCAAAAAAAAAGTTATATTTTTAACGTTTTAACTTATTAATTCATAGTGTTTGAACCATCAACAATCCCGAACCAAACAAAACTCTTCTTTTTATTCTTTTCAGAATATCGACGCGACCGCTTCAAAATAGTTTGCGCCTATAAAACCTATGCTTGCTTATCATTGTCAACATTATTTTCACACTAGCGGCTTCTTAATATGAATTACATTTTTAAATTTTAATAAACAAGAATTATGGATTAAACATGTGCAAAGAAAGTCTACCTATGTAAATTCTTCCATAAACCGCGTAGCACTCGCGGCTCACCCGCGTATCACTTCACTTGCATATTATAATATCTTTAAGAGTTAATTACATAAATCGTCCTTGTGGTTTGGTCAAAATTAAGGATCTTGTCTCTATACTTTTTTTTCAGTGCGTTTCGTCTTTGTGGTTTACAAATTTTACGGATCTTGTCCCTGATCCGACCCGGTCCCAAAAAAAGGACCTCCCTTGCAAATACTCTCTAACGTGAGGGACTAATATCATATTTTGGTTTTAACGATCGGAGTTAATTACATAAATCGTCCTTGTGGTTTGGTAAAAGTTACGCATCTTATCCCTGTGGTTTATTATAATATTATTTTTTTTTTAAACTATTTTTTCTTTTAAAAAAATTAAAATAAAATTTAAAAAAAAACAAAAAAAAAAAACTTTTTTTAATTTTATTATAAAACGGATGAAGGCGTATACAAAAACGTTTTTATACGGTTTTCTCTATTTTACGTTTCATTTGTTTTTATACGGTTTCGTTGGTTTTTGTATGAAAATGTATGAAAACATTTTTGTACAAAAATGTACGTTTTTGTATGAAAATGTATGAAAACATTTTTTCATACAAAAACAAACGAAATGTACAAAAATGTACGTTTTTGTATGAAAATGTATGAAAACATTTTTTCATACAAAAAAGAACGAAATGTACAAGAATGTACGGTTTCGTTCCTTTTTTTATGAAAAATGTTTTCATACATTTTCATACAAAAACGTACATTTTTGTACAAAAATGTTTCATACATTTTCATACAAAAACGAACGAAATGTACAAAAATGTACGGTTTCGTTCCTTTTTGTATGAAAAAATGTTTTCATACATTTTCATACAAAAACGTACATTTTTGTACAAAAATGTTTTCATACATTTTCATACAAAAACGAACGAAACCGTATAAAAACAAATGAAACGTAAAAATAGAGAAAACCGTATAAAAACGTTTTTTATACGCCTTCATCCGTTTTATAATAAAATTAATTTTTTTTTTAATTTTTTTTAATAAAATTAATTTTTTTAAAAGAAAAAACATTTTTTTTTTTAAATATTATAATAAACCACAGGGACAAGATGCGTAACTTTTACCAAACCACAAGGACGATTTATGTAATTAACTCCGATCGTTAAAACCAAAATATGATGTTAGTCCCTCACGTTAGAGAGTATTTGCAAGGGAGGTCCTTTTTTAGGGACCGGGTCGGATCAGGGACAAGATCTGTTAGGTCACAAGGTTTACCACACAAGCTTATAAGAAAGATAGAGAGGCGATTAAACAATATTAAACACACACACACACGATATACTATGACCGGTTACGCGTAGGTGATAGTGAAAGAGAAATATTGAACAACCAACCCTCAAGTGAGGGATATTACAAAGTATTTATAGGCAAGGAGCTAGGGCAACACTCCTACTCCTTCCCTTTCTCCTATGGGCTTGGGCCTAAGCTCATGGGCCTTCTACATAAGCTTAAGGCTAATAACAAACATAAAGGCCATAATTAAGCTAACTATTACATATAAATTACTAACACTTGATTATGGTTTAGGAGTGATTCCAACAATCTCCCCCTAAGTGTTAGTGATGAAAAACGGTGAAGGCGTTGATGTAATAGAAGCTTTGACGTCTTCTGACATTCTTCTTTCTTGTGAGAAGAATTGCCTTGATTTGAACAATCTCCCCAGTGTAGAGAGATAGTTTACTTTGAACAGTTATGCTTTGACGTCATCTTTAACTTTGTTCTTTGATCATTGTTCTTTGTGATGAAAGTGATATTATGTTGTTATCTGCAGGTCGTTCCGCCTCAGTTCCCGCTTCATTGCTACAGTGTCTCCACGTCATTCTTCAACATGCTCAGACGCTCTTTTGACGTTTGAATTCAGTACTGATGAAGTTCTTTAAGTCTTTAACTTTGTAGATTCTTTGATTTGACGAAGAATCATTCTGACTTGTTGGATATAAGTTTTCACATACACATCAAACCATTAACACAAGTGGGCGTATAAGTGGAATTCTAGAGAGAGAAAGTTAGAGGTTTAGGGAACTTAGTGAGAGAAAGTGAAAGATATTATTATGAGCTCCAACTCTCTACCTTGGGAGGTAGAGAGTATATATAGTCTTACATAAATCGCCACCCAACGGGCTGTGGATCAGGCATACAATGGGTAAAGACCAGTCCGTCCTCCACGGTGTTACTTAACTAAATACTACTAACCTAAATATAACTATGACTACGAGCATTCTAACGATTACATATACTTGAGGTGACCGACTCTTTAATACCGGAATTTCTAATTCCTAACAATCTCCCCTAAGGGAGGTCACCTCAAACATATACTAAAATGACATTGAATACAATCCGATATTACATTAACAATTGATCTTGCATTCTTGATGTAGTACTTTGCTCCGAAGCTCGAGTCATTGATTCCACTCATTGCATGTTTGGTTAATCCAAGTGGAGGTCTTTACTGATCCACGTGATAATAATGTTGAGCCAGCTTTTGAGATCATCAACTAATAGAAAATCTCTGATACATCCATTGTGGTGTTGGTATTATGTGATGTTGTTGTGACATTCGGACCGACATGCTCACAACTGATCATGATATATTCTCATCAGAGTAGTGGAAGCATTAGTTGATTCATGATATTGGCAGCAGCGTAGCAGAAGCATGGAGTGAAAATATCCGAGTCATTGATGCACTAATCATGATTTCTTTTGAGATGAATGTGTTAGGTGAGCATGCGGCTATGGATTGAACGCTTCATTCTGATCACAAACGCGATCGGGGTGTACCGCATAAGACAGCTTAGCAATAAAGCGCACGAAATGTCTTTGATCACTTTCGATGAATTGAGGTACACGGCCCACGGTTCTTCGTTGATCAGTACATAAGTACGCTGATCGTATAATTCGAAGAATTTCCTTGACAGGGTTTCGCATGCTCTAGTCGTTTTCAAACCGAACGTCTCAAAGAAGACAACACGGAGTGAGTGAACCAAATAATTTCGTCCATCGATTGATGAAAAAAGATTTGAAAAACAATCGTGTATTGCTCAATAGAAATTGTTTTTGCAATATAACGAAGGTTTTAATGAAAATCAATTATCAATCATAAAACACCTTTTGATTTGAAATATCCGTACACGGTCGATGTGCTAAATGAAAAGAGTTTTTAAAGCACAAAGACCGGTTTTTCAAAGGTATCCGTCAATCCATAACCTGAACCAGGATTGATTCAACAGAATGAATCGCCCCATTGTTTCTGTTCAGTTGTCACATGATTGATCCATATAATAGATCTCACATGCCACCTACCAGGAGCTTGTTAGATGTTGGCTCCAGAAGGCTTTCCATCTTCATTGTGAGTGTGTAGACACATTACTCAGATGTTCTGGCAATACCACAAGGATAATGCGTAGGACTCAAGATATAATCTCTTTCCACATTGTGTGAAACAGAGAGTCTTCATTGAAAAGTGTCCTAATGAGATTTATTGATGATCTCGTGGCTCTAGACTCAATTTGTGCATATTTGGATCCTGTGCCGGAGACTAGGGAGAGGGTCTCCTTCTTCAATATCAACAAACTCTAAGAGAAAGTCGATAGATAATGTCGGTTCCCCGTGAGAATGAAACAAGTCCTTTTAAGAGGAACTTGAGTGGTTTGGGAAGTTGTAGTGCAGTGCGTCACTGGGTCCATGACGTCTTGTCTTCAATACTGATGTTACCATCAGTAGCATATGAATTGAACCCGGTTTCTGCCCTAAGGTTGAATAAATGGAGGGCTTTTTGTTTTCACCCTTTTCTCATTCAATTCTTTTTAATTCTTCAACCCCTTCAGTGCTTACCAAGACTTCATAGCTAGAACCTTGTTGGGTTTATTCCAGTACTAGCTCAGTCTTAGTCCGCACTCTTCCCATATCTCATTTTTCTCCTTTTATCATCATACCTAAGAACTCTACACTAACTAGTGGATAGTCCCTGGGTAGATCCCTCCGGTTCTGGCGGATCATGGGAACCAATACCTAACCTTATCATCCTTATATCACCGTACATAAAGTAAAGTTGGTCGGTCTATTTGGTATTGTTCATCTGCCATTGGATCCAATTGAAAACCATTTGAAAATCAATTCAGATACTTGTGATATATTATCAAAGCATTTTGTACCTGAATTGTTTTGATATTTTTAGAACGAGAACTCCCCCTCAACATGTGCATCAAGTATTTGAAAATGTTTTGTACACGGAGGCAAGAGAAAGAATTAACTTCTTTGATTACCATTTTCTAAAGATATCAACATCACTTCCCAAATCGAATCAAGTAGATAAAGCATTTTGGGGAAGGATGAGATTTTCATGATTTTGCTCCCCCTCAATATGTGCTTCTAGGTTTGAAAGGAGTTTTGCACATACTAGAGGGAACCTGCACATTGAGATAAATGATCACGCTTCAAATTATAGGTTTAAGATAGATGCTCCCCCTCAACATGTGCATTGAAAAATTTGAAATCGTTTGTCACATGCCGGGAGGACATCATGTACATTCTTATAAAACCATTTACCGAATTATCAGTTTAAATCCAATTTAAATCACACATTCTCCCCGATCACAATTATCAAATCATTTGAGATTTGTGATCTCTTATAGATTTAAATTGATTTTGAAAGCTTTTAAGGAGAATTGTGACTTGATTATGAAAGCGTTTTAACTGCTAAGGATCGGATTTTAAGACTTTAAACTCCATTGATAAAACATGCATGTACATCTTTTGAAAACAATTTAATGCCAAATAACTTTTTAATTTAATTGAAATCATTCTCCCCTCAATCAATGACATAGGTTGTTGATTGAGAGATAGAGATTTTGACAAATAAGTCCCGATGATTATCAAAAATAGAGACCAAGTTATTTTTCAAAGCATTTAGTTTTCAGCAGATAAATGTTATAGAATCAGAGCATGGAATTTGAAAACATGGTAAAACATGGCTCTGTTCTTTCTTTTAAAACCGGGTTATTGCCTGAAATGACAATAAACCATTGTTTCTCTTTCTCCCAAAAATATTTTTTGATTTTTTGATTTTTTTTTTTTTTTAATTCGAACAACATCTAAAGTCCCGTGTCATTCTTTGAATGACAGCACAAAGACCGTAGATATAATCGAACCGAGAAAAACATGACAAATTGACAATATTTTTTGAAGATTTTTCGATTTTTTTTTATGGATTTTTGAAAGTTTTATATTTTTCTATTTGGTTTTATATGGTTTTATAATTTTGTATTTTGCTTTTTGGATAAATATATACAAAGATATAGATGAAGGAAAGACCTTTACTCCTCGTCTTCCTCCTGAAGACGTTTGAGTGTTTCCGGTTGAAGGCTTTTCAAGCCAAGTCGAGGAAGAATAAACTCAAAACGTTCTCTAGGAAGAGCTTTGGTAAAGATGTCTGCTAATGGTATTCGACTTAACAAAATAGAGTTCCACCACACCGTTTTCCACTTGCTCCCTGATGAAATGATGTCGGATGTCAATGTGCTTTGCTCTTGAGTGTTGTTCGTTGTTGCATGAGAGAGCAATAGTACTTTATTATCACAAGACAGAGGGATTATGTTGAATTCAAAGCCATAGTCCGATAATTGGGATCTCATCCAAAGGATTTGAGCACAACAAGATGACATGGCTATGTATTCAGCCTCTGTAGAGAAATAGAAGTACTCATTTGCTTCTTTGAAGACCAGCTCACAAGCTTATCACCCAAAAACTGAGCACCTCTTGATGTACTTCGACGTGTATCTTGACATCGCATGATCGGCATCTGCATAGGTCGTTAGTGACATACCGGTGTCCTTCGGGTACCATAGTCCCATATTGATGGTTCCTTGGAGATACCGAAAGACACGTTTAACCGCTTCAAGGTGCTATTTAGTAGGCTTAGCCTGGTATCTAGCACACATGCAAACAGCGAACAAGATGTCGCTAGCTGTGAGGTACATCGGGGATCCAATCATGCTACGATATTTTGTTTGGTCTACCATGATCCCTGAGTGGTCCTCATCAAGTTTAGTACGTTCAATCATGGGAGTGTCAACGGTGTCACGTGATACAAATCCAAATTTCTTTAAAATTTCATTTGCATATTAAGATTGATTAATGAAAATGCCTCCGGGACTTTGTGAAATTTGTAATCCCAAGAAAATGACATTTGTCCCATCATTGACATTTGAAATTTGGAACCCATTTCATTTGAAAACGATCACATTCATTGGGGTCAGTCGAGGCAAAGATAATATCATCAACATATATTTGAACGTGAATTAAATGTTTGCCCGACTTTCTGGTGAACAATGTTGGATCAATGCTCCTTTTCTGAAGCCACGACAGAAGAAACTTTGATAGCGTATCATACCATGCCTTTGGAGCTTGATTTAAACCGTAAAGAGCTTTCTTCAGATGATAAACGAGAGTAGGATGCTCTGGATTCACAAAGCCTTCAGGTTGGCTGACGTAGACGACTTCTTTAAGATCTCCGTTCGAAATGCGTCTTTACATCCATCCGATAGACTACCATGTTCTTACTTGCGATTGGCTAAGAATATTCCGATTGCCTCGATTCGAGCCACTGGAGCAAATGATTCTTCAAAGTCTATACCCTCCTCTTGACGGTATCCTTTAGCAACTAATCGAGCCTTGTTCTTTAACACATCACCATGCTCATCAAGTTTCACTTTGAAGATCCACTTTATAGTAATGATCATAGCACAACTGGAGCGGTACTAATTCCCATACATCAAGTCGATCAAACTCATGAATTTCTTCTTGCATGGCATTGAACCGGCAGTCTTCATTCATGGCGGTTTTAACATCTTTTGGTTCGATCTTAGAGAGTACGGAGTTGAAGAAGCACCATAAGGCATTTGTTGCAAGTTGTTTCCGTGTGGATACAGGATGAGAGGGATTTCCAATGATGTTGTCCAATGGATGATCGTGAGTCCATTTACTGAGGTGTTCATGTGGCAGTGGTTGAGGGACTAAAGTAGCAGAGTCGATGTCTCAGGAAGAAGATGGTTCTGATGAAGATTCAGGAGCAAATACATTTTCAAATGGAGCATCTTCAGGAGTAGCAAAGGGATTAACTTCATTATTGATACCGGACATAGTTCCATGATGTACCCTCGAAGTTTGATGATTTGTTGATGAGACGAGTGATCGGCAGTAGGCGCTTCTTGACTTAATGATATTGAGATTGAAGGATTGACGTCATTCACGGGAATATGAGCACCTCTGAAGTAGGAATTGTCAGTTCATTAGCACTTGGCTCACAATGTTCATCAAACATAGGATCAAACAATTTCTTTAAATCATCTTCAGATGGAGGAACATATGGAGTTTCTGAAGAAGAATTTGGTATAAGGGATGAACTAATGGGACTGTCTTGAAGTGCGGGTCCTGAACTGGAGTGTCCAGGAGCCATAGGACCACTGCGATAGAAACTCTCTCTGACTATCTTTATCAACCCATATGTAGACAATTTGAAGTGACCACTGTTTAAGAAAAAGCCCAATATACCAAACTTGAAACTGAAGTCGAATTCCCCGTATTTGTGTCTTAAGCTTGCACTTAAAGATGGAAGAACGGTGTCGAGAATTTATGCACCAAGCAAATCTCTTAAGTACTCAATACTCAATTAAAGTATGAGACATTAACACCTCTTGCGATTATCCACAACGTAATATACGCGTGACACTGAGTAAAACAACGTAACTCCTAATAGTGATAGTTAACCAGGTCTTCAACCATCCACCTCGATTGCTGGTAACTAGATAACCCAAGACTTCAACTCTAATTCTTAAGCTCGAGCAAGTTATCAAATAAGATCACGCCTTTGTGAACATCAACTTCAACCTCAAATAAGTGATAAAGAGTAACTTCGAAGTAATCAACTTGTGTCAAATGCCCAACATGTGAATAAACATACAACCGGATGTACATTCACCCACTGAATGAACCGGAACAAATGATGCCTCAACATCAATGTATTCTTCCAAAAAGTATTCATGTAGAGACTGATCTGGAGGATACACCAATAACTTCGAGAGGATGAGGTAGACATTTTCCTTGAAGTTCATGTGGTTGATTTATAGCATGCACGATGTGAGGAACAATAATCCATGAAGATTTGGCAAAGGAATATCAAAGAGTGGATCATTATTCAGGAACAATAATCCGTGAAGATTTGGCAAAGGAATACCAAAGAGCGGATCATTATTCATGAGTGCAACTGCAATATTATGATAATCATTATCAACGCCTTGAGGAATAACTGGAGATAGGGATTTTTTGAGTAGTCTGAGTTGTACTTCTTTGATGATCATCAAACATATCTTGAACTCATGAATCACATAGTCTTTGATGATCATCAAATAATCGCTAGCGGTTGTAAATACTCATCAAACATATCTTGAACCAATGAATCCCAAACAATAAATCCCATTTATCCTTCGTGAGTGAAACATTAGGCGTTGGAGGAGAGTCATCAATCTTTAAGTCGTATAACCATTATTCAAACATCCATCATCATTTAGTATATTCACTCTTCTCATAAATCCCATTTATCCTTAGTGAGTGAGAGTCATCAAACTTTAAGTCGTATAACCATTATTCAAACATCCATCATCATTTAGTATATTCACTCTTCTCCCCTCAAAAATTGCATCCGAAGTTGCCATTTTGATTTAGCAAGTGAATAAGAATATACATTAATGAATGTAGATCCATTTGATGACTGAATGAGCATGGGAGAAACATGAAGCTTGTTGATGAAGAATGTCGATGAGAATGGTCATAAACATGAAGATTTCACTTCTTCTGAAGATAAAGCGCACTGAAGCGTACACTTTTCTTTTCTTTGAGGAACGGGGCCTGAAGTGTTATCTGCAGACGCCATAATGATGAAGTACGAGGCCTGAACTGATGTGAACAGACGTCATAGCCGATTGAATATCAATGTTGAGTAACTTGAACCCGTGAGTTATGAGATATCAATCCCTTTGTTATCCATACTTTAAGCCAGTCCATGTATTGAAGGATCGAAGTATCTGCAACTGAGTAAGGACTACCTGCACTAATATTACAAACTTGATTGCATATATTATGGTCAGTGACATCAGTATCCAAATCCAAACCCTTTGGGGTTTCACGGTCAACATTGAGAATGCCATTGGTAAACATCTTTCCTGTAGGTATCCACCTAAGTCCAGCATCCTTAAAAATTTTACCAGATGGTATCCACTTATGGCAAGGTCTAGGATTGTTAGGCTTCTTATGCATAGTGAGAGACTTATCCTTATTCCTTGTTTCTAAAGATTTAGCAGTTGGTAACCATCTAGGTGAGGCTTTTGGTTTCAATTGCTTCATATGCACTGTGGATGACATAGTATGAATCCTAGACTTAACAGGTTGTACCATTGCATGAGCATTTACTTTCTTCAGGGATTTTGTGAAACATGTATCATGATTAGCATTAAAGATACATTTCAGACACTTTGAGCAAACAGCTTGTTTGGATTCAGAAATAGATCTAGATTTCTTAGTGTGATTTGCTATGGGAATAGCTTTTACTCGAGAAACGCAACTACTCTTAGATGTACGCCAATCCCTAGTCTTTAGATTAGTGTACCTAGGTAATGGTTTAGAACTACTAGCAGTGCCTTGAAATCTTGAAGAATTCATCATCCTAGGTCTTGCACCTAAAATTCCGTCTTTAGAATTTTGTGCCTTCTTTCTAGCCATTTCAAGATAAGAGTTCTTATACAAGTCATTCATATCAACTTTCCTAGGCAAGTGAGGTGAAGTGACTGGTTTTGTCAAAACTTGTTTTGCATCAACTTGGGAGGCAAACCGTGTTTTTGAAAATTTTGGTCGTTCAGATCTAACGCATTCGGTTGTCTAATAACTGGTTTCCCCAAGTTTGATGGTTTTGAAAACTTAGTGTTCACACTGTTCCTTGTTGTTTTTCGGAGCTCATTTTTTAAAGCAACAATGGCGAAACGCTTTGAGATCATCAATTTTAGCTATCAAAGAGTTTGTTTGTTCCATTGATGTAGTTCTAGCTTCTTTGATAGAGTCACTTAGTTCTATGTGATGCTTTCTCAGAGACTCATTTTCCTTTAGTAATTTGGCCACACAAACCGCTAATTCATCATTTCTCATTTGAATATCATCAATAGCATTAATATCAGAATTACTTGTAACCAAATTACTTTTCACATGCATATCAGAAATATGTTTCTTCAAATTGTTGATGGTTGAGTCTTTGTCTTGAAGCTGGGCTTTCAAAGTGTTAATTTCAAAAAATTCACGGAATTCAGGAAGTTCCGGATTTTTACATGGTTTGTTAAGTTGAAAACTTTCTTCTTTACTCTGTATCGCAATTTCAAGTGAGACGCAATGTTTTTCAAGATTTGAGAATTTGTTTGAAAGTTCATCAAAAGCCTTTTTATCAACCGTATCTTTTGTTTTGATACACTTAATCTCAGACTCGATCTCAGGTTATAGAACATTTATCAAAGACATGTTGGCATCATGATCGCTTTGTTTAAGAACTTTAGCAGATGCACTATGTTGAACAGTTAAGGGTACCTCATTGCATGACACCTGTTCAATTATCGGTTCGATATCTGCATCCATATCATGTGTAACAAGAGACACTGGACGTGGCTGCGTCAAGCTTATCTATCTCTGAGCCTCTGTATTCAGTGTCAACAGATCCAACATCTGGTGCATTACCCAGCTCAACACTACAATCTTTTGATTGTGCCCGCCATTCATTCCATTTCGATTTGCATCTACTTCTTGTGTGTTAAGAGTAACTGAAGAGCTGGTTACATCATTCTTTGTTGTTTCTGATATTCTGCATTCAGTAACACCCGACCTTTCTGATACATTACCCGACTTATCACAAATATCTCTCAACTGTACCTGACTCTCATCTACTTTCTCATCAACTTTTTCATCTTTCTGAGTAACTTCCTCAATATACTTCTCCACATTATCCATGAGATGGATAAGTGTCTCCGTGAACACGCTAATTTCCATTCAGTGTGTCTCTTGAAGGACATTTCAGTCATGTCTTGATCATAATCGGATGTGAATTCCCTTCTAATGAATGACTGAAATAGTTTGTGGATCACTTGAAGTCTTGTTGGAATTATCCTTATGAACCTTCTCTTTGCCAAGTTGTAGCTCCAATTGCTCTAGGTTTAACAGCAGAGTTCCTGTTAATGTGGATAAGTCCGGACGGAAGAGGGCAATACATGTTCGTTCCATTGATGTGGGTAGAAGTAACATGAGGTGAGAGTGAAGTTGTTGATAAGGTTCAATGCTGCTTTCCTTTTGCATGGCATTCTGTAGCCTGAACATGTGCAAATCTATCTCATTGGACTCGGAGCATGAAGAACTCAAATCATCATTGATTGATTCCATTATCTGTAACC
Organism: Chrysanthemum makinoi; assembly: GCA_910596185.1. NCBI lineage: Eukaryota > Viridiplantae > Streptophyta > Magnoliopsida > Asterales > Asteraceae > Chrysanthemum > Chrysanthemum makinoi. Next base: position 144,701,596 of record OU343222.1, read on the forward strand.
GTTCAGTATAGCTAATATTCTCATAGTTGTCTACAGCATCATACAGTTTGAGTACTTCTGAAATCACTGAATCAGGAGTGTAGGACATGATGTTGATGAATCCACGGGATTTTACAAGTCTATGATTTAAACCGAGAAATAGAATCTTTCGCGGGATTTTACTAAAATCAAGACCAAACCGTTAAGCAATGACCAATGGAACGTGTTAAGATGACTGATGGATTGTCAAAATGATAGAAAATTGTGTGTTAGGACATATAATTGTTTGTAGGATTAGCAGAGATGTTGTTTGGTTGAGATTTGGATTCGTTTATGCACGATTTTCCCGAGAAATTTAGGTCTAAAAACATAAAAACCTCAATAACTTTTGTTCAGAGCGGATTTAACCCTCGAAGGTTTACCCAATAGTTCATTCGTTGACAATCTCCTCGTTCTCACGGTCGTTTTGATGGGTAGAACGCTGAAAAGCGGAGTTACTGGATCAAAAGTTATAGCCGTTTGAAGTTTTGTCGGGAAAAGTCAACAAGTCGCTAAGAATTCTTGAACCAAGTCGCTAAGACCAAGTCGCTAAGTAGCAACTCGCTAAATCACCAAATCGCTAAGCACCAAGTCGCTACACGGTCAAGTCGCTAAAGAGCAACTCGCTAAGGTCCAAGTCGCTAAGAATACTAACTCGCTAACAAAATTTTTGGCAGCAATTCGCTACTCAAGTCGCTAAAACTTCAAGTCGCTAAAGAGCAACTCGCTACAGACCAAGTCGCTACCACAAAGTCGCTACCCGTAGTGGAGAGTCCACTACTTGTACTGTTAATCGCTAGGTCTAAGTCGCTAGATCCAAAGCTGTAACTTCGCTACAAAATTGTGAAGCAAGTCGCTAGCAAGAAAGTTATACCGTGAGCCAAGTCGCTAACTTGAAAAACTTCCAAAACACACTTTTCAATCCAAAAACAACCCAACCACGATGATTCAAGCCTTCCAAATCACAACCTAAACACTTATGATGATCCTAAACACCAAAGTACAATCAAAATCCAAACTTTAACACAAGAAATCAACCAAATGATGCACAAACCACTAAACTTTTTCAAACTCAAAACCACCTAAAAACCACTAGAAATCCCAAGATGTGCAAGATATGATCTAACCATGGCTCTTGATACCAATTGTTGGATATTGGATTTTCACATACACATCAAACAATTAACACAAGTGGATTCTAGAGAGAGAAAGTTAGAGGTTTAGGGAACTTAGTGAGAGAAAGTGAAAGATATTATTATGAGCTCCAACTCTCTACCTTGGGAGGTAGAGAGTATATATAGTCTTACATAAATCGCCACCCAACGGGCTGTGGATCAGGCATACAGTGGGTAAAGACCCGTCCGTCCTCCACGGTGTTACTTAACTAAATACTACTAACCTAAATATAACTATGACTACGAGCATTCTAACGATTACATATACTTGAGGTGACCGACTCTTTAATACCGGGAATTTCTAATTCCTAACATGACTGTTGTGTTGCTTTTGGATAGAACTTCCATTAGTGATGATGTTGGCGTGAGCATGAGAAGAATCTGCACGATCATTCCGCTCCAGAGCTTCCATAAGAAGAAAACATAAAAGCGGTTAGTAATAAGCGGATTCCGGCACTTACAAGTTTGAACCCGAGAGTGTAACAGCCAAGTGTGAAAACACAACTCTAATTCTTACAAAGGCGTTCACGAATCGAGTCCCACAAGTGAGATAACACGATGTACGAAGTACACCTACGATTCGAGATGAGTCGCTTGAGGTACAGAAGCATCACCTCACGACTGTAGACCGTTTGAGACCACTAAGCGTAATCCACGGGAAGTTGCCGAAGCGACTCTTTGTCGAAATTGTTTGATGTTGACCTGGCGGAGTTTCCATTCAATCACCGAGGATCACAAATGTGAACCTCTCATAAATGTTCTCGACAGATTGCTAAGATCTGTGAAGGACTCGATAATGTATCACTGAAATTCTTATTGTTGAATTTCAAGTGATGAATTGTCAAGTGTACCTAAGAGATCTTTTGATGAATCTCGTGGCTCTAGACTCAATAGTGCATTTTGGTTTTCCTGAGCGGAGACTAGGGAGAGGGTCTCCTTCTTCAATACCAGCAATCTCTAAGAGAAAGCCGATAGTTTACGTAGGGTTCCCTGTGAGAATGAAACAAGTTTCTGTTGAGAGAAACTTGAGTGGTTAAGAAGGTTTAGTGCATGCGTCACTGGGTCCATGACGACTTTTAATCTTCAATACCGGTGTCATCTAGTGACAACCAGTAGCATATGAATTGAACCCGGTGTATGCCCTAAGTTGAATAATCTGGAGGGCTATTTCTTTTCACCCTTTTCTTTGCATTTCTTTTTAATTCTTCAACTCATTCTTTCTCCGATTCTCATTTTCTCCTTTATACAGTCATACCTAAGGACTTCTAAATACTAACTATTTGTGGTGTCCTGGGGTAGATCCCTCCGGCTCTGGCGGATCATAGGACGGTTATTCCTAACCTTAGTCACCTTATAACTCCATGACTAACCTATGTTGCCATTAAAACCACTGTTGTGAAAAATCTCTCCAAGTGTTTGTGAATGAAAAACATTTTAGTACCTTGTTGAAAAGATTTTGCATAAATACTCCCTCTCCACATGTGCTTAAGAGTTTTAACGGTTAAAATGCCTGATGTGAGGAAAAGGCGCTTACATTTTGAATTGATTCACTCAAGATAGACATTCCCCGAGACACGGTTCGTGGCATAGTTAAAGTTACATATGTAGCTTTTAGGTGACAACTAGCTCTAATAACTACCTTGAAGGTGTAGACAATCCTCGAAGGTTGTCAAACCCGTCAGAGTTCATGTCTACCAAGAGTTTCTCGAATGGTACATTCTACTCAGACAAGTCCTTTGCAAGACACGTTTACATCACTAGCGAACTAGCTTGAACTTATTACCCGTACCGGACAAGTCTTTTCGAGTTACTAACAGTTAAGATCTCGTCAATTCATGGGTTAAGTCTATAGCACAAAGATTCATTTGCATTTACACAACATATTTCTTATCACGTATTTTCTCCCCCTCAAAATGGCATATGTGATGTTATTTTGAAAAGTTGAGAATAAATATGACCATTTCGAGTGTTGCGGGAAGAATGACCATTGAGAACAATTTTTGAACAAAGTTTTAATTCAAGTACTCCCCCTCGAAGAGTGTTATAAGCGGTTGAGGTTTTGAAAATCATAAGGGAAAGTACTTGTTCTTTTGAGCAAAACCTTGAAAAATGAAAGGTTTGATAGGTTTTACTCAAAAGTAAGAAGCTTTCGCTCCTTATATAAGGATTGTGACACTGAAGCGTACCACAGGGTCCTTTATTTACAAGTACGGGTTGTACACTGTAATGTGTGCACAAGCCACAGACATAATAAATCATACATCCAAATTGATAATGAAAGAAGCAGTTCAGGGGGTACGGGTAGTCGAGAGATATGCGCCAGGAGTGTGAGTCGGGCGTTGAAAGCCGATGATGTTTCTCCTGGGTTGACCACCAACATAGCTTTCGGTCTTACGGCGATCCTTGATACAACGTTCATCAATCATGGTGATGATCCTCTTCACGTCCCTTGATCACGAGAATTCCATCGCCAGGAGACCCAATCTTCGATGTATATCCTTCAACCGATAAGCTAATCCGTCCTAACTATCTTCAAAGTGTGATCTCAAACTTATGAAGATCTGCACGCCATCAAGCAATTTCTTTGAAGTTTTAAACCCGACGCCGAAAGTTTTGCTGATGGCGTATATTGATAAGGCTGGTTGATATCGGGTAGATCAAGCTGCGGTGGAGTGAAGTTGACACGGGTCTGATAAGATTCAACTGCCCGTTGGATATCTTCTACGTTCTTTGATAACTATGCGTCGATGAAGATGAGCAGCGACTTGATGAATTCACGTTGTACTTGGTGGAGAATTGTCTCATACGACCACGTACTTTGGCAAGTACATATCTTCGATGTCGTTGATAGACAAATTCTCAAAGTCAACTTCAGAGAATGCATAATCCCTTTCATCTTGTCGTTTGACCACGATATTCTATAGGAAGGTGTAGTCCCAGCTTAGATGAAAGATCGGCGTGTTTGATGAGCGATACTTTTAGAACTGAATCTGCATGTTGAGACTTCGAACACGGCAGCTTCGTAGTAGATTCTTCGGCGTTACGGCCAATGATGAATCTGACGTGCTTGCATCTCGGTGCGTAAGCTTCCATTTTGTTGGAGAACAAGTGATTGGCACGTTCCTCGATAGCTATCGGATTTGAGTATTCGGCTGCTGGGAATGGAAGTGTTAGAGATGTAGCATACTTCCTTGAACCATCGCCACCATGAAGAAGAAATTCCAGGTCTTTGTTGAAGAAATGTGTGAATGGAATCCTTGGTTCATCTGGTTGGCCAATTGTTGGTAGAGGTTTTGACCAGTCGGTGTAGTATGGAGGATTTTCCCGTTTGGTGAAGTCGATGTTTGCTTACGGTTGAGCCAATCCATGTTGTTAGACATAGCTCGAGCAATGTTTTCAAGGTGATCTTCAACCTCGATGGCACTTAAATTTGGTCTTTCCACGGTTGAAAAGCTTCATTCTTGATTCGCCTCAACTCGGATTTAGTCATCTTCTTCACATGGAACTTTTCTTGCATAATCTTAGCATGCTCCAATGTATTACCATCTACTAGATCTTGACCTTCTTCAGGGTAGGAGTGGAATTGACAAGTGTAGAAAACCATTCAAATTCCTCAGTGGTGTCTTCATCTAGCCATGATAGGGCGTCCGCCTTGGGCGCTTTTTTCTTACATTTCTTAGGCCTAGATGAGGATTGGTTTTACGTACTTGTTTGGGAGAGGTGGGTTGTTGTAGGGGCTCATGGTGTTCTTCATCGTCACCACCCGTTTACTCAAAGTAATCACGGTTTTGATGCGGGGTGGTGTCTCGAAAATCATGAGGTTTTATCATGTAGAAGAGCGAGGAGGAGACCTTTGTTGGAGCAGGAGAGGCGTTGGGGAGGTGGTGGCATAGAAGATGATTCACGGACTTCTTACGTCGCTTAAGCGTCATCATTCTTATCACGATCATTATCTTCATCGTCTCTAGGGCGTTTAGACTTTTAAACCGAATCTGCATGCTTCTTGAAGTTGGTAGTCAATGCAATGCTTGAAAGCGACTTTCCTTCATCGAAGTAAATGTCCCGGTCGTCGCGAGACATTTGTGTGACAAGCTTAGCCACCAATTCGTTATCGAAAACTACAGGATCGGATGGATTGATTGTGGCGGTTAAGGGTGTTGATCTTATAGTTTGCTTGGCTATCTGCATAAGATTAGGATATAGTTATGCGGTAAACATCTCCTTTGTGACTTTACGAACGATATCTAGAAGGTACTTGTGAGTGTAGCCTTCGATCATTACGTCCATTTTCCTTGTAGATCATCCTGCATGAGCTTTTGTACATACTCCTTTCATTCGTGCATCTTGTCATTCTCATCATGTAAATCTGTATTTGGTGACAAACCAATTCGATTTCTGTAAGAGCATGTCCTTCTTTCCGACTTGTTGGGCGGCTTTACGATTCGATTCTTAGATTGAGAGATCCAAGATGGAGTTGGCTTCTTCACGATCTGGGATGATGATTTGGTTGATTTCTTTGATGATGGTGGTGAAGAGTGAGAAGAATAATCTGATGATGATGAGATGTGAGGAGACTTTAGGTCCTTGGGTGGTGCAGAGGTTTGTCCTCGGCGAGGGCTTGTCTATGCAACTTATCGTCGTCATCTTGGACTTATCTTTCTCTTGATCTTTTTTCTGTTCCATCTTCTCTTTGTCACCTTCTTCTTCTTTCTCGGCCTTTTCTTTTATTAAAAGGTACCTCAAATTCATACTCAATAGTTTCTTCCACGGGCTTTTGTTGTTTCTCCAAAGTGGTGGTACGGATCCACTTATCGGGTTGATTAACGCGCATCGGGATCAAGTGAAGGTTAAGTACCACTTGACCCTCGGGGCCACCCATTTGTTCTTTTGCAAATTCTTTTGAAGCGTGTTGGAGTCTAAGGAGTTTGAATTGCTTCTGTATAGATTATCCGATTGCTCTTCTTCTTCATCTGAGCTTTCATCACGGCACAGAAATGAGGAGTCTTCCCTTTCCTTTGTCGGCTGGTGGACTTGGAGTTTAGGCTGAAGGAGGTGTTAATTGCGGTGAGTAGAAAGTCTCTTTATCTGATTCCGGTAGCCTCCGAGTCCTCGTCCATAAGCTTTCTCTGCGGTTCAGTGTAGGAATAAGGCTGACTTCCTTATTTGGAACTCAATCCTTTTGGAGGATTCCTTTTGAAACTTCCTTTGAATTCTACGTACTTGTGACACTTCGTACTTTGCCTCTTACGGTCCTCGAGTAGGTGTGCGAAGATTTTCATCAAGATGACCAACTTTGCTTTCTTTTTACACTTGATACCTTTTGTATGTTTCAAGCTTTTTGATTTAGGTAGTCAGGGAAGGTGATCGGTAATACCGCTTTTGTTTCTTTGTTGGCGATTCTTTGATTACGACGGATAGTATGGGTTCGATCAATATGTCGTGATTATCTGGGTCATTGAGCCTCATGGGGATATCAGGATGAAGTCCAAGTGCTCTCTGGATCAACAGTTTGGTGTATCTGACATAGGGAATCTTGGAACCAAGCTTCTTGTGAAATAGCATCATGTCCTTCCATATCGATTGCCGATTTCAATGTCCTTCTTGTTGATCAGCGACGAAAATTTGCGATTCCATGAGCTTGGGATGCTCATAGTATCACGACGAGACCGATTTGGTGATGATCATGTAGAGTGTTCTCCATGGTTGAGGAATATTCTTGACTCACGTGAGAGTGCTAGTAATGATTCACAAAGCTTCATCATAACCAATATCTATCAAGAATAGGAATTCGAGGCTGATTTATCTCTTGATGTGGGGTAGCAAAGAAGTCGGTTGGGCGATGTCAGGAATGATGAGAACAGCGTAAGTCGGAAAGGGTGATAGTGACTTGTTTGTGATTAAGTGTCACATGTAACACTTTGACCATTGATCCTCGCATAGAATCGAATTGTTGAATGTAGACCTCTGGGCTGTGAGTGTGAGAGCATGTTACGGTAGGGATGATTCACGAGAATATCAATGCAATGAGACAAGAAGATTAGAGCATGTGAGGGTGTCAAAGTCAACCCCCTAAGGTTGTTCTTTCCAATCTTTCTGGATAACCTTCGGAAAGATATCGGCAATTGTAAGAACCCGATGCATCCACATTCATTTGTTATCATGTAGTGATCAAATAACATTAGCCAAAAGAACCAACATATCGAAAGACATAATGTTAGTCAACGGAAGGTCTTAATGTCTAGTTATTGAATGTGCGGTGTCAATGATTGTTCTGAGTCCTAATTAAGTCCTTGTTGTTTGTCCAATAGTCCAATGACGTCGTGAAATGTTTCGTGAGTTAGTTAACTTTAAGTTTTAAAGTTTATGTTATCACTTATTGTTCACAACATATCAAACGTTTAAGTTTATTAGTGACATTATTAGATTCGTGACGTTATGATAAGTTTATTAACAAGTTTGTGTTGGGTCTATTATAGATTTAATGATACAAAACAAGAAGAATGAAACATGAAGGACTAAAAGTGACAAGAAGGGAAACTACAAAAAGATGGAGGATTTGGAAGATTCTAGAAGATATGCTTAAAAGAATATTTAGTTTCCTAATTGTATTATTTCCTAATTGTATTATGATTCCTCTTTGTAAACCCTAGATGTCTTTAGTATATAAAGAGACATAGGGTCATTAGTTTAACCGGACGTACAAAGATGACAAAGTGTGTGTGTGTGGGAACCTAGGCGTAGGGATTTGGGAAAACGCCTAGGGTTTAGTGGTTTAGTGCTTTAGGGTTTAGTTAGTTAGTGTTAGATCAAGTCTTTGATCTTTATTATAGTTAGTTAGTTAGTTTATGATAATAAAGAAACCTTGTTCATAATGATGTTGATTCTTTGTTTTGATTATTCCGCTGCGTATTATGTTTATTATCTTTGTTATTGATCCCTAGCTGAGCTTATCAACGATCTTCACATGTGGTATCGAGCTGGGGAGCAATTGATATCTAAAGGATCTGCAAAGTTTTCTTGAAGAAGAAGGAAGAAAAATTAGAAAAGTAAAAAATTAGTAATATTGATGACTTGTTTTTCGGGAAGGGATAACTTTTATTGAACCCGTTGGATCGAGCTAAAATTTTTTGGTGCATCTCGGTATATCTATCTTTAATCTCACCGAGGATTTTCCATCGAGCTTTTTATGTGAAAAATCTTTGAAAATGCTTGTTGTCATTATTTTCAAAAGCTTGGTTTAAAATCTTGTTGTTCGATGTTTTTAAAGTCTAGCTGATGCTTATATAATCAAAGTAATCTTTCGTAGGTCTAAATCTTTCTGCGAGGTACTTATTAAAAATAACACTTCTTCTGCTCATGTTTTGAAATCTTGCTTATGATTTTTCAAAGTCTTTCTTCAACTGCAAATCGCTTGTTATGCCTTTATTTAGAGAAATCGCTTTATGATTTTATCACAGAAAATCTTGCTCACCCAGCATCTTTGCTAAAGATTTTTGCATGGCGAAATTTATTTGGATTAAGCGCAGGTTTAATGGTTTTATTCAGAAGATTTGGAATTAAAGAAGGCGTGATAATAATGGTTATGGATTTTTGGATGACACACACCATAGTACCATGAATGGTTATTTGGTTCACTTACGGGAAGAAGTTTTTATTCTTAAAAGGATTTAAAAAAGGCTTGTTTTGGAGATTTATTGAAGAATTGATTACGAAGCGGATTATTTATCACTTATTTGAAGGTGAAGTGGAATTGCTTGATTTGTGTTCTTATCATCTAGCTTGATGAATCTAGCAATGTGTGATTTTCTTATGATGCTCTATGCACACATTGGCTATCACTTGAAGGAGTTACATTGAGTGCTCGATTGTCTCATACTAGTTGAGGATTCTTTTCAAGGGATTCTTGGACTATTTGTTGATTTGTATAAGTATGGGTTAAAGTGGATAGATGCTGATTTAAGACACAGTTTGGAAATTCTACTTCTTCATCAAATTGAATCGTTATACTCGGTTTTCTTCAAGTAATCATTACATAAAGCCTCAGATTTTTGAAGAATATTGATATACATGCATCACTCAAGGGAAGTATTTGATTTTACACTCTCTGATCATTATTCCTATTGCTGATTGGGGTTTCTCTTTGTTTTTGGATCATTTTCTTATGGTCGTAATGGTGATTTGAAGCATTGGAAGTCATAGATTGGAAGTATGATATTGGTTCGTGGTGGTCAAGATCATTATTTGCATATGTTCCCTATTTGGATAATAATAAAAAGGGGAAGAGATGTTTTGAGTGACATGTTCAAGTCAAGAGAAGCTTGGAAGACAAGATTGTTTCATTCATGGTGATTGAATTATCTCAACTTACGCTGCTTGATCAGGAAGTTCGTACAAGAATCGTGTTTGTTTTTCATCATCAAATAGGGGAAGATTGTTGGGTCTATTATAGATTGTGATACAAAACAGAAGAATGAAACATGAAGGACTAAAAGTGACAAGAAGGGAAACTACAAAAAGATGGAGGATTTGGAAGATTCTAGAAGATATGCTTAAAAGAATATTTAGTTTCCTAATTGTATTATTTCCTAATTATATTATGATTCCTCTTGTAAACCCTAGATGTCTTTAGTATATATAAAGGAGACATAGGGTCATTAGTTTAACCTTGGGCGTACAAGATGTAGGCGTCTAAGGAATTGTGTGTGTGTGGGAACCTAGGCGTAGGGATTTGGGAAAACGCCTAGGGTTTAGTGGTTTAGTGCTTTAGGGTTTAGTTAGTTAGTGTTAGATCAAGTCTTTGATCTTTATTATAGTTAGTTAGTTAGTTTATGATAATAAAGAAACCTTGTTCATAATGATGTTGATTCTATGTTTGAATATTCCGCTTTCATTGTTATGTGTTCCTAAATATATAATATTAGACCTAGTCTAAGAGCTTACGACGATCCTCACAGTTTGTACACATAACAATTCATAATGAAGGTCAAACAAGGCATATGCGTAGAATTGGCAAAGTTAGCGGCTTAATGACATATCGTAGGCGAAAGCTTATCGTAGGATCTTAACTACAGCGTAAGAAATGTTAGCGTAGGAAAAGGGGACCTTATGCGTAGAGCTTACGCGTGGCGTATTATACCTTACGGCGTAAGGCTTACTCGTAAGAGTAGACCTTAGCGTAGAGGTCACTTTGTTTACGCATATCCTTCAGGATCGCGTAGTCCCATTGTAGAACCTTACGCGTAATAGTTATGCGTAGGATTTATTCTTACGCATAACATGACTACGCTTAGGGTAATCCTTATGCGTAGAGATTCAAATGACCTTGATTCTCAATTTTAAGCGTAGCAAGCACGAAATAAATTCATCAAATCATCAATATTAACACAAACGTTCATTTTAATAACAAATCATGGCATGAACATTCGTTAAGCGATTATGAGTATAAAGTCATACGCGTAGGTCAAAACCCTAAGGGTTATGATTTACGCGTATAATTTCTAGCCATGGATTTGCACCAAACAATTTCGGTAGTTCTAAGATGTTGTGAGAGTCTATAAACCAAGTTATAACATCTAAATCGTGGAGAATAAAAAATGCCCAAACTTATGAACTTTAAACCCTAATTCCAAATTTTTAATCATTTAGAGTTTCCGGGTGGTTATAGAGCTTGGAAATCATCAATTCATCATCATATAAACATTACACAACAATCTTTTGACCAAAACATTCACATTTGAAAATACCCAAAACCACGCATAAACCCTAATTTTTCAAACTCATTCAATTAGTGAATCGGGTTCGTTTTGAGGATAGAAAAAGTATCATTTATGTTATTAAGACATTTTGACACCATCCTTTTAGCCACAAACACATAAACAAGATTATGTGTTCATACGCATACGCGTAGAACACAAAATCGACCATAGGTTAATATCTAACCGTTAATATTTAAAACGATTTAAAACCATTGTTTGTAATCTTGTTAGGAACACAAAAAACTTACAAATTGAAGATCTGAAACACGGATTTGATGAACGAATTTTAGGCGTAGGATTAGTTTTGATGATAATAAATGTGAGTTGTAAGTTAGGTGGAGGTGTATTTTATTAAAATGACTTTAACATTTTGACAGTTTTGGTCCCTCCACCTTTTCCTTTTTCAAACAAAGCCATTTAACTTCCATTTTGGTTACCAAACAAAGATTTTAAGAAAGAAACTTTTGACGACACTCCCCTAACTTAAGAAAAATGATGAAAGGTTATTAATTTTAGTCCGAGGAGTGTCATTGAACCAGAAAATTTACCACCATTGATAAAAGAAACAACCGAGATATGATAACATGCAAGTACACCGATGTTTTGAAACAGTTAAGTCTTTGTATTCTCCCCCTCAACACTTGATCGGTAAAATACTGAATTTTGAAAGATAAAAGTGTTGACGGTAGAAATGTACTTGCCATGTTGAAGAAAAAGTAGATTAGAAGAATTTTTTTGTTGTTTTATAGGTTTTATATTTTTGTATTTTGTTTTTGAAAAATTTATGTACAAAAGAGATTTTGGTGTTTGAGAGGTTTTTAAGACTGTTTTAGGAGTTCATCCAATTCCTCTTGAGTCAAACACCTAATTCCAATCCGGTGGACCAACTCATTAAACCTAGCGGGAGGCAAGGCTTTGGTGAGAAGATCCGCCAATGGTATTCGTACCCATAAAATATAATTCAACGTACTGTTCCACGTGATCCTTGATGAAATGATATCGAAGATCGATGTGCTTTGATTTCGAAAGTGACAATGAGTTGCACGAGATCGCAATGGCACTCCGATTGTCGCAGTACATCGGGATTCATCAATCACGTAACCATAGTCTTTGAGTTGTGTTCTCATCCAAATGACTTGAGCACAACACACGGACATGGCTACATATTCTGCTTCGGTTGAGGACAACGATGTACAATCCTGCTTCTTCGATTGCCATGACACCGGTTTATCACCAAGAAATTGTAAAGCTCCTGAAGTACTTTTCCGTGAGTCTAAGAATCCTGCGTGGTCGGCGTCAAAAGCAATTAGTTCAAAACCGAATCCTTGGATACCGGATCCCAAGTTAATGGTTCCCTTTTTGTATCGGAGGATTCTTTTAGCCTCAGAGAGGTGGGTTTAGTTGGTCGCGACTGATAACGAGAGCAAAGATATACGGCAAAGACAATATCAGTCCGCTAGGCATTAGATACATGAGAGACCCAATAATACTACGGTATTTTGTAGGGTCCACCAATTTCCCATGTAAATCAGCGTCTAGCTTCTTGGTATGAGCCATTGGTTGTGGCATAGGTGTCCACGGTTTCATTCCAAATTTGTTTAACAATTCAAGGGCATATTTGGACTGACTCAAGAAAATACCACGGGTGATTGATGAACTTGCAGTCCAAGAAAGAGCGTGAGTTCACCCATCATGGACATTTCAAAATTTTTCTTCATTAGTTTTGCAAAAGCGATTGAAAACCTTTTATGTGTAGACCCAAAGATGATGTCATCCACGTAAATTTGAACAATTAAGATATGTGCCCCATGATATTGTATAAAATGAGTTGGGTCAACCGAACCTTTGGTGAAATTATTAGCAATGAGGAAAGATGATAGCTTATCGTACCATGCCCGAGGAACTTGTTTGAGACCATCTGAGCTTTGTTAGGTTTGTAGGCGTGATTCGGAAACTCGGATCACGAATCCATCGGTTGGTGACATAAACCGTTTCTTTAAGTTGTCCATTGAGAAGCGCAGTTTTGACATCCATCGATAACCGTCATATTCATATGAGCGCGAGCGCTAGAAATATCGAACGACCTCAAGGCGAGCAACGGAGCAAAAGATTCTTCAAAGTCTATTCCCTCTTCACGGCGATAACCCTTAGCCACCACGTGACTTATTTCGGATAACATTTCCTTGACATCAATTTGTTTTTCCAAATCCATTTGAGACCAATGGCGTAGACCCCTGTTGGTCTTTCAACCAGTTCCCATACTTCAAGGCGTTTGAATTGGTTGAGTTCTTCTTGCATGGATTCAATCCGGTTGTCTTTTGTCATTGCGTCTTTGATGTTTTAGGTTGAATTGGCACGGTGAGTGCATAAATGCAATGTTCACCGTCGCGTAAGAAGCGTTGTCTCGTAAACGGTTGATTCGGGTTGCCAATAATGTTTTCCGGAGGATGGTCTTTTGTCCATCTATGTGTGGAGGGTTGATGTTGGTATACATTGTGCCGATTTTGAGGATTCAAATGGCTTGTTGAAGATTCTGCGACATCTGGTGCAGCAGTCTCATTAGCAAGCGGGTTAAAGAACGCATTTGGATCAAAATCTGCAGGTGGGGGTACTTCATTGAACATCATCGGGATTCATCATTGTTGGAAGCGGTTTGTTTAACTGTTGTGTTGGAGTCAACTGGTGGTGCTTCTTCAGCGGTAGTTGTTGTAGCGGTGTATCGGTATAAGAGTATTATCGGGTTAGCGGAAACAAATGGATACACACGGAGCACGTTCATCAATATCGTCAGCAGCGGAGCAAATAACCGTTTCCATTTGTTGGAGTAAGGCTGGGGGCTTTGTTCAGGTGATGATGGGGTTTGGGGGAAGTTTAAGCGGTTGTGACCGGGTTCCAAGTTGTTATACTCCGAAGCCATTTCCGTAAGTTCATCAAAATGAGCATGAATCGTTTCCATCACCTTTTTGTACGGACGATTCGGTCGAAACCTTTTGAATTATCACGGTATCCGATAAAGATTCCAATGTCGGCTTTGGCTTTGAGCTTTCCAAAGTCATCACGATCATTATTCGGATAGCAAAGAGATCCAAAAACATAAAAGTGTTTGAGATTGGTTTTCTTGTGGACAAGCTCAAAAGGTGTTTTGTTGTGGCGTTTTGTAATCATAGAATGGTTTTGAGTATAGCATGCGATGATCTGACGCCCATAAGTAATCTGGAAGTTTAGCATTGATTAACATTGTTCTTGCGGCTTCCACTAAGCGTTCGGTTTAGATCTTTCGACAACTCCGTTTTGTTCTATGTGTACGTGCAATAGATGTCGATCTTTGAATTCCCACTTTCTCATAGAATTCACGAAGAGTTTGATTAACAAATTCTGCCTCTATCATTCGATTAGTCGAGCGGTGTTTCGTGTGAACTTGTATTTTCGTGAGAAAGGTGATGATCATTTGTGGAGCTTGATCTTTGCTTCTAAGAAAGTAGACCCAAGTCCAGCGTGAATAGTCATCAACAATTACTAAGATGTAGCGTTTTCCATTGATCGTTTGCACGCGCATCGGGCCACACAAATCCATGTAAAGAAGATGAAGCACATCTTTGAGAGTTGTGTTCCACCTTTGAAGGAAAATGAGCACGAGTGCTTTTGCCTTGTTCACAAGCCGAGCAAAGGTGATCTTTAGAATACCGAAACCGTGGGAGTCCTTCAACTAGTTTGTGTCGAGCAAGGTTGGTGATGGTTTGAAAGTTTAGATGTGAGAGACGACGGTGCCATAGCCAGGATTTTGTTGATGTTGCCTTTGAAAGTAAGCAGATGGGAGAAGAAGCAACCATGTCTTGCATAGAGATAGTGTAAAGACTTGAATTACGCGAGCCGGACATAAGGTCGTTTCCTTGTAGATCACGAATGAAACAAGTTTTCTCCCGAAAAGCAGCTTCCAAATCTCCATCACAAAACCGACCTCTGAAAACAGTTGTGATCGAGGCCTTCCACATAATAAACCCTGCTTATTTCGATGTTCCCATTAATGTAGTCTCCGTAGCCCATGATAGCTGCGAAGTGATCATTCCGAACGGCGGTGCCAATGAACTTTGCAATAAAGTTTGATAACAGTTTAAGATTGCCTCATGTGTCGGGAACATCCGCTATCAACAATCCGAGAATGATCGTATCACTGCATTACACAGATGACACGGATGGAATAGAAGTAGATGTGGAACCCGAAATGTTAGAGGGTTCCGTAGCAATTATAGTAGATATACACACATCAATAGCTTTAGGTATCCACTTAAATCCTAGTGTGTTATATATCCATTTCCGCCATCTCCAACTAGTATTTGCTTTAGTCTTAGTGAATGCACTAGGTGGTACTACATTCCTAGGAGGTGAAACTGGAGCTACAGGGATAACAATGCGTTTCGAGAATCTAAAGAGGCGGTCTACCAAGCAGACTTAGAAAGATTAGTGGGCCTAGAGGTATTCCGGTTCTTAGGATTCTTTAAACGGGAGATGATAGCTTTAGCAACACATTTATCATGACAATCAGAATTCATACTTTTACGACAAATAACACAAGGTGCATCGGACTGAATATCAAAAGTACTTAACGGTTTAGCATTCGTTACATCACTATTTCTATTACATTTGCGACGCTTAATATCTATAGTGGAGCAACGTGAGTCTTATTCATAGTCCTAGGGTGTTCTTCTACTTTAGCATTCTGTATTGATCTTTTCTTAGGTCGCAACTTCCTATTCTTCGATGTACTGCTCCTAGGATGTGAAGTGCGGACATTTGGAAAAGACGCAACTATTCTGTTTGTAGAAGGAGGCACGTTAGCAACTTGTGATTTAGCAGTAGGGATTCTAGTTTCATGAGTACTAAGTGTTCTGGGGCTAATCTCTTAATGATGGTTGGCGGAAGTTGTTCATACTTTCCTAACATTTCTCTTAACTTGAAGATAGTGTGAATCAGATCTTGATTTTCGGACCGAACATTTCCAGCAAAATGCATAACTTCTTTAGTGTGTGCAAGATAATGATCAAGTTCATTTGATGCTTCATCACGAGTCTTTTTGAGTAAATCAAATATGACACCATATTCCTTTTTAACTTTTACAAGTTCTTGTTCATATTTTGAGATTTGACACTTAAAGACACGTTTTGATCATCCAGTTGCTCAATTTTAGGATCAGAAGATTTTGCACGGCTGGCGATTTTGTGTTGAAAAGCAAGTTGTTGATCGTGAATATCTTTTTGACACCAATTAAGACGGCGTATTGCATTTGAAAGTTCGTTTGACAATCGTTTGTTTTCAACTTTTAAGGACTCGATCTGAAGCACATTATCAGTGTTCTCAACATTTATCACGAGAATCAACGATATCGCAGGTATGATCAAATACATATGACAAAGAATTCAATAACACAACATTATGGACATCGGCCACGGATGACATCTTCCAAGAGTCGATCAACATCTTTTCTCAACAGTTTCTTTTTACGTTTAGTGTTAGAAATAGATGTTTATGTTTTCTCGAAAACGACCTTCATTAATCCAAGTTCCTTATGAAAGTCCTTTCCCAAGACAATGCACAACTTTTCAAATTTTTAACATTTGGTAAAAGATTTTTTCGAAAAATGTCTCTTTGTTCTCGCGCTAGAGGCGATTGAAAGTGTTGAACTTTGATTTCAAAATGATATTCTATCTCATGTTGTAAAGTTTTGAGGTCATCCATGAAAAGGTCAAAATATCGAAGAATTTTGCGATTTTCAAGTTTTGAGTTTACTTCACGATGGAAGGTAAAGGACCATAAGTTTGTGCATAATGCGGGTTGGGGATTAACATTAGAAGACTCGGGTGTTTTTATGATTACCCTTGGTGTGTTAGAAGAATCCGTTGGTGTGACGAAAGTGACCGCTTTTGAATAGTTAAAAGGTTAGTTGTAAACAACTTTTTCTAATTTTGATCGACTCTCGTCTTCTGCATCTAATTCCTCTTGACGATGATATTCAACAACACTCATAACATGAATTATCAACTTTATATTACGCACTGGAAACTTCGAGGATTTGGTTTGAATGCTTTGGTTGAAAGCTTAGGTTTGTAATCAGCAAGATTCGGTCCATATCCATTTGGATTGGGTTTTAAAGTAAACTTTTCAATGGTGTGACCGACTCGCCATGTTTGTAAACAACAGTTTTAAACTCTTTAAGTTTGTTTTGCAAGCCGATGATTTCTTCAAGATGATCATCTATTCGTTTCGTTGAATGCTTTTTGTATGCAGAGAACTGTTTTTGACAAGTTAACAACTCGGCCTTAGCTTTTTGATTTTCCAAGGTGAGAGCGTTAATTTGCTGTTTATGTTCATGTTTCATTGTTCTATTTCGACAACAAAGCATTCTTGAAGCGGCTAGATCGCATCTGTCTTTCTAAATATTTTTCATTTTGATAAGATTTGGCAAAGGTTGCTTCAAAACCGTTTTCACGTTTTCTTGAGTTTTGAAAAAGTTGAGTTGCTTTTGTAAACATTCAAAATCCTTGGTTAACAGTGCATTTTTTTGCATTTCAAGTCGATTAATGGCATGACATTTTTCCACTATGGTCTGTTGGTCTTGTATTAAGCGAGCAAAATCACGGATGAGGCAAAAGTTCGGCGTGTTCAGCGTGAGTCTCAACATGATCATTACTGAGATCCTCAAGTATAACCACCGAGTCAATTTGATTATCAAGGGAAACCGGTTGGTCATCTTGATCGTCAAATATAACTACGGGTCTAGTTGAAAATCGTCGGAATGATATGTGGATGGCGCATTTTGAACATTCTGAGCCTTGCCGGATTAAGATGTTGGCGGAGATATGAGATCAGAGATAAATATGGTTTGTTCGGGTACCTGAGACAAGCCATCGGTGTCATACACTGGGCCTGTGTCACTCATGTGTAACTCATGCATATTAGCCATCAACATAACAACTGCATTGGCTTGCAAATCCTCCATATCATCATCGAGTCGGCATTTGCCATAAAGCTTCGTTCTTTGTCTGTGAGAGTTCCACCAGCTTCATCCTTAAGAGCCAAAAGAAGAGCCTCTTTGAAATAAGCACTTCCCCTAGTCCTTGGCTTTGGGCATGCATTAGCCAGTGTCCCTTCTCATTGCAGTTGTAGCATCGAAGACCATTCAACCCATTTTGAGCATTTCCCTGTTCCACCACTGGAGCTCAATTGTTATTCCTACCCACAGCATTAAACCCTTGACCACCGCCCATCTGACGTCCATAACCACGAGTCTGAACTTCAACGCGTCCATTGTTCACAACAGCTTGATTCCTTGTATTAGATGAGGAGCGTATACGATTGTTGGATTTGTTGGTATAACGGCTAAAGGCATTAGCAATCATAGCAAATCCTTGTTGAAGTGCTTCAAACGGATCAGATTCCTCATTAGCTTCACTGACAAGGGCTTGAGCATTGTTGTTGTTGTATGGAACCAATTGAGTTTGTTGAGATTGAGGCTGTGAAGGATCATATGATGTGATTGTAGCAGTGGTTGAGTTCTTTGGTTGAGGAGAATAACTATTTTGAGCATATAAGGCAAGTTGTTGATTTTTCGGATGTGTCGATGGAGCAATTTGAGCACGGAGAATCCTTTCCCTATCAACTGCCTTTTCATGAGGTTTCAAGTAATCGTACAATAATCCATATGTAGACAGATGCATGTTTTTCGCGGCGGAGGAAAATGACATACTTCTCCCATTCAGGACCAAGACTACTCGGGAACTTAGTATTCACTGCAATTCTTGGCATGATGATGTTGTGTTTATCCAAATCATTGATGATGTCTGAAAATCGGTGATGATAGGACTCTAGTGTCTCTCGAGGTTCAATCATGAAGTGTTCATAAGCCAAGTAAATTTTGGATTCCAAATCTTCCCGATTGAGTACAGATCCTTCCATAAGAAGACGAATATGATCCCACATTTTCTTTGCAGACTTTTGAGCATCAACACTCTGAAGAATTGGGTTTGGTAATCCTAAGAGGATATATTCCATTGCAAGCTCATCTGCTTCATAGTGTAGAAGTTCTTGAGGATTCAAGTCTGCAATAGTAGCAATGTTTGTTTGTTCATCTCTTGGTGGAATGGCATTTGGATCTACGGGTACAATGACAGTAGGCATCTCAAATGGACCTTCCAAGATAACCTCTTTAAGAACTTTCCATGTGGCTTCTTTAGATCACAAAACCTAAAGAACCTTATCACCCATTGATCGTAGTTTCCTGGAGTGAGCATTGGAGGTCTATCAAGTGATCCAACCTCATGAATTGATTGTTGGTTGCTTAAAGCTTCAAACATCTTTGCAAACCAAGTGGGTTCCTTCATAGTGTTTCTGGATGGATGTTGATTGAAGTCATTTGTGTACGGTTGAACTTGAAGACTTGGTGGTGGTTGAACCATTTGAGGTTGTGGATTTTCAGCAAGTTGTGGAGTATGTTGTTGATTAAATTGTTGTTGATAAATTGCTTGTTGTTGATTCCATTGTTGATGTTGTGGAGTTAGTTGTTGTGGACGTTGAGAATAAGTATAAGGGAAATAGTTAGAGTATGGTGGTTGTGACATGTTGAAAACTTGTGTTGGTAAAATTGGATCTTTGTAGTCGAATAAACCTTTGTTGATGAAGTATCCTTAGGCGTAGAAATCACAATAGCCAAGTAACACTTATGCGTAAAACACCAAAGTTACGCGTAACAATCAAGAGTTACGCGTAGATTTAGCTTACGTGTAAGTATGGAAAAGACTCTAAAGTTACGCGTAGACACAAAGATATGCGTAGAAACTTATGCGTAGGATTATCTTATGCGTAAGACTTGGCTTAGGCGTAAGATGAATCTTATGCGTAGGATTTCTACGCGTAAGCTTTATGCTTATGCGTAATTTTAGGGTTTTATCCCAAGTGATCTTTTACACTTCACAGTGCAAAAGATATCCAAAGTCGACGTATTTTCAGGCTTATCCAAGCAAGAAAACACGGAGTAAACCACGAAATCAAAGATCAAACCAAGGATAAAGTTACGCGTAAGATTAGGGTTTTCTTACGCGTAGACTTACTCGTAAAAGTGATAATGCCCAAAGATGTTTCTAAACCAGTTATTGTGTGATGAAATAGCTTTAATAACACCAAAAGACACAAAAGTGTGAAACTTGATGATCCAAAGCTCTTAAAACTGTCATGCGTAGAACGATACCTCATTATAAAAACTAGTTTAAAAACACGATGCGCATAAAGTTTGAAACTTTTTGCCAAAACACGTATTTTAACACCTTAAAACGTTGAAAGTACAAGAATCTTGGATTGAAAAGTGAAAAAATCGAGTTTTTAAGCGAGCCAAAGCTCTCGTTACTTTTATGCGTAAGACCGAAACAAAAACTTCAAAAACAAACGTGTTCACCCAACTATTTGGCGATTGATACCACTGTTAGGTCACAAGGTTTACCACACAAGCTTATAAGAAAGATAGAGAGGCGATTGAACAATATTAAACACACACACACACGATATACTATGACCGGTTAAGCGTAGGTGATAGTGAAAGAGAAATATTGAACAACCAACCCTCAAGTGAGGGATATTACAAAGTATTTATAGGCAAGGAGCTAGGGCAACACTCCTACTCCTTCCCTTTCTCCTATGGGCTTGGGCCTAAGCTCATGGGCCTTCTACATAAGCTTAAGGCTAATAACAAACATAAAGGCCATAATTAAGCTAACTATTACATGTAAATTACTAACACTTGATTATGGTTTAGGAGTGATTCCAACAAGATCCGTAAGATTTGTAAACCACAGGGACGAAACGCACTGAAAAAAAAGTATAGGGACAAGATCCGTAATTTTGACCAAACCACAAGGACGATTTATGTAATTAAGTCTATCTTTAATTTATACTAGTATTTTAAAAAACAGAATAAAAATAAGAGGAGAGTTATTTTACATACTAAACTTTTCTTACATACAAAGGGACTCATCTCCACCATCCATCTAAAAAGAAATCAATGACTGAGATTAAAAGCATTTTATTATTTCACTTATTTTTTATAATTTAAATATCTCTTAAACCGTTAATCGTTAAGCAAAAATAATTACACTATCGTGACGAGCATTTAATTATCTTTCTATAGACGGACACTTTGATATACTTTCGAAAAAGAAAAAAAAATCATTTTTTTCACGTTTTTTCATTTTTTTTTTTCGTTTTTCTTCGAAACTGGAATTTGCATGAAATATCATATATGATTTAACACTAACTTGAAGATCACATGTGATATTAGTGTTAAATCACATATGATATGTAATATCATATGTGATACTAGTGTTAAATCATATATGATAAATCACATATGATATACCTATCATATATGATTTAACACTAATATCACATGTGGTATTCAAATTAGTGTTAAATCATATATGATTGTTTAATGCAAATTTCATGCGTAAAAAAACGAAAAAACTTAAAAAAAAAAAAAAAAAGGTGAAAAATACAGAATTTTTTTTTTTTTGTCGAAAGTATATCAAAGTGCCTATCTATAGAAAGATAATTAAATGCTCGTTGCAATGATATTTTCTTTTTCGCTTAACGATTAATGGTTTAAAAGTTATTAATATTTAAAAAAAGATGATGAAAGTGGGTTTTTTAAATTGTTAGTATTAATCTCATCCATTAGATCAAATAAAAATGGATGATGAAAATTGATCCCTTGATATGTAAATAATTTTTTATCCTCAAATGATCTTAAATCTAAAAATAATAGTGGTTATCGCTAGAATTAACCTATCTATTATTGATAATCCCAATAGTGCTAAATTGGTTATACGTAGTAACAAATAGTCGGGTATTCGCTGTTGGATAGCGATTTAATTTATTTATGGTCAAATGTTATGCAAAAATAGTCACGGCACCAACATAAGTATATCTTACAAACATATATACACTCTCTATTAAAGTAAAAATGTCGCAAAATGAGATATAATGTAGCATATATACAAAGATGATAATAATGGGCATGGTTAATTGATTTACCGAGTATCTTTCATATTCTTTAGAACAAAAATGTTACTCCCTCCGTCCCATATTAACTGTACAGTTTGACTTTTTAAAGTCTTTTGTTTTCAATTTTGACCTTGAATATTTTTATTTGTGCTATATAATACTTGATGCAAAATATATAAATAGAATGGGGGTTTAAATGTATTTTAATTAATATAACTTTCATCAAGTATTATATAACACAAACAAAAATATTTAAGGTCAAAATTGACAAAGAAAGACTTAAAAAAGTCAAACAGGACAGTTAATATGGGACGGAGGTAGTATTAGTTTGTAGAGGTAGGATCAAATGAGAAATATAATTAAAATGAGAAGAATGAGAAGAAATCATAACCACAAATATTAGATACATCTATAAAAAAATATGCATCTCCCTATTATTTCTTTTTCTTATTTGAAATATGTGGCTACAATTCCTTCTCACTCTTCTCATTTAAATAATTATTCTCACTAGATCCATACTCTTAGTTTGTATATATATGTCTATTGTGGTTGTGAAATCTATATACTAGCTTCCTGTCAACACTCAAATGTTTCTTGTGTGTGTATTGTGTTCTTCACAAGTCCAGTTCTGCATATATACTAGCTCTTCCAGATTGTTGGCTGATTACCAACAATATCGAAAGTTATCAACAAAACCATGTGTGATTCAACAATGTAAATATACAGTATACACACAACTCACACTGTTTTTTCGAGCACTGAGCCTGAATATCACTCAAATGAATTACATATGCCAGTTTTGATACGTCAACAATAGACAAACCGAAAACAGGGAGTCTTTAAAGTAGTCTTCACTTTCAACATACCATACAATGGTGTCAAGTCTTGCCGGCATCTGGAAGTTGTTGATTCAACATCTCCAATTCTAAAGCCTCTTTCACCATTTTCAGGACCTCACTCATATTCGGCCTCAACTTTGGATCTTTGGCCAAACACTTTTTGGCTATCTCAGCTACCATTTTTATTGACTTCTCAGAATACTTTCCTTCAAGTCCAGGGTCAGCTATTATCTCTGACCTCTTTTCTTCAACTGGATAGCCGCATACCCAACTCATGAATACATTGATGGTCTTAATGTTTTCTTGGACAAGTTTAGGCAGTCTACTTGTGATATATTGTGGAGCTAAATATACATTTGTTTCTAGGACCTAAGTAAATCACAGGTTTAGTTGCATATTTGTTTTAACGATAACAATGATGTATTAGTAAATAGAAAGAAAAAGAAAAATTGTTTGAAATGAACATACTGATGTTGTTGAGACATGGGTCGATCCATCTTGAGGACCTTCCCTAGCAAGTCCAAAGTTCATAAGCTTAGCATTCATTTGGCTGTCTAAAAGAATATTAGAGGGTTTGAAGCCTCTAAAGATGATCTGCGACTTAGGTTACATCAATGTTAGATTATGTTATCTAGTATATATAAGAATGAACAAAGAAATATATTTGAGCACCCGACTATGCATACCCCCGTGTAGTCGTGTAGGTATGCCAAACCAGTAGCAGCGTCTTGGGCTATTATTAGTCGCATAGCCCAAGAGAGAGCGGATATATGACCATCCAAGCTTTTATTAGGCATATATTCATACACTACAAACCAATCACTTCCATTTCCATTTCCATTATCTTCATTACAGTAGCCAATTGGCTTCACAAGGTTTTGATGCTTAATCTCTCCTACAACATTCACTTTCGCCTCCCACTCCTTGGGTCCACCATGTCATCCGAAAACATAAGACCATTGTAGCTTTAATAGTATCTATATATAGAAAGTTTAAGAAAGACTTGCTTCTTGGCCTCTTTTAGCCCTCTTCACAGCCACATGAATATCATCAAAAGGATGCTCCAAACTATTGATGATGCCAATATGCACACTCCCGAATCCACTATCAGCGATCTTGGACGACTTTTCAAATCTCATGGCTATCTTAAGCTCCAAAAGTGTGAAAACTCTAAGACTGCTTGATCTCACATTTGGAGTTGGGGTATCAGAATCAGACCATTCATTCCATATATTCTGAGGAATGGGTGGTCTGATATTAGAATCTGAAGAGTCGGAATGAAAGCTATCACCTTGTGTATTTGGTTCGCCATCAGGCTCGTATATCATGTCTCGACCGGACCAACATCGACAACAGAATACCATTGCTCAATTCTTCCTCCGTAACACGATTTAAGATGTTTACTGTCAATGCAGAATGTCAGAGTTATTTTGAATGCATAACTGACTTCGAATTTGTGAGATATAATGATAAGAGTAATGAAATATTATATAGGCCTATCCGCATGCACATTGCTCAATATTTTTTTTATCTCTCATTGATTTGTCTAACCTTGCCCTCAACTGTAAACCTATAAATTAAATAGCAATGAAAGTTCTCAACTTCTCATATCTAATTAGTTAAACTAATATCTAACCACAAAAACCCATCCTTTTATTCCAATTACAATAACTAAAATTGTTTGAAAAAATGACACCCTACTCTACCTCTTCGAAAGGAATTTGGCCGTGTCCGTTCCGAGGATTTCATTGTTGCCCGGATGTTGGAGTAGGCAATAAATGTTAGCCCGTATTGTGTTATTGTAACGGGCTCAAGCCCATATCTAGAATGTTCTGTATATTGTTATTTATATGTATGATGTACATCATCAGGCCATCAATCAAATCAATCATTCATAATCAATCGTATCATTTACATTAACTCACATGATATCACAGCCATAATACCAATCCTCCAAACCCTAGAACAGCCGCTCCAAAAAACAAATTCAACCGTCAAAGTCCTTTGATTGTATGTGTTATTGTGTTGGTGATTTGTGCTAGGTCACAATCCGCACGTTTGGTACTGTTACTTGTGCGTTAAAAGGTCACAAGTTATCTAATCGTGCTAAGTTCATGAGTGTATAAATGCATGCTTAGGTCATGTTTATGTGTTCATTGGTTCAACATCAGTTGTGCTTTGGTCTTGGATCGACATCAGTAGTGTTTCTTGTTCTCCACTTTTATCATATACACTACCCCATTTCATATTCCATATACGACAACAAAAATAAAGGGTTTTAAAAATCTTTCTTTTTGGTGGCTACTACATCAACACACGACAAAAACAAAAGGAAGGGTTTATACTATTGGTAGTCAAAAGTTACGGCTACAACAATAAATGTATTAAAAAAAAGATTCTTTTGTATGTTTAATCGACAGCACGAAGAAAACTTACGAAGGGTTTGTTTCATTTAATTTTGGTTTAGCATTTTGTGAACAACATGATAAGCCTACCAGGATTTAGTGTTTTTCAGGCCCAACATGCACCATCTTTTTTTAATACTCTCTCCGTTTCAAAATAATTGTCCTCTTTTGACTTTTTAAAGTATTTCTTTATCAACTTTAATTTATAATATTTTTGTTTGTATTATATAATACTTAATAAAACATATACCAATGAAAAATACATTTAAAAACTAATCAATTCATATATTTTACATCAACTATTAAATAACACAAACGAAAATATTTAAGATTAGAGTTGGGAAAATTTGACTTCAAAAAGTCAAAAGAGGAAAATTATTTTGGGACGGAGGTAGTATTACATTAGCCTAATAGTCTTTTACATTAGGCCAACAAACTTCGGGTCAACAGCTTTCGAGATTACCACATGTTTTTAGTGCCATGACTCCACAAGATCCTACTGGTGTTTGGAATATGGATACAGGCGCGACCTCTCATATCAATAATTCAGTTAATAGTCTTAGTGAAATTTTTAATACGTGTATGTATCCATCTATCTCGGTTGGTGACGGTCATTCTATACCCGTCACTAAGACGGGCCATAATATTTTGCCAACTCCCTTTAAATCTCTTCACCTAAATAATGTACTTATTGCTCCCCATATTGTCAAAAACCTTATTTATGTTCGTCAGTTTGTTCGTGACAATAATTGTACTATTGAATTTGATGTGTTTGGCTTTTCGGTTAAGGATTTCATGACGCGTCGGGTGCTTCTCCGATGTGATAGCACGGGGGATCTTTACCCGGTCACGTCTCCATCTCCGATTCCTCATGTTTTCCTTGTTAGTCAGCATACGTGGCACCAGCGTCTTCGTCATCCCGGAAGTGAAGTGCTACGTCGTCTTGTTCCAAATATTTTATTTCGTGCAATAAGGAGAAATCTCATGTGCTTTGTCATGCTTGTCAGGTGGCAAACACGTGAGGCTTCCGTTTGGTCGTTCTAATACTGTCGTTACTTCTTGTTTTGACATTATTCACTCGGATGTGTGGACTTCACCCATACCGAGTCTTTCAGGATTTAAATACTATGTTTTGTTTTTAGATCACTATTCTTGTTTTGGTTTATCCCTTGCTTAATAAATTTGATGTTTTGTCTAAGTTTGTATTGTTTCGTACCTATGTTCGTACTCAGTTCAAGTGTGGAATTAGATCATTTCAGTGTGATCATGGTGGTGAATTCGACAACCGTAACTTTCATATACTTTTTGCTGAAAATGGCATTCAGTTTCGTTTTTCCTGTCCAAAAACATCTCAACAAAATGGCAAGTCTGAACGCATGGTTCGTACTATCAATAACCTCATTCGAACCTTACTTTTTCAAGACAACCTTCCACCTACTTTTTGGGTAGAAGCCCTCAATGTGGCCACTCACCTATTAAACTTCCTACCCTCTACTGCCATTAACAATGAAATACCTTATACCCGCTTGTTTGGAACCAACCCTGACTATAGCCTTTTATGTACTTTTGGTTGTTTATGTTATCCTCACCTTCACACCAACCACAAGATTGAACCACGCGCCACACCTTCAATTTATTTAGGACAAGCTTCCAATCATCGTGGGTATCGTTGTCTTGATTTAAAAACAAATAAGATCATTATTTCTCGTCATGTTGCATTTGATGAGACTGTTTTTCCTTATGGCTCATCTCAACTCGCTTTACCACCTGCCTATACCTTTTTAGATGACATACCCGATATTATCCCACCAGCAATTCCCACAATCCTGTCGTGCAACTACCACCTGAACCCATCACTCCAATTCCTAACACACCAATCCCACTACACCCTGATACGGCTCAATTATCTACCCCTTCTCAACAACAAACACCAACCCAAGTTCAAACCACCGACAATCAAGCCCACTCACCGCCCCCATCCACGTCCGCGGTCCAACAACACACGCCTACTTCAACTCAATCAGCTGCAACCCAAAACGAAAATGTGACTCAATCACCTATTATAATTCCTGATCCACCTGTAAACCCGAACCCGGTTTCGGTTCACCCCATGGTTACTCGTTTTCGTGTCACGAACTAATCATCCCACTGAGCGTCTCACTTTACATGTGTCTTCGGTTTCACCCTTACCAAAATCTTATCGTGATGCGTTTAGTGATCCAAACTGGCAAAATGCTATGCGTGATGAATATCATGCAGTCCTTAAACACAAAACTTGGACTTTAGTACCCAGACCACCGGGTACCAATATTGTGCGGTGTATGTGGCTCTTTCGTCACAAGTATCTGGCAGATGGCACGCTTAGTCGCTACAAGGCTTGCCTTGTGGCAAATGGTAGTACACAGTTAGAGGGGGTTGATGTTGATGAGACCTTTAGTCCGGTTGTTAAACCGGGTACTATTCGGACTGTTCTTAGTTTAGCTGCTTCTCGACATTGTCTGATTCATCAACTCGATGTCAAGAATGCTTTTTTACATGGTGATCTTTCTGAGACAGTTTATATGTATCAGCCTCCTGGATTTCGGGATTTTGTTCATCCTGATTATGTGTGTTTGTTACAGAGGTCTCTCTACGGGCTTAAACAGGCCCCCGAGCTTGGTTTCAATGTTTTGCATCTTATATTACACGGTTTGGATTTTCTCATAGCCGTTGCGACTCCTCCTTATTTATTTACAGACAGGGGCCTGATACTGCTTACTTGTTTTATTATATGTTGATGATATTGTTCTCACGGCTTCTTCTAAGAGTTTGTTGCAGCGGATTATTGGATCCTTACAGCAGGAGTTTGCTATGACAGATCTGGGTCCACTTAATTATTTTTTGGGTATCTCTGTTACACGTGATTCTTCAGGGGTTATTTTTATCTCAGAAGAAATATGCTATTGAGGTTTTGGAGAGAGCACATATGATTAATTGTAATCCCAGTCGAACTCCTGTTTACACTGAGTCTAAACTAGGGGATGATAGTGATCCAGTACCCGATCCTACTTTATATCGGAGTCTTGCAGGTTCTCTTCAGTATCTCACTTTACTCGCCCAGATATATCTTATGCAGTTCAGCAGGTTTGCCTTCATATGCATGACCCTCGAGAGCCTCATTTCTCATCTCTCAAATGGATTTTGCGGTATGTTCGGGGTACCTTAGACTATGGGTTACAATTGTTTGCTTCTTCTACTTCACCATGGGTTGCCTATTCTGATGCGGATTGGGCTGGTTGCCCTACTAGTAGGAGATCGACTTCAAGCTACTGTGTCTTTCTTGGCAGCAACCTTCTATTTTAGTCTTCTAAGCGACAACCGTCACTCCTCGTTCTAGTGCAGAAGCAGAGTACCGTGGGGTTGCCAATGTTGTTGCTGAGACTTGTTGGTTACGGAATTTACTTCGTGATCTACACACACCTTTATCTTCCGCTACGCTTGTCTACTGTGATAATGTTAGCGCAGTCTACTTATCCTGTAATCCGGTTCAGCATCAGCGTACGAAGCACATAAAGATTGATATTCACTTTGTTCGAGAATTGGTTGCCACTGGTTAGGTTCGGGTTCTCCATGTTCCTTCACGTTATCAGTATGCAGACATTTTCACGAAAGGATTACCATCCGCTCTGTTTGAGGAATTTCGCACCAGTCTGAGCATCCGGTGTCTTCCCGCTCCGACTGCGGGAGAGTGTTAGCCCGTATTGTGTTATTGTAACGGGCTCGCCCATATCTAGAATGTTTTGTATATTGTTATTTATATGTACGATGTAATCATCATCAGGAAATCAATCATTCACAATCAATCGTATCATTTACATTAACTCACAATAAAGGGATTGTTCGTTTAATTTCTCATCTCAAGAGGTTACACCTTCACACCGATGAACGTAAATGCGTCCTACGTGATGCTATTTCTACGGACCATGAATTATTTATGGCGTAGGAGGAAACATCGAAAGCATTTTACCAATGGATGTGTGGGGAATGTATGACTTTACATGCTGTGAGTCATGCTTGTCATCACCCAGATGGTCTCGTCCGCTTTTCTAAAGGTTCCAACGAAATAAGTGGATACATTGTTGGCATTTCAAAGCCTTCTAATAAAGAGTCCGAGACAAAAGTAACTGCGGGGTTGGTTTTGGATGCTCATGATCTTGATCGTGTTTTTAAAGTTCCTATCACTATTGTCAAATCTATCCCTCATGCTTGTCGTGTTGCCTTCTCTTAGGCGTTAAAAACAGTTCTTTACAAGGTGGTTGCCCAGCCCGACTCTGTCGATGCGTGCATGTTACAACCCGTGCCCGCTTTGACCAAAAAATTAGACTTTTACGCGGATTCGACTCATCTATAACAGACTTTCTGTTACTCTTTTAATGAC
The DNA here is from genome assembly GCA_910596185.1 of Chrysanthemum makinoi. Lineage (NCBI taxonomy): Eukaryota > Viridiplantae > Streptophyta > Magnoliopsida > Asterales > Asteraceae > Chrysanthemum > Chrysanthemum makinoi. The sequence goes on from OU343222.1 coordinate 144,731,248, forward strand.
TGACAAAAATCTGATATGGAACAGCCCTTGATACTATTTTTAAACAAAACTATACTCAATTATCTTCGAAACAACGGGTGGCACGACTTCTAACGACTTATAAAGGGCAAATGATAAAAAAAAAGGAGAATTGCATATATATCTCTCCTAAAAACTATAATTACATATATATCCAACTTAAACTCATAATTACATATACATCATTTTTAAACATTAAATATTACATGTATATCCAAATAATTAAATTTTATATAAACAAATCTTAAAATACATAATAGTCTTAAATTGACAAATTTACCCTTGGTATTCTATTTCTTTACAGAGTAAGGGCTTGTTTCTTTTTTTTTTCTGGATTAAGTGGGTAGGCCCTTTTCTGTTAATAAGTCTTAATGGGGAGGGGCACCCTTTAGTTTCTCTCTCCATATAGACTATTTAACAGAAAAAGAAACATATTATATGTGTGGCCCCACCACTATCTCCCCATTAAGACTTATTAACAAAAAAAAGAAACACCCCCTAAGGGAGGAGGGAGTGGGCACGGGTAAGGGAATCGGGTACCCTTACCCGAGCGGTAACACCGCCGCCGCATGATAGGGTACCAAAATCGGGTATGAAATTCGGTTTACCAAGCCGAGCTTTGTTGAAGTGTTTGATTTGAAAAAAAAGGGACGTTGGGAGGGTAACGGCTATTTTTAGCCTTAAATAAAAAAAAAATCCTCTTTAAAACCAAACCATTTCACTTCATTTTTTCAAAATAACAATACACAAACCAAACCATTTCACACACTAATCTTTCAAAACCTCAAAACCATGGATCCAAGAAGAGGTAAAAAAACTTTCACCTCGCGTCAAGGTCGGTCTCATCCACCCCCGAATCAACCACAACAAACTCCGTTAGGATTTAGCCAATTTTATTCTCAACCATCCCCGAATTTTTACGTTCCACAACCCCAATCTCCACCATTTTACCAATATAATATGGGTCATCCTCAAATGAATCCACAACACTACAACATCACTACTACAAGCGAGTTTTCCCCGTTCCAAAACATTGATGAAGACGTAGAGTACGTATCCGAAACACAACCACTACCAAACGAAGAAGACGAAGATGAGGAAGTTCAAGAAGTTGATTCGAGAGGGAAGAAAAAAGCTTTCGCCGGGAGGAGGCCCGTGAATTTTGGTCGCGGCACTGAGAGGAGGCTTTGGCGAAAGCATGGATTCAAATCTCCGAATGTGGTGTTGTCGGTAATGAACAAAAGTCCGACGGTTTTTGGAAACGGGTTCTCAAGCATTACGAGGCAAGTATGGGTTCGAGTTCACGAACTTTTCATTAAGTTGTAGTTTCAATTTTTAAGTTGTAGTTTTTTTAAGTATTATGTAATTTTTTTTTTTTAATGAAATGGTATGTTTTTATTTTAAATATTGTATGTGATTTTATGTATGGAAAAAAAAATCGGGTATTAGGTGACCACTCCCTCCACTTAGGGTAATGTTAGGGTAAAATTGAGTAGTTTTGAGGTGTAAGGTTTTTATTGGATGGAGGTGATGTGGCACCTAGGGTACTAGGTGACCACTCCCTCCTCCCTAACTAACCATCTATGTGCTGTATATTATGTTCGAATAAAACAAAAAAAAATCTATGTACTGTACATCCTTTTATGAAGGATCTCTACAATGAAGATGCATATATGTTTTTGATTTGTCTATCAATTATATGCTATATTTTTCCTTACCACACGAACATACAAAACCCATCAGCCCATCATACTGTCACTCACTTTGATTCTAAATGATCATCTTGAACCAACAATTATGCAATCACGCATTATTTTTGTCCTCAGAGAGACCACAAAAACCCACAAATTTATTTCAATTCCTATCCCAATCAAAGTCCCAAAGACCGAGTTCCATTCAAGTTAAATCCTTATATCGTGTGTCTTCAACTTTGCTGTTAATCAATAGACATAATTTGAAGCAACATCGTTCACAATCTTGGGTAGATGTGATTATGCGTAACCTAGAATTATAAGATTTGTTTTTTAGATTGACCCAAACTTATCTGATTATGGTGAGAAAACGAAGCATCAAACTGATGGGTTTTATGAAATGTGGGTGTAATAGACATTTCAAGTTTAAAGGACAACTTTTAAGGAATTTAGTGTTTTATTTTATTAAAAAATAATTATTTGGATATATATGTGATATAAAAAGTTTATGAAGGATATATATGTAATTATTTGTTTAAGCTGGATATATATGTAATTATAGTTGTTAGGAGGGATATATATGCAATTCCCTCTAAAAAAAGTATTATACTTGACACATTTTATTCTTGTGGGTAGCGAACAAAATTTTTGCTTTTGTGGGTACTATACTTTCAAATTTATCCTCTTTAGGGTATTTTGCGAAATTTTTTGACATTTTTGCCCCTCTTAGCTAATAGAAAATTTTTTTTCCGAAGGGCAAAAATGTCACATAGTACCCTAAAGAGGATGAATTTCAAAGTATAGTACCCACAAAAGCAAAAAAATTTGTTCACTACCCACAAGAGCAAATGATGTCAAGTATAATACTTTTCTTTTTATCATTTGCCCTCGATTAAAAGATATGATTTTTCTAAAACCAACAAAAACTAACATCATACGGCCGTATGAAAAATCTCATATAGTTGTATGGTCATCTCAAAAAACCATTTAACCACAAACTAGAGCATACAACCATATGAAATATTTCATATGGTTGTATGGTCTCTGAGCAACTTTTACACTAAACTATATTATGCACTAAATCCGGAAAAACGACTTCTATTGCTCGACATAACACAAAAACTTTCAGAAATCTTTAATATAATATAATGAATCATTTTTATAACTATTCAACCTGGTTGACCTCAAAATGGGTATAAATAGACTCTAATCCAAACACCCCTTTAACCCGTTACATACACTTTAACCATTTCTATAACTCAAAATACTTTAATGACCATGACATAGACTATGACACTCGACCACATGTTTACAAACCATTTTAAGACCATCGGGGGTTCAACTTTGACTTGGGGCTCGGTATTCTACAACTAAGCTCCTATATACACACAAACCTTCTAATCAACACTTCTAATCCTTAAGCCTTATTCCAAACCATAGCACTTCCATAAAAACCTACAAAACATTGAAACAGTATAAAGTAAGCTTTTGCTTAGTAAGTAACTAAGTTAATACATGATTAAGACTTCAATCAACATATAATTAATATGAGTACTTTACACTAGTCCAATACATCATACCATTCTAATCTTGTATTAAAACCTTAGAAACCATTACATACTATAATCACATAACCATTTAGCCTTAAACACATAATAGCATCAACCATACCTTAGCCATTCCGTAATCATAATCTATCACTCAAGTCGTCTAAATAAGCAGATTACTATTATGTCTCAATCTCCAATCCAAACACTTACAATCATAAGACCTAAGCTCATAATTACATAATATGCAAATATCCATATTAAACATATATTAACCGAATTACTTACCTTAGCTCCAAGCTAAGCTACCAATCATAACTTCACCATCATCATCATCATCCTCATCACCATCATCATCCCTACCATCCTAGGTCAAACCATCATATCATACATACTTAATATTCATAATCAAATAACCATTGAAATGGTTTATACAACCACTAACTTTCCTCTAAACATCTCAAATCATCATATAATCATATATTGACTTTATGATAATTAACTCCAAAATCATTAGCTTAAAAGAGCTTACTTACTTGGGAAAGATCTTGATAGAGCTTATCTCTTGATATGGAATCACTAGCTCATAAAACACTTGATCATTAAACTTGGTTCCCTCCCTTTTCTTTCTTCTTGAACCGACATCACCACAAACACACATAAAACACTTATATAAAATGATACTAATAGAAGTCTAGGGAATTCTCTAGACCTTTGTTAGTTGTAAGGTTTCCTAGTTGGCAACTTTGGTCCCTCAAGTCTTTTTGTTTCTACTTTAGCCACATTATACTTATAACTCATTTACCACTTGGCAACTTTGGTCCTTTATGTCTATTTTCATTATATATGTGACACTTTATACTTTCCTTAACCATAATATACATACTTTTACTATCGGGTTGACCACTATGTAACTTTTGTTGACTAACTAATCACCTCAAGTCTTAGTCAATTCATCTAGGGTGGGGCCTAGTTGTATCCGGAAAATGGGTCTAACAATTCTACCCCCCTTATTTAGATTTCGTCCCCGAAATGTATCGTCTATTACTAACCGAAACTTAGTCACATAGTACACCTCATTCCTAACACTTTCGGTTCTTAGTCCATTTAGTTGCAACGATCTAAATGATCTTGAAACCCTAAGCACACTACAACATAACATATGTCCTTAATCCAATTTACTTCTCGCTTACTTCTATAACCATACGATTCTTGCTACGGTCATTATGTCCTTCGGGGCTTAGCTACTATAACTAGTTATCACTTTTAATCCGTTCTATTACCATTACACCACTTTTTCACTTGCTTTATTCCAAGCTCTCATTCAACGACTACATATTACTTGGCGAAATCATACTAATCTGACTTTTCCTAAGTCAAACTTGGCCAATACTTGCACATTCTGTCATAACCACTTAATCATTATTTTAATGTTCTCACTATAACGCTTCGTTTCTTCTACTTTATTTTTATATATCATTCTCGTTTACCATTATAAGTCTTATAGGAATATTTCATACTTTGACTTTATAACATCATACTTTAACATATGGCATCACATTTCACATGACAATTAGCATCAATTATTTTCATTACTCACACTTTGTACCATGCCACAAGGCATATTATGACATCATTACAATTTCTTAATTCCTTCAACTTATAATTGACACCTAAAATGTAGGTTTCTCATAAGTCTCATATAAAAAGTTGTGCTCTAATTCTAACCCTCCTATCTTAGTTCTTATAAATTCTAACTCATTTTAGACTCTCACTTTCTACTCCTCTAACCCTGATTGTGCCATGTCGGGAACACATAATCCCACTCATTCATACTTCTTCATTTACATGGGAAGGCGTCCCAATCGATGTGAATCAAGAAACACAAACTCATGGTTATATACTTATGACTTAACACAAGTACTCATATTAACCAGTTTACTTTCAATCTCTCATTTCTTTTTATACTTCACATTACCTTTTTAGACTTGGATCCATATCATTAAGACATTCATTATGGGGATATTTTTATTGCCAAGGATATAGGCAACCCTTTGCTGATGAAGATAGTACATTTCATCTGGAAGGATCTTAACACATCCCGAAGATTCCTTAACAATTATTAGCTCAGTCATCTCGAAGGATATCATAATTAATCATCATTAACTCGGCCATCCTGGAGGATACCATCTTTAACCTTTCATCTTTTAACATTGGATCCAAGCCCTTACATTTTAACACACGCATTACTTCATCCATTTTTTTAGTTTAATCAAGCATCATAGGGCATACAAAACCCTCTTATAATATTTACACATTATTTATGTGTTTACTTATCTCACCATCACTTACATTCTTTTAACCTTTGTTAGCCATTTCACTGTTTCTACCATTAACCCTTTTTAACTTTAGTTTACACAATTTTTTCGTATTTATACCTTCCTTTGGTTAATTCAACCATACATAATTTAGCATTGTCCGTTCTTCTGCACATTTTAAGTTATCAACACATTCTTGTCATGTTTAATTTTCACACGCATCATTACGTTCTTTTGTCATGTTTAATTTACACACGCATCATTACGTTCTTACTTGCACCCTTAACCCATCATATTCTCATTCTCGTACCTTATCTCACTTCTTTTATTATTCATGTATTTAAGCAATATCATTCCGTCTCGCCTTACCTAGATCATTAACTTTAACACACTCATTAGCGTCACAAATTCTTCACACACATTTTATAAGCTCGTCATGTTTATCATACAATATTTCATTACATTATTTCTTACGTACTTGATTCGTTTCATTTCAATCGTTAGCACCCAAGCCTTGCCATTTATCTCCTCATTACCTTACCAACAAACCTTACTCTAATTCTATAAATTTTACATCATACCTAGTAATCAGTGTGCTCATTTAAGTTTGCTTTCATCATATTATACTATAACATTGTTTGTCATTATACATTCGTGTTCATACTTAGACCTCATATACCTTCAACCCGTCTCTATATCACGTTAGCATCAATCATTGACCACTAAATACAGTGAGACCAGTTGGTCATCAATCATGGATCCCGAATCGTTACATATCACCATTCCATAATCTTCAAGTCATTAAACCCTTAACAATTAATGTGTCAATTCCATCTTATATTCACTCATTATATTTTAGCACACTTGTTATCACTACATTCCCCTCTTAACATGTCAATACATTAATTCACTTACTAAACCATCTCTAATACCACTTACCATTTGTATTCACATCTAGCTATCAATATCCTTCTATAACATACAATCTTTCATCAATTACAAATACGTTGATCTCATCACTACACACATCTAGCTCGCCATAGGTTTACATCATATACACCTCCTCCTTACCATACAACATACATCACTTATCGTCTTAAGTCATATAGAACACATCACATAAACCATCGATAACTTAAACATATGCTTAGAACACCTTTATATTCCATGAACCTATCATTTATATCATTATTAAATGATTACCAACCCTATCGAGATGTAAGATAATTTTATTATTTAAACGTATTTAGTACAACATGGACTTATTTCTCACATTCATCAAGCCATTCACAATGTGTCACCACAAATCAATCGCATCTAACTCACTAATTCTATGTTTCACTAATATTATTATTCAAACCTTTCCATTTCCCCTTCTCATTGCCTTATGCACTTTCAATCGCTCACCTGTCACCTTTCATTACTTTGACCAAATCTATGTGATACTCGCCGATTTCATACTTATATATATATATATACATAAACTGCCACAATACATTTACCGTTTTCTCATCAACCCCAAGTTAACCTCTTATCCCATTTTACACATGTTCATCATTTTAATGTTTACCTGTTTTAATCCCAAATGACTTGTCTAAGTCGTATTCCCTTGCATTACCCTTCTTCAACTTCTTCTCTACATCATGTTATAACACGCATGCATAAATCACTCCGCCTATGACAAAGAATAGCATCTTATACATAAACATCAAGCGCATTCGTAGATACTTAATCTCATATATATGTAAGGTCTACATTCAAAATTCTTTCCATAAAAGATAAACATTGCTAACCACTTATACTTCCTTAGTATTTAGTTAATTTATACTTTAAAACATTTAAACATGTCTATGTTATACCATTTTTCTGTTATATTTGAAGTAATTACTACATCACCTTACCAATCTATGTAATAGCTACTTCATGTATCATTCATTGCTCATACATTGCTTTAATATCTTACAGTTACACATTTCAACCATACGTTTTACCTAAGCATCTAAATCCTCGTCATACCCACATCCTCATATATACTTAATGTTCGCATAGAAACAAATCTTACTCAATCCTATAGCCTTCACTAGTTCATTATTCTTTCAAGCACAATACAGACAAATCATTCGCCAAACCACTAGTAATACAATCTAAGTCAGTCTTAATCTTCTGCACATTATACTATTGCATATTTCTTACTTCCAACACTAATCACAATGTCACCATACCAATAAACACATTTTAATAACTTCATCTTATAAGGCCTCAATAAAACTTTAGTCTATGCGATACACGAAATATCATTTCTTTACATAACACAAAGCATAATATAATCCACCATAGAATTTTATCACGTATTCATTAACATTATAAAACATGCACAACACTCATCAACTTGAACTCATAGAACATATCATGCATTCCATCTCATATTTAAACAATTTATAGCCCGCGTCTAACTCATTACTTTTATAACCACTAAATTCACACCGCAATGTTCACTTTACGTCTAAGCTATAGCCTAATCTCATTATTACTATAAGACTTTCACGTTATACCACTAAGGCATCTATTTTCCGCATTACATAAACTTATGTTTAACGCGTCTATGAGTGGTTTAAGTCTAGGCAGCCTAAAGTGGAAATCTAATTCACTTAAATCGAAGCTTTGATACCAAGTTGTTACACCCCATGCCTGCTTTGACCAAAATTTTAGACTTTTATGCGGAAACGACTCATCTATAACAGACTTTCTGTTACTCTTTTAATGACTGACAAAAATTTGTTAAGGAACAGCCCTTGATAGTATTTCCAAATGAAACTAGATTCAATTACCTTCGAAATAACGGGTGGCACGACTTCTAATGACTTACGGATTAAAAGATATGATTTTTGCAAAACCGACAAAAACTGACATCATACGGCCGTATGAAAAATCTCATATGGCCGTATGGTTATTTCAACAAACCTGTTAACCACAAACTGGAGCATACAGCCATATGAAATATCTCATATGGCCGTATGGTCTCTGCAGCAACTTTTACACTAAACTATATTATGCACTAAATCCGGAAAAACGACTTCCATAACTCGACATAACACCAAAACTTCTAGAAATCTTTAATATAATATAATAAATCATTTTTAACATCCATTCGACCCATTTGACCCCAAAATGGGTATAAATAGACTCTAATCCAGACACCCCTTTAACCTGTAACATACACTTTAACCATTTCTATAACTGCTCATTTGACCACCAAAATACTTTAATAACCATGACATAGAATATGACACTCACATGTTTACAAACCATTTTAAAACCATCGGGGGTTCAACTTTGACTTGGAGCTCGGTATTCTACAACTAAGCTCCTATATACATACAAACCTTCTAATCAACACTTCCAATCCTTAAGCCTTATTCCAAACCATAACACTTCCCTAAAAACCTACAAAACATTGAAACACTATAAAGTAAGCTTTCACTTAGTAAGTAACTAAGTTAATACATGATTAAGACTTCAATCAACATATAAGCAATATGAGTACTTTACACTAGTCCAATACATCATACCATTATAATCTTGTATCAAAACCGTAGCAACCATTACATACTATAATCGCATAACCATTTAGCCTTAAACTCATAATAACATCAACCATACCTTAGCCATTCCGTAATCATAATCTATCTATAGCATAACCAATTTAGCGATATATCTCACTTATCGGCGTTCTTCACTTATCGGTCAAAACACATAACATATCCTCATAGCCATTCCCAATCATAATCTATCACTCGAGACGTCTAAATAAGCAAGTATACTATTATGTCTCAATCTCCAATCCAAACACTTACAATCATAACACCTAAACTCATAATCACATAATATGCAACTATCCATATTAAACATATATTAACCGAATTACTTACCTTAGCTCCAAGCTAAGCTACCAATCATAAATTCACCATAATCATCCTTACCATCCTAGGTCAAACCATCGTATCATACATACTTAATATTCATAATCAAATAACCATTGAAATGGTTTATACAACCACTAACTTACCTCTAAACATCTCAATAATCATATAATCAAATCTTGATTATATGATCATTAACTCCATAAATCATTAGCTTAAAAGAGCTTACTTACTTGGGAAAGATCATGATAGAGCTTATTTCTTGATATGGAATCACTAGCTCATAAAACACGTGATCATCAAACTTGGTTCCCTCCTTTTTCTTTCTTCTTGAACCGACATCACCACAAACACACATAAAACCAATGTTCTAAAAGGCGTGAGGCGTGGCGGCACAACCACACCTCAAGCCTTACGAGCCTTTGCGAAGCCTTGGCGTTTCTTAAGGCGTGCTTAATGGGGCAAAAACGTATTTATAGATTTATGTATTTATAATTTTATATCATTTTTAAGAGAAATTTCAAATACTAAGGCCTAAATCCTAAATAGCCAGGCCCCAATACGAGGCCCAAGTAGAAATTAAGTTTTGAAATTACAAGGCCCAAGAAAGAAATAGCCCAAAAACTAGATTCAACCCCAGATTTGAAAATCCCCCTAAATGCTTCTAAAAATGGTGCCACGCCTTACCAAAAGGCGCGACTTTTCACGCCTTTTCGCGCCTTATCCAACGCCTTTTCACACGACGCCTAGACCTCGCGCCTTGGTCCATTTCGTGGCGCTGAGGCCACACCTCGTGCCTTGGCTGCGCCTTGACGCGCCTTTTAGAACACTGCATAAAACACTTTTCTAAAATGATACTAATAGAAGTCTAGGGAATTCTCTAGACCTTTGTTAGTTGTAAGTTTTCCTTGTTGGAAACTTTGGTCCCTCAAGTCTTTTTCTTTCTACTTTAGCCACATTATACTTATAACTCATTTACCACTTGCCAACTTTGGTCCTTTATATCTATTTTCATTATATATGTGACATGTCATACTTTCCTTAACCATAATATACATACTTTGACTATCGGGTTTGACCACTATGTAACTTTCGTTGACTAAACAATCACCTCAAGTCTTAGTCAATTCATCTAGGGTGGGGCCTAGTTGTATCCGGAAAACAGGTCTAACAATGGGTTAGGTTGTTACTTTTTCCACGTTGTACTTTGAAGGTGTGTAGGCCCAAGAATAGACAAGAACGTAGATCCGGGAATAGAAAATCCTAGCAACTAAATTTTATCTTGAAGTGTTTGGGTATATGGGGGAAAGATGATGGTATTACAATGTTAGTTAAAATTATGTTAGACGGTTCTTGGTTGGGTTCCTTGGGTCAGGGTGGAGGTGATTTTGTGGATGAGATAATAACGGTAACACCAACATCAGGCAGTGTCTTCATAAGGTTGCGGGTGAGAATTTTATGGCAGCAGTGAAATTTCTATACTCCTCCGGTGCTGATCCATATTGTGATACCATTAAAGCCTTGGAGGCTAAGCATCTTTACAAGCAACCCCCATCCATGCCGAGCAACAAATTTCCTGAGCCTCCATTTGTAGTTGAGATTGATAGTGTCTTTGGTTGTATTAAATTGTTCCCTAAAGGTACTTCATGTGAAAGAGATGATTTGAGGGCACAACATATTTTAGATTCTTTATATGGAGAAGGGGTCTGCTACCTCCGCAGATCTCTTAAAGGCAATCACTTCATTCATTAATTTGTGGTTAGCGGGAAAGTATCGTCTATTTTAGCAGAGTTTGTTGCATCTGCTCCTCTCACGCCACTCCTTAAACCAAGATTCAGCCTATTGTAGTAGGCACTACTTGGAGGCGTTTAGTTTCCAAGGTTGCTATGAAAGGTGTGGGTAGAGAAATTTCAAAGTACCTTACTGATTTTCATTTTGGAGTCGGAGTGTCAGGTGGCTCTGAAGCTGTTTTACCTAGTGCCAATAAGGTGTTGAGTAAAAGCACAATTGTAACATATTGGATTTCACAAACACACAAACAATCACAAATATGGGCGTATGAATATATGGTTTTAGAGAGAGAAAGTGAGATATTCTAGTGAGAGAAACTCATGGAAGGTTAGATTCCAAATGAACATCTAACCCTCTCCCTTGTGGGGAGAGGGCTATTTATACAAAGTAATACGCCCTCCATTGGGCTGTGGATCAGGTATACAATGGGTAAAGACCCGTCCTTCCTCCACGGTGTTGCACTAGACTAAACTATGCTAATAACTAACTATCAAATAACGTAATAAACGATATGTCTATGAGCTAACTTAAGCTAGATTATATTTGGGGTGACCGATGCTTCACTATAGAATTTCTAATTCCTAACAATCTCCCCCTAAGTGAGGTCACCCCATGATTTACATTTTAGCACCCTAGCATTCTAATTAATCTTCAGTCTTAAGCTCGTAGACTTCACTTCATCAAAATATTCAAACTTTGTGCTTTCATGGTGATTTTATCATAATCCAACTATATTGTACATTAAGTGGAGGTTATAGAGTTGATCCACATTATGATGACCTTCGAGCTTTATTTGAGATCATCATTCATAGTTAAGCTCATCATCACCCATTGTTGTGTTGCCCGCATATGATGTTGTGACAGTGGACCGACATGCTCACATTCTGGATCATGATTTCTTCTTATCAGAGTAGCGGAAGCTTTAGTTGATTCATGATATTTGCAGCAGCGTAGCAGAAGCATGGAGTGATAATATCAGAGTCGTTGATGCATTTATCATGATTTCTTTATAAATGAATGTGTTGTGTGAGCATGCGGCTATGGATTGACCTCTCCATTCTGATCAGCTGCAAACGTCGGGCGTACCTGCATACAACAGTTAGCAATAAAGCGCACGAAAGTATCTTTGATCACTTTCGTTGAATTGAGGTACATGGCCCACGGTTCCCCGTTGATCGGTACAAGTATTGCTGTGATCGGTATAATTCGAAGAATCTCCTTGACGAGGGTTTCAGCTTGCTCTAGCCGTTCTCAAACCGGAACATCTCAAAGAAGATAACACGGATTGAGTGAACCGAATTTGAGATTCACGATTGATGAAAAGAGATTTGAAAAAACAATCGTGCTCTTGCTCAATAAAGTGTTTTTGCAATACAACGAGGGTTTTTGAGAAAAATCAATTATCAATCATAAACACCTTTTATTTTTGAAATCTTAATACATAGTCGATGTGCTAGAGAAAATAATTTTAAGCACAACGACCGGTTTTTCAAAGGTATCCGTCAATCCATAACCTGAACCAGGATTGATTCATAATTATGAATCGCCCAATTGTTTATGTTCAGTTGTCACATGGTTGATCTATTGGATAGATCTCACATGCCACCTACCAAGAGCTTGTTTGATGTTGGCTCTAGAAGGCTTTCCATCTTCATTGATAATATGTTTGCATATCACTCAGATGTTCTGGCAATACCACAAGGATAATGCGTAGGACTCTTAACATATATTCTCTCTTACGACATTGTGTGAAACAGGGAGTCTTCATTGACAGTGTCCTAATGAGATTTATTAGATGATCTCGTAGCTCTAGACTCAAAAGTGCACATTTGGTTCCTATGCCAGAGACTAGGGAGAGGGTCTCCTTCTTCAATATCAACAATCTCTAAGAGAAAGTCGATAGATTATGTAGGTTCCCCGTGAGAATGAAACAAGCCCTTTTAAGAGAAACTTGAGTAGCTTGGGAAGTTGTAGTGCAGTGCATCACTGGGTCCATGACGTATTGTCTTCAATACCAGTGTTACCTTGGTAACCACCAGTAGCATATGAATTGAACCCGGTTTCAGACCTAAGGTTGAATTATTGGAGGGCTATTTCTTTTCACCCTTTTCACATTCAATTATTTTTCATTCTTCCGAGACTTTATAACTAGAACCTTGTTGGGTATATTCCACTACTAGCTCTGTCTCAGTCCGCACTCTTCCCATATCTCACTTTTCTCCTTTTTTTTCATCATACCTAAGGACTTCTACACTATCTAGTGGATTGTCCCTGGGTAGATCCCTCCGACTCTGGCGGGATCGTGGGAATGAATACCTAACCTAACCATTCTTATAACACCATGCATAGAGTAAATTGGTCGGTCTTTTGGTATTGTTCATTCCTTCTCGAAACCAATTGAAAAATCATTTGGAAAATCAATCAAGGTACTTGTGATATAATATCAAAGCATTTTGTACCTTAATTGTTTTTTATCTTTTTAGAAATGCTCCCCCTCAACATGTGCATATGATTTTAAAAAATTGTTTAGCACATGGAGGCAAGAGATCTTTGAAATATAACCATGATCACAATTTCCGTAGAAAAAGCCATTTGAATTTCTTTGGTAAATTCCCCCCTCAATATGTGCAAAGGATATTTGAAATAATTTTTTTCACATAGAGGAAATAGTTCTTTTTGAAGAACTTTCACGATCACTCAACCATTTAAAAAATCTATCAAGGTACTTTATGTTAAAACATAGAAATATTTGTACCTTGAAAGTTTATTTTCATTTTGAAATGCTCCCCCTCAATATATGCTTCGAGATTCGAAAAGAGTTTAGCACATATTAGAGAGCAGTATGCACTTTGAGACAAATTGGTCACTTTTTATCAGATTGCATATTTATATCACATTTTCTCCCCCGATCAAAATTTTCAAATTCTTTGAGATTTTGGATCTCAAGTGATTTAAATATGTAAGAAACAAAACTTGTTGGAGAAAAATGTGTCCGGTTTTATTTGATCTGAAAAGGAATACTCCTAAGTTCCCATTTTGACTAAAAGGGAACAACAATTTATAACCTATCACTACAATATACATTATAGTTATAGTTGTTTATAGTACAATCACCACATAACACAAATCATAATATATAAACAAAAACTACTCCAGGAAGATGTCTTCATTCAGTTCTTTGAAGTAGCTTGTAATGACCTTCACGAAGTCTACCACCCACAAAAATTTCAAGGTTGCGATAAATCTTTCTAGTCTTTAGTCTTCGTCCGATCGCAACAATGAACTCTTCACACATCTTCAAATCCTGTTCAGACCAGAATTTTGTTTTGTTCCACGGCTTCAGGTCAAGTTTGATTTCCTTCACTCTCGAGCTTCTTCGACCATTTTGAGTGTACCATCACTGAACTTGAAAAGTTTGCACAGTCTCATTAGCATGCGTGACTCGTATCTGTCGGTAAAGAGGATGGCTCTAGGGGTGTCAATCACTATATAGTCGTGACGAAATTCATGTCTTGTGGCTTCCCATTGTGGTCTTGTTAGGTTGACCCGAGTCTGGTAGCTTTCCATGCCTAGCTGAAAGTCCCCAACTCTTTGTCGAATGAACAAGCCTCTGATCCAAAGATTGACAACGAGAGAGAGCCTTCTTCTCACGAGCGGTAGATGGTCAAGGTGTCCTTGGAGGTTCAGAATATAGAGATCTTCAAAGTCAATTGGCAGCAGATGTTTGAAGTCGTTTTCTTCAATGACATGATCTTGCAAGTCACGCTCTTGAAGAACAATCTTCTTCAGATAATCATAGCCATAGATTGGGAAGATCTCTACATTGACAACACTTAGAATTAGCGGCTTGGATCGAGCGACTGCGACTCTTTTTAGCTCCATGTCTATCAATGTAGAATTTCTTCTTCTTGAACCACCAATGAGAAATACCGTCTGAAGCCGCGATATCATACTCTTGTTCTTTGTCGTCCGGGAATTGATCGGGTACCATCTGCTCAAGACCTTGATCTATGTAGGTTGCAGCTTTCATTTTAGAAATCGATAAAATTGGTCTTCTTTATGTAGTTGAGCACATAGATAATCCAGGTCATGGTTGAAGAAGAACTCGATTGTATAGTCACTGACCGGGTTCACCACCGAGAGGAAGAGGCTTGTTCACATTGAAATGGTGATCTGCTCACGACTTGATCACTCGGCATCTTATGACATTCTTCCATCTGGTATTGAAGCTTATTGGCATCTGAGTGGAAGAATTTGACGATTTCAAATCTTTGGTCCTTCAAGATCCTCTGGAGTGATGGACGAGATTCCCTTCTTTTCACAAAACCACTTCATAAAGCTGCCCATATCTCCAGTGATGTGAAGAAGAGAGTCTTTAGCTGGGGCTTCATAGTTGGTAGTGATGGTTGATGCCCAGTTGTTGTCAGAGATCATCGTGTCAGACTCTGGAATGGACCATGAAGGTTCAGGAGTTTGAGGTCTCTCTTCGGCGAGCTAGCTTTGAGTTATGTCTTTTGAAGTTGCAACTCTAGAGGTTTTAGTGCGTTCACCCGAAACGTATGCATCAAACCAATCCTCATCTTCAGACGATTTAGGGATATGTTTTGTGGATGCATCATCGTCATCGGATTCTGACTCTGCCATGACATAAGACTCTTCATGTAGTACCTGGTCTTTCGGGATAGTTGAGAAGGTGGGTGTAAACCTTGAATCAACCGTGGTCCATCTTTGTAGACTTCTTAAAGTACCCGATCACCGGATGAACTGGATTGATTTGAAGGTTTTGGAGGAGATGTTGGTGGTTTTGGGGGAGGTGTAGTGGTTGTGCGGAAGATCCACTAGCACCGAAGTTTCGGCTCCTCCAGGTTGGGCGGGGGAGGGAGGAGGTGGGGATTTGGGACCTTTATGTAACGACTCCACGGTGAAGTCCTCCTTTTCTTCTTAGCCTCCCTTTCTCGAATGTCCTCCAAAAGCGTAAATGATTATCGTGCTTAATCGATTCTTCAAGGGCCACGTCTGATTTCTTATGGACCTCATCCATATGCTCATTGGCGTCATACATTTTCTCTGAAAGGACTGCTCTCATATCAGAGATGGGTAAGTCTTTAAATCGTTGAAGAAGTGGAGCTTGCATTGCCCATTCTACAGCATCTTTAACCTCGGCTTCAATGGCGTCTGCAACCCTTTCATCGAAGTTAAGGTTCTCCAGTTTGTAGACACGACGCTTGAGGATGTTGATAGATTTAGGCAATTGCCTCTCAAGAGCTTTAATTAGTTTCACGGCCTTGTCGGCGATTGATCGGATGTTAGAATTGAGGTGGTGAATTGGAGTGGACCGTGTCATTAATTGTAACAATTGGTTCAAGTGATAGATCTTTAGCGAGTTCGGTGGTGGAAGTGCGGTTGTTAGAAGCGAGGTTTGGCGGTGGTGGAAGTGCGGTTGCTTGAGTAGGTCTTGACATTGGAGGAATGGTTGATGTGTCTTCTTGAATGTCACTGTATACATGGATTGACTTCCTCTTTCTCATTATTTTGCTTATAAGGCTCGGTATCGAGGGTTTGTCATTTAGAGCTGATCACCAAATGAGAAGTCAACATCTAGATTCTTCAATGAGGATAGAGAACACAGTAGACATTTTCGTTTCTTCCATGTGCTGTGTTCATCGGATCTTGACTCAAGGATTTCTGTGAGTCTTTCGGCAATCGTTTTCATCATTCTTATCGATTGGGTATCACTTGATGCAAGTGTTTCTTCACGTGCCGGATACCTCCTTTTCCATTCGGTTTGTTCTTGGTGAAGATGATTCAATGCTTCTTTTCTTGACTCAAATTGGGTGGTGGTTCTTGGCGGTGGAGAAGAGATGGTCAGAAGCATGTGAGCGGCTTGTTCAGCTTCTACACCAACAATTCCTTTCCCTTTGTCTTGTGTGGTTGAAGTTGTTTGTTGTGGCGCTGGCTCATGTTCTCTTATCACAACACCTCCCACTGGTGGTCTCATGTTCAGGCTTTCGGGCTTTGTTTAATCCTTGTTGCAAAGCGACCTCGTCTTCATCTATCAATCGCATGTCACCCTTTGGAGCCTCGATTCCTTCAACATTCCCCTTTCTAGCATCATTCTTTCTCTTTTTCTGCTTCTGTGATGAAGTGTCAGTAGATTGAGATCTATCACGTCTCTTCTTGGGAAGGGCGGCATATGAGGATTTAGAGGATGATTTAGTGCAGGAAGTAGACTTTGTAGACTTGGGTTGTGAGGGATCGCGAGCGTCATCAACATTAGATCTGGATGCCCTTTTCTTGTATAATCGAAGTAGTCAGTCTTCTTAATATCATCGTGAGAAGTGCATCGAGGAATGGGCATTCCAAAGATCTCTTTATTAACACCTCTGGCAACATATTTGAGGTTACCAAGTACAAATTCATCCCTAGCATTATGGAGGACTGACTCACTCCTTGGGTTAAAATGATGAGTCTGTTGCAAGAATTGAATGTTAAGCTTCGAGAATCTTATGCTAGGAATTACAAGTTTGTGTACTTTCTTCCTTCCTTGGGCTTGATTCTGAACATTTGTTCTGTCGGTGATGAAAGTGTGCATAGACAACGAGAATTCTTCCCAAATACGTTCCGTGACATCAATGTTCACTCCTTTGATGAGACCCCATAAGATTTGCAGAATAGGTGTTCTTTCTTTATCAAACCCTGAGGTTTTGCCAGATAAGCATAAGTTGAGAATAGTAGTAATGGCTCTCCAAGGTTGAAACATGTGTCCGGTGATGATATCTGAATCCCTTGTTACGTTAACTTGATAACCCAAATCATTTAGAAAGTCTATTAGTTCTTCCGCACTAGGTGGAGGGACAAATTGTTTGGTAGGGTCACATGGTGTGATTCCTAGGGCCTTACTGAGAATGTCATATGTGATTTCATATCCCTTATCATCAAGCTTACAAGAATAAGTGGCGGTGATCTTGTCCCATGTAATGGTGTTCCAAAATTGTTGTAGGTAAATGAAAGGGATCGTGCATTGCTTGGTCAAGGCACTAAAGAAGTTAGTGTTTTTAAGAATATCAATAGCAACCTTGAAGATTGGATTTTGTTGTATTCTTTCCATGTCCACATAGCAGTTACTTTTGCCTATCTCTACCCATTTATCTTCTGGAAAGATTTCGTTGTCTGTAAGAACTGTGGGTGGATTAGAGGTAGCAAGGTTCTCAGATGAGGTTGTGTTTGCCATTGAAATTCTGTAGAGACACACATACAACAACGGTGTTCGAGAGCATGTTAGGTTAGACATGGTTAGCTAAACAACTTTAATGCAAACTCATGACATAAGCACAATGAGTAGCATACATGACAGATTGACAAAAATCAGATTGAAATACTTAGAAAATAGGTTAAGATGCTTTAGTAATTCTCAGAGTAACAAATCATTTTGACAAGGTTTTCTAGATACAAGTTATTTGAGCAAAACTGTTAAAGCTAAATTGCTATAATAGGATTTCATGAGACAAGTCGCTATAATGGAAGTGTTATAACAAGTCACTAAGTCAAGTCGTCAAATCAAGTCGCTACAAGAGAAACTAGATACAAGTCGCTTTAACAAAAAATGTTATAGCAAGTCGCTATGAACAATTTGTCAAGACAAATCGTTACAAATAAAACCAGAGACAAGTCGCTATCATGAAAATATTATAGCAAGTCGCTTTAAACAACTTGTCAAAACAAGTCGCTATAAGAAAAAACCTGTGACAAGTCGCCTTTGTGAAAATGTGTTAGCAAGTCGCTAACTTGTCAAGACAAGTCGCTACCAAAAAGTACAAGGATAAGTCGCTATCAAAAAATAGCTACAGTAACACCCAATTACATAACAAGTCGCTATCAAGAATGTTTAAAACATCGACAACTCACCATAAAGATTATATAAGGCAAGTCGCCATCAAGAACAGCCTGCTATGTGTCAAGTCGCTACCAAGAACATGTATCGACCTATCCAACTAACACTTATCACACAAGCTAATGAAACAACAGTCATGTCCAAAAGCACTACAGCGATTGAATAACACCACTACATAAGCATATACATAAACGCGTAATCATCATCCCAGCATTCATATAAAGATTTTACAAAAGTGCGCACAAGGGAGACCAAGAAAACACACATATGCACCAACAATTTCAACATAAGATATCCTCAAGACCAACCAATTCCATCCAAGTACTCCCATCACCTGTAGCCATTAACAAACCTAGATCACGAGATCAATTGTCGAAGGAAAATGAAGCGGTGGAATCTCTTAATAGAGATGGTTAGAGGATGAATTAGATATAAAAGATTCAAATCAACAACATTAAAATCAACCTACCACATGGTCCTTCTGACACAGTGCGTGAAAGAGATAGTTTTTTTTTTTTTTGAGATTTTGAAATTTTATTAAGTGACAAGTCACTAGGGCTTTAAGTATTGTTTTCAAGTTTCACAAATTGACACCTTCAGTCCTTGTATTTGGCCTAATTGAGACAACTCGCTAGCTAGAGGTTATGATATGAGAGACAAGTCGCTACCCACTTAATTGAAACAAATCTCTACACTTGATAGAGAAAAATCGTTACCATTCTTAATTTTCAATAAATGACACATTTGGTCCTTGTTATTATGATAAATGGAGATAAGTCGCTACCTATCTTAGTGTCACACATAAATTTGTACTATTGACACTTTCAGTCCTTGTACTTAGCAAATTGCATGCTGAATCTGATTGGATAAGTAACATTCATGTTGAATAATATGACAAGTATCATATATGACATAACATGGATAAAGCTATCTAGCGATGTGAACATAAAGAATCATGACTTAAACATGCATGACAACAAAAGCAGCATTTCATATATCAAACAATGATGCGAGATATATTGAAAGATTATCCCCTGATCAATGTCACCAATTAGAGTGAACATTGATTGAATTTCAACCACCGTTAGAAAATAGAATATATCTTTTGTTGAACTTTATCTATGGACCGTATCATTATTGAATGACATTTCTAGGGCGATAGATGTTATGATAACTGAGATATATCTTTTATCGAGATTATGGGTAAAGATTTAATTAATTAAAAAAATTGATTTGATTTGAAAAGATTTTTTAATCTACAAGTGAAAATTAATTTGTACCGCGGATTCATGAGAGCGAGTCGATTCAAGTCGAGCAGGAGAATCAATCTGGTACATCAATTCGACAAGCTACAATTCTAGGTGAGCAATCTTCATTTGTTTGGAAATGGGGTCATGATGTTCATGATTGAATTGAGCATTTTACTGAAAATGAGAGGACACTTTGCGATAGCATGTAGTATTGCAAATAGATGAGTTAGTGACATGAGTATCCTCATAATTGGATGTAGCGATGCGGTCTAGGAGTATTATTAATAGAAATCCCATTAGGTTCAATATTCTTGAAGATTTTCACTTGGGCATCCACTTAGAGCAAGATCTAGGTGTGTAAGTCCGTTTGTATCCCGAAAACTTAAATAATCTACCAGTAGGAATCCATTTGAAACAACTGCTAGTAGGTTTGGGTGTAGACACTTCCATATTTTGAGCCTAGGTCCTTTTGTAATTGGTTTGTTTCTTAGGGGATTGATCAGACCATTTGATGCCTTATATGAACAAGATGATCTCCTAATATTCACGATCTTAGGGCTTGAACATTAGGGGATTGTTATTCATCATATCGGAATGAATTAATGAAGTGACTGGTTTTGACAAAACTATATTCTCATCAACTTGGGAGGACTTAGATTTGATGGTTTAAATCTTTGTTTTAAAAGCATTGGGTGCCCTAACTTCATTCGTTCAATTATGATACAATTGGCTTTCCAAGGTCGATGGTTTTGCAAACTTAGTGTTCACCCTATTTCCAATAGATTTCCTAAGCTCATTTTTAAGGCAACAATGGTGAAGCTATTATCTGAATTTGGGCTTTAGAGGCATCAATGTGCCAACAAGGAGTTAGTTTGATCAATCGACTTGGAATTTTTCTCTAATAAGTTCTTTCTCAAGGACTCATTTTCCCTTAAAAGGTTGGTCACATAAGAGCCAATTCATCATTCCTAGATTCAATGGACTACTCACCTTCATAGTTAGGATTGTTCATCCACAGTATTACATTTCTTATGCAGATCGAGTTGTAATTCGGATTACATATGGTTGAATCTTTGTCGAATCTGGGTTTTAATGATTAATTTCAAAAATTCTTGAAATTAAATTCGGATTTATGCAAGGTTTTTTGTAGCAAGAAAACTTTCTTCTCTTTTGTATTGCAATTTCTAAGGAAATACAATGTTTTCAAAATTGAGTATTTGTTTGAAAGTTCATCAAAACCCCCTTTTTCAACCATTTCATTTGTTTTAAAGATTCTAGACTCAGACTCAACCAAGAAACATTTATCAATATCATGTTCAGAATTAGGATCATCTTGTTTAGGTACATTAGCAAATGCATTATGTTGATCAGTTAAAGGTACCTCATCACATGACATCTGTTCATTTGTCGGTATGATATCTCGCATTCACAGGTGCATAACAAGAGTCAGCGAGCTGCGAACATTTCAACCTTATCGACTCGAGCCTCGTATTGATCTGACGGTTTCATCCTCCTTTGTTGTATATGATATTCTACATTGACGTCACCGACCTTTCAAATGAATCAATACGGACTTATCACAACATTTACTTAATTTCACATGACACTCATTCAAATTATCATCCTCTTGGCGACTTCCTTAATGTACTTTTCCACATTATCCATAAGTTGGATAAATGTATTGAGGAACTCATGAATTTCCATTCGGATATGTTTCTTGAAGAAATTCCAATCCGCATGTTGATCGAGAAGTACGGAATATTCCCCATTGATAAATGGTGAAATTGGTTGTGGATTACCCGAAGTGCAGCATTGGAATCATCCTTTAGTACCTTCTTTTTGGTAATTTGAAGCTTCAGTTGTTCTAAGTTCACCCAACAAGGTTCTTGTCAATGTAGGTAAGTCACGGTGGAAAAGCACTACATGTTGATCCCAGGTTGGATATATTTGTATGAGTGCATATAGAAGTAGTTGATAGGGCTCAATCTTGAATTCCATTTGCTTTGCATCATGTATCATTAACAAGTGTGATTATTTGAAATTTGACTTCGAATGTGAAGTGTTTGATCATAATTTCTTTGATCACTCATGGTTAAACATTACGGTAACAAGCAGGTTTCTTTGTTACGTGAGGTATCATAGAGTTCAAGCACTTTGGAGATTAAAGGGTCGATTGATGTAAGACATTGTGTTGATGGATATTAGGCACAAGTCACTTGCATTAATTCACCAAGTCGCTAAATATCTTGAAGACAAGTTGCTTCTCACACAATTAAGCTAGGTACTCAACTTCGCTAAAGTACAAATAAGCTATAAGTACAAATTAAGCTAGATACAAATAGCGGATCTTGATGCAGCCTAAAGTGATAATCGCTAAATGAGCAAATTAAGCTAAGAACAACTCGCTAAATGGACAAATTAAATAAGAACAACTTCGCTAAGTGGGCAAGTTAAGCTAAGAACAACTCGCTGGCCGAGCAGTGCGACCACTACTTTGTACTATATGTGCGGCTGTCTCAAAGACAAGTTCGCTAAGTGCTCAATTAAGCTACCACTACAAGCTGCAAGTCGAATACTATAACTACAAGTAAGCTACAAAGAACACAATAATCGAGACTCAAAGTAGCTAGCTAGAAAAGTTTAAACACAACACTTTTCAATCCAAAACTAACCCAACCGATTGATTCAATCTTTCCCGATCAAAACCCGAGCACATACAATGATTCTAAACACGAAAGTACAATCAAAATTCAAACTTTAACACAAGAAATGATCCAAATGATGCAAATACCACTAAACTTTTTCAAACCCAAAACCATATAAAACCACTAGAAATCCAAGAACATGCAAGAGAGATGATCAAACCATGGCTCTGATACCATTTGTAACATATTGGATTTCACTGAAACAAAAATCACAAATATAGTATGAATATATGGTTTTAGAGAGAGAAAGTGAGATATTCTAGTGAGAGAAACTCATGAAAGGTTAGATTCTAAATGAACATCGAACCTCTCACGTGGAGAGTATTACTCTAAAAATGTCATACTCCATTGGAACGTGGATCGAACATACAATGGGTAAGGACAGATCCTTCCTCCACGGTGTTGCACTAGACTAAACTACGCTAATAACTAACTAACAAATAACGTAATAAGCGATATGTCTACGAGCTAACTTAAGCTAGATTATATTTGGGGTGACCGATGCTTCACTATAGAATTTCCAATTCCTAACAACAATGATGGGTCTCTTGTAACGCTTATAGTGGACTTCTCGAATACACTTAACCTTGTGGATAGATCTGCATTAACCCATGAGGTTAGGGTGAGGTGCCCCTCTATTTCTTTGTGGGTGGAGTTCTTATATGAGCAGGAAATGAGGTTGTATATAGGAGACACACATATCTGGTTGGGACCTCTGCTTTTTTCTCTTGTATTGCACCCGCTAGTACATAAGATCAAAGACAATTGCAACCTTCTTCTTCATGCTTGGTATCTTAATGATGGGACAGTTATTAGAGATGCGGAAGAGGTGGTCAGGGTGTTAGACATTATAAGAGTAAGTGGTTCAGTTTTGGATCTTGAACTTAATATCAAGTAAATAGAGATATTTGGCCCTCGTGTAATGTTATGAAGCTTTGTAAGGGTTTAATCCTTGTTGATATTCGAAGGCTTTCATTGAGTATGAAGCTTCTTGGGGGAGCTGTTAGTAGAGACGAGGATTTTATTAATGGGTTGGCTATGAGAAGAGCTGCGAATGTTGTTGATTTGACGAGTCTTCTTCCACAGCTACGTGACCCGCAAAGTGAACTCGTTTTGCTTCAATCATGATGGGTATTGCAAAACTTTTTTTTTTGGTTTAAGGACTTGTCAACCTGTACACATGGAGGAAGCGTCCTTGTTCTTTGACAAAGGGTTGTGCGGTTCGATTGAGAACATAGTGGTTTGTGGAGATCCTTTCTTAGGAGACTTACAGTGGCGACTCACTTCTTTACCCATTCAATTTGGTGGTTTGGGTTTGTACACAACAATCTTGGGTGATACAAGACCACATCTTACGAGACAGTGGCATATGTAGTATCGATGATGACTATGTTTCTGCTCTGTCTTGTCTTCGTGATACGATTCCAAAATTTGATTTTAGTGGTTTCACTAATAAGGACACCTCGCCCTCAAAACCCCAACAAACATTGGCGAGTACACTTTTTAGTAAAATAGTCAAGGATATGGAATTTTACTTTGACATGAGTGTGAGACAGAAAGCTGTTTTTGAGTGTCTACAGGCTCCACATGCCCAGGATTTTTCTACTATCTATCCCCATAGACGGGCTAGGTCAACATATGTCACTGGTGGAATATCGTACTATCCTTTAGTATAGCCTTATGATTGATTTATTTTCGGTTGATGAGATTTGTCCAGTTTATCGCAAAGCGCATTTGGATTCCTTTGGGTAACATATGGTTCATTGTAAAGAGCTCTCGAGCTTCAAGTACAGACACGACATAGTTAGGGATGTCCTTTTTGACGTTTGTAGGCGTGTTGGGTCTCCACAAAGAAATAAGCACATGTGAACTTTTTAACTGACCCGTTGGAGGATCCACACTCAGACTGGAAGACGTTTTGGTGTTTGGATGGGTTGGAGGTATGCATGTGTGGGTCTAACTGGGGTTTCTCCTCTCGTAGGTTTGAGTAGCCAGATTTTTATAGTAGGACAGGCTGCTTTGAAAGCCGTCTCGTACAAAGTGGCAAAACACGAGAAAGCGTGCATTGAAAATCAACATGTTTTTATTCCTTTTTCGTTTGATACATTTAGTTTCCTTGCACCAGTGGAGTTCCTCAATAGAGTCCAACGAGTTATGCATAGTAATGTT
>OU343222.1:144756647-144880205 GCA_910596185.1 Chrysanthemum makinoi
GTAGCCAATTGGCTACAATCCTTCATTAAAAAGCACTAGCAATGAATCACAGGACCCACAGAGAATCAGACCCACATTATATAATACAAATTGGCAATAGGTTATACGATAAATGTAGTAATATATTAAAATATATATATATATATATATATATATATATATATATATATATATATATATATATATATATATATATAAACGTTCTTTGTGGTGCCCAGAGCTTAAAATAAAAAACAATAGGGTAATTATGAACCAATTGGATCAAACTTGATGCATCTAGATTATATTAATTAAGATGAGTGGCAATCTAGTAAATAATTAAATAACAAAGGCTAAATGATGGACCAATTTGGTTCGAAGTTATACAGGGAGCTTTAATAGAGGAATGCTATTTGAACTTTTTCAAAACTGTCGCTTTCATTTATTATATTAAATTTATTATAGTGTTAATTAATTCATAATAAATTAAATATTTAATCATCACCGATATTGAGTTTTCGAATGTGTGACTAATTACGTTGGTTTCTAAGCAAAAATTGATACAATTTTGTTAAAAAGGGTGATACACATTCCATTCATATTATAAATGTTTGCAATGTTAATACTTAATAACTAAAAGTGATTCATAAAGTAAGTGCCATCTATCGATTGTACTAAGTGACACACTAATATTTATACTTTTTTATGACACAATAAGTTATTTGATAAACATATAATGGCACACATATTTTTTTGACACATTTGTAATGACACATTACAAATTTTTTAGACATTGTAATGGCTTATCAGTATTTATTACATTAATTTTCCCGATACATAACACACTAAATTTTATGATACATTGTGAAAACATTAATTTTATGACACATTATTAGTGACAAACTAAGTCTTTTTGACGGTTAATTTCATAATAAGTTTTTAATGAGACACTAAGTTTTTTGATAAACTTATTCTTTTGAAACATTTGAGGTGGCACACTAATTTCTTAACTCATTTTTCTTGACAAACTAAGGTTATAAAATACTTAGTTGCATAATACATTTGTAATGACATATTAACTTTTGTGCTATATTTTAAATTAAACACTTAGGGTGCGTTTAGTAAAGAGAAATTCAGAGAAAAGAAATGAAGTAGAGAATAGAATACTCGTAGGCTAAATCAAGAAATTTTGTTCATTAATGTTTTACAGTATTAACAACGCAGACTTGACCAGATAAATGAAAAAAAATTATTTAAATAACGTTTTCATTATAAAGAACATATATTTTGTTGATTTTTTTTTAAAAAGTTATTTTTTATTTTCTAAATAACAATTTTAAAAAATATTTAAAAAATATATATTTTTAAATTTATTTTTAAAAATTTATGTACTTTCTTTAAAAATTATTTAAAAAAATATTTTAAAAAATATATTTATTTAAAAAACTTGTTTTTAAAAAAAAATGTATTTATTTAAAAACTTATTTTTTTAAAAAATATTTTTAAAAAATTATTTTTTAAAATGTATTTAAAAAAAGCTTGTTTTTTAAAACTATTTTTGAAAATGTATTTATTTAAAAACCTTATTTTTTTTATTAAATATATTTTTAATTAACAAAAACTTTTAAAAATAATAATGTCCATTTAAATTTACCATCAAAATGAGTAATTTGTGAAATAAATTGGATACCCATTCTCTCGTTTCCTACTTAATTCTAAGAGCAATTTACTTACTCAAAACAAGAAATGGGCCATTTTCCTGTCGCTCTGCGGCACCACTTAGTCTTTTGACTCACGTAAAACTCATTGTTGAGATACCACACAAACTCAAAAACCAAACTTGTTAACATAATACTAGAGGTGATACAGGAGAATTAAAATATGATTACACAATTAATAATAAAGGATTTAACTTATAATATCATTAAAAAAAATTGTTCATCACTAATCAATAGGAGTAACAAACAAGGAAACTAATAAACCTACATTCTTTATAAACAACTAATACATCCTTACCAGAAAAAGTGATACATTAGTTGATAAACAGAAATGATTAATACACAACATACATAAATAATTGATACACCAATCGGAAAATAACCATGTGACCAGAAATTAACAAATCAAATATTTACACACAAAGAACTGTCACACAACAATAATATTTACGCACAAGCTTGTATAAAACCGACACACCAACGACTAAGACATTGTTAATACATAAAAACCACAACAAATACATCACGTCACCACTTAGCTTTTTGTTCTCTTGCCGGAAATCAAATCATGATGAATATACCGATTGAACAACGACAAAAAACGTTTCAAAAAGCGAAACTCACAATAGATCGACAACACGGGTAACCGGAAAAAATCAATAAACAGTTGACGGGGTTAAGATTGTTGTTATGAGGTCGCCGGAAAAATCAGTAACCAGTTGACAGGTCGCCGGCAACACGGATCGTCGGAGATTAGATCTATCTTTTTTTTAGAACTAGTCGGAGATTAGATCTATCTTTTTTTTAGAACTAGTCGGAGATTAGATCTGTGAGGAGAGAAAGGACTAAGGAGCAGTTTTGTTGTTGTTAATGAATGATAGAGAGAAAGATATATATGGTTAAATATGATAAAAGGTTGTAGAAAAATACCAACAATACCCTTTTGAAGTGTGACTTGAATTTTACTTTTTTTAAAAATAAATGACTTGGCCAAACTGTATTTTAATTGGTTCTTTATCGTTTTTATTTAGGTGTAGTCCCATTAGAACTATGCAAATATATATATATATATATATATATATATATATATATATATATATATATAAGAAGGACATTTGTTGTTATATATATATATATATATATAAGAGGAGGCATACGCCACGTCATAAGACTTGCATCATAATGACATGCCATATTTACAGTATCATCATTGTATTTATGTATTTATGTGGCATTTTTTTTAAATGACATGTGGCATTTTAATTAATATATGTACAATTTGTCTTTCATAAATTTTAAAATTCGTTTTTGGTTTTGTTATTTTTGAATTTTAAAATTTTTTATTAAAAGTAAGTTATTGGAGTTGAACTTGGGTCATTCATGTTTTTTTGTAAACAACTTACCACTAGAGTAAATTGTTTTTGATTTATATCTTTCAAATCAATACAAATAAGGAGATGCTAAAAAAATCCTGCAATTTGTAATTTAGGAATTGTCAATTGTATACATATTTTTTCCTTAAATATAGACCCACAATATAGCCCACTAATCATCATAGAAAAAAGGTACGCTTGTCTCTACAATCCCTAATACTTACGAAAAAAGGTATGACTCTTTTCCTTCAAAACCCAAATGATAAATATGTTTGATCTTATTTATTTGGTCGTTAACAAAAATGTGGAAGGAATATGCAAATACGATGTGTTTACATCTCCTTCCTCATGATTTAATATTATTTATTGCTTTTATGCAACTTTGAACGTATTTGCTTATTACTTTGATGATCCTTTAACCTCATATTAGTAGTTATGGAGCTCATAATGGTTTAGTAGTTGTCAAGGGCACAATGAGTGAGTAATGTGAGTAGGACTTGATTGGAACTCTCAATGTCTAATTTAATGGTGATGTTATAGTATTTATACGTTTACCACATCAATACAATCTTTAAAGTATATGATGTATATCTAATATACTACTATAAGTCATACAATCAAATATGGCCTAATTATATACGTAGAAACTGCAATATTAGTACAGTATGCAAGGATATATTTCAATACTGGAATTGATATAGCATATATGGCCATATTGCAATTAAATTATCCAAACTGGAATTGGTGACTAACATAAATTATAACATATAAATACTAAATTGTTTAGATAATTGGCCAGATAATATGTAACCAATGAGTTATAAACATTAAATTATCCAAAATGTTTATAACTGGAATTGAATTGAAATAGCATATATTGCCATATAATATGTAACCAATGAGCAGGTGACTAACATAAATTATAAACGATATCAATTCCAGAATTTATCTAAAGTATTTTACTATAACTTCATCCATCGAAATTAGGCCAGGTGACATCAATATAAATTATCACGATACATCAATAGGTATTTGACTAGAACTCTCTCAATGGCGGTGTACGATTGATAATTAGAGATGATGAACGTATGTTTTACCAAAGCATCTTAGTTATCTTACAACAAGAGATCTCCAACACAAGATAATCTTGTTAGCCCATATTGTATTATTATATTATTGTATCTGGCCCATGTCCATATCTAGGCCCTTCTCTAGGATGTTATATATATGTATTCAATGTATCATCAAGGGACAGAAATGAAAAGGAGTTCACTCCTAATATCACTCCTGATATTACTCCCAATATGTCTCCCAATATCTCTCCTGTAAACATGGTATCAGCAGTCAACTTCAACCGATCCTCACAATCACCACAATAAACCCAGAAACTCATACCTCTTCATAATAATTAACCATCCATTCATATATATCGTGTTGGTGATCCGTGCGTAGGCCGCTGATCCACACGTTGTTCTGTTGTGTCGTGCTCAGGTCACGATCACGTATTTATTTTGTCTGTGGAAACCGTGCTTGGTCACGAATTGTAGTGGGTTTGTGCTTTGGTCACATCAGTATATAACAATTTTTTTTTTCACTCCTTTGTTTCATTCCAAACAATGACAGGAAACGTTCCACCCCCTCCACCTCTATCCGAAAAACTCGCTACGGTCACACATCATCACCTATTAACACGTGTTCCCGTTAAACTTGATCTTGAGAATTGGAATTATGCATCGTGGGCTTATTTTTTCGAACAACTTTGTGATGGTTATGAGGTTGCAAAGTACCTCCATGGCATTTCAACTGATGCCTCCTCAAGTGATACCCCTTTCACTCCGGAGGAACGGAAAGTGGACAATATTGTCTTTGTTGAGTTTATGATATATAAAATACAATAAAACATAAAGACATCAAGAGTACACAGCGGAAGACTTAAAGATCATAACAAATAAATTAATTAACTTAAAGTATGCGTAACGTACCTCTTGCGAATTTCAAATCCCTTGAGCGAGCAAAACAAAGAAGTACTAATTGGTGTAAGAATAATGTCTTACAACCACGTTTTTGTACACACGAATTAACCAACGGAATCACGATTGCTAAATCTAACACAAGTCCTCGTTTAAGAAAAATGAAACCAAACTCCCTTACAAATGGGGTGTTCGGCCGAATATGACTAGAGAGAGGAGAGGAGAGATCTAGGGTTAATTCAATGCACAAGTGTATGAAACCCTAGAACCTAACCCTCTTTATATACTAGTAGGTAAACTTAGGGAACAAGTTAGGTATTGGGTTGAAACCCTACCCTTTGGCCATGTAGACAAGCCCAAAGAGAACCCATAACTTTTTTCCGTGTCTTCCATTTCTAGTCCTTTCTCTTTTCATTTAACGGTCGTTAGTCATTTTTCCGTTAAATTCTTAACGATCGTTAACCGGACTTAATGTGCAATAATTAATCGTAAACATAAACATTAATTATTAACTTTAATTCTCATTAGCTAATGTGTGCAATCCCGTGGTCACGAGTTCGAATCCGGACATTCACATGTTTGTTAAATATATACATTTCCAACAGCTCCCACTTGGATATGTTTACAAACGTGAAATGACATTGGTTAGCGCCTAGCAAACGCCAATGCCCCCGGTACAACTCGCGTATGGTTTTCTGGAGAAAAACCAAGTTTGATGATTCATCATCATATTCATCCTTTGGTTTCTAATACCATGTTAATAAGAATATGGATCTCACTCATTTCTTAATTAACTATTATGTTTCTCGCTTTATGTGATTGATTAAGATTACCAATCCTTCTGAACATATTCCGGAAGACCTTGGGTATGGCCATACAAACATCTTAACAATCCTACGGGGGCCCAAGTAGTATTATACTTCAAAATAAATTTGAAGGAAACAAATCCCATTTTGACTACAAGCAGGATTCACAAACTTCGCAACACTTCTGAAAACAACCCTTATAACTACCGCCACGTGTAGCTTTAGATTGCTTCACAAAAATGCACTACATCCATGACATATCTCTTGTATCTCAAGTCCGAGGATAAATATCCATGATATACTTAATGACAAAGATCCATAAAGTATTATCATGCGGGTGGGATAAGTCCTATACTCAATACATTGAATATCATCTGAATTAGTCATGCTATGCATCAATATACTTTCAAGTATATTCTAACTAATACTCTGATTTGTCTTAATTCAATATCATTCCCATGTTATTGATCGACCACGGACTATTTAGAATAACTTAAGTTATTCAAGGATTTAAACATGCAAATACTGGACACAATATTATAAATGAAATTAAACGTATACCGTACTTTAATTCATTATAAATAATAATTGTTTAACATCCTTTATCCAAATACTAAATAGATCAAAGCATGATAATACTAGTTAATGAATTTTGCCACAAGTCATGAAAATCATACTTGTTGACAAGGCATAATTTCAATTAACTTTGATCTATAGGAATTTTGAGAATACTTATTTCAAGAATTCAATAAGTGAATTTCTTGTATATATTTACACATATCTTGATATTGTCATATTATTCCATAAGGTGTGATAACTGAACCACCCGTTTATGACAATTATCTTTCAAAACTTTAAAGTTTTAATGTATTCTTTATTCTTTAATGTATAATGCAACTATGCTCTTAGTTGAGCATAACTAGTCAACATGGTCATCATCAAGGATACCATGACTAGAATTGAGTGTCATCTCAATTATACCAGCATCATTGTGTATAACAATGTGCTCTTTAAATATCCGTAAACTTTGAACAGCTTCTAGTGTAATGTTGGTGCCTACCAAAACTCAAGTTTGTTGGCAATGACAATTATAAAACAATTGTCATATAATCATCCATATAATCTAGGAGCATCTCCAGATTGTGGAATGTGATTCTAAATCCAAACATATTCCTTTAAAATATTTATTACACTAACAACTTTCAATGTTGTCAAATCATCTTGTAATCAAGCATGACATAACAACTTTATACACAACATGATGTTCATGATGAATCTTCAAGTTAGACTTTAAGATCTCATTCATATACTATCTTGTCAAAGATATGTACTCATCATGTTCTATTAGACTCATTTATTTACCGCATATGTTTATAATAATAAACATATATTTCAAAGTTGTATATATTATTTCCAAATCTTACAAACGAAGTTTCATTCCCAACTAAAACTTAATTTAAGTGGAATGTAGTTGCCCATACAACATATAAGATTTAAGAAAAAATAAATAATACTCCCACTAGCTTTCAGGAATACTTATGAGCAATCTTATTTTAATTATTAAATCAAACATTGATTTAATATTAAATATAAGAATCATCTCATAGATGCATGCATATATCCATTCATGGATTCTTGCAGTTTGTACATATTCAAAGATTATTTGAAATCATAAAACTACTTTGTATTACTTATCGTCCTCGCAAAAGTAATTTCACAACAAAGAGTTTTGACATTCATTGTCAAAATTTCATATCAATGAAATTAAGTATGACAATTATAATCTTTATACTTTTATTTAATGTATCTAGAAAAGAATATTCAATCATAGTTAATTGCTTAAATATGATTAATATTATTATCACTAGACATGCATTAAATATGTGTACAATATTGTCCATATGATTTCTACATAAAGATTTAAACCACTATGGTTTCCATCCTTTGAAGAAAATCATCTTCATTTAGATAAACCAAGTATCTAAAATTGATTATATTTATGGACAACATCTCAACATTCATAGTATGATTGATTTACCACAATTCAACATTTGGTAAATCCATCATCATGATTAACAGTTACCATGATCCCAACTCATAATCCTCA
The DNA here is from genome assembly GCA_910596185.1 of Chrysanthemum makinoi. Taxonomy (NCBI): domain Eukaryota; kingdom Viridiplantae; phylum Streptophyta; class Magnoliopsida; order Asterales; family Asteraceae; genus Chrysanthemum; species Chrysanthemum makinoi. The sequence continues at coordinate 144,764,601 of OU343222.1, forward strand.
GATATTAAATATCGCGAGATATCCTTACGGATCTATGAATGACAATTCCATCATATTGAGGTCTATCATATACATGTTTAGCCTCATCATGATATTTGCTAGTGCTTTTTAGAAGATTGTGTATTTTGTAATTCAATCTTTCAAGATCTAAACAAAAATTCCCACTTGCCTTTAACAATTTAAAGATTACCTTTAAATAGTTTAGTAAGTAGAGCAACAATACATTGTTCTCTTTTGAGATATTACAAAAACGTTGACAGCTCTCGACATTAGTTTGTTACAACTCACTCTATAAGTAGTTTAACAAATTCAGAACTTCATTTATAAGACTTAATGTGATACATCACATTCCATAAACAGATGGTGTCTTATTAATCTTCTAGGTTGGAGTCTTATTGAGTATATTCAATCTATACTCAATCTACTAACCTTGATAACTTTTGGAAGAAACTATAGTTATCTTGAATCAAATAATGCCAATAGATTTTTATTCTTCTAACTGAACATACCATAAAACTATGGTATTTCCTTAGAATTTAATATTGTAAGATTAATCTAACAATATTTAAGATAACCATCTATTCTTTGGTTTATCATATTTACCAACAAAGTAAAACTTAATGGTACAATAGAATTACCAAGTCAATTGCATGTATTATAACACAAGTATTCTTGACCAAGTCAAAAGATATAACAGTTATAATCCCACTATAGGTTATAAGTCTTTGATCAACTCATTGACTTCATGCATATGTCTTAAAATATAGCAAGTTAACGTCTTACTTTATATTCTAAGTCTTTAAAGACTTCATGTTTGTGACTTTACAAAATCATAAACATTTATAATTAAAGTAATTATGAACACCACCTCAAGTTTCAATTAATATTTCAAGTTAATATTTACTACATATATTTAAGTCATTCAACGAATACTTAAATTCAAAGTAGTATTAGATTACTTCATTTAATTATGTCATTCCATGAAATGTTCAACGTAAGAAACTGCAAAATCATCCATGCTCGCTCTCACGACGCGGATATTTACCTTGGGCTACAATCTAGTTCACATTCTCACGTAACATAAATTGTAACTACAAGTGTTTCTTAAATATTGAATGACATAAATATTTAAAATAAAGTAGTCTTTGTTATCATCTTGACACATGTTCTTTATAGGGCAATCATACATATATAAATGTATACTTCCTATTAGAACGTTATTCTCTTACTTTACAGTTAAGAGAATTCTTTTAAATCATATTAATATGTGTTGTACCTTGCACACAATAAGATTTCTCCCACTTGTGCATGGAACAACATCATGTAGCATATAAACAACACGATACACGTGCGTTTATTTGATTAATATGATTTGTGTCATAGATATAACAAGTAGATGTAGAACTATATTGGTTAGTAAGGAAACGTATACCGACTATCCTTAAAACATAAGTGTCTACAATTGGAAAGTAATTATCTTTGAAGATAATCTGGGTTACTACACAGGAAATAAGACTTGTAGCTCCCATGAATTAGAAATCAATAAAACAACTTATTCAAGTAATGCAACACAAATGCTCCCACTGAATCTAACAACATTGTAAGTGTTGCATAACCAGTGAAAACAACTTGCTTGCTATTTACTTTCCTACACCTTTAAAGAACCATACGTAATCATTACTAGGGTACTAAAAGGTGTATTCTACTCTATGAATAATGGAATATCCATCAATGTTATTAACTCGAAAAATTTAGTATGCAATTTCTTCCCATGTGCCTACCATCCCCATATTGGTATGTAGTACCTTTAAAGGCTAAAGCAAAACAACTAGATAAAAATATGCTAGTTTGCCTTTTACCAATTTTTTGCGGTAATTAGTCTAGCTTCTAATCTAGTAACTCATATACATGTTTTCCGGTTAACCAACATTCATGTTGTTACAAAGGATTCATTCACCAAATGAGGGTAATGAAATCTTTATGGAAAATAAGATGTGCAATTCATTGCTAAGAGTTACATTAGAATTTAGCCAATTCAAATGTTCCTATTATACCTTTCTCATTCAGGAAAAGGAATAGGATTGAGTCTCATGCTTCTCTCATGGAAAAGTGACTTCGTTTGTCTTATCAAGAATTATTCTCGATCAAACATTTGTTTGAAAGCTAGAATGGATCAATTTACTAATCAAAGACTAAACCACGTTTACGGTTAAATGTTGCATTTATACATTCAAAAGAATTACAAAATTCAATTTTAGTATTTTCGATAATTAACCTTTTCAATAAACAATTAAATACCCAAGGTTCATATTCATATAACCAATTAATTATTATTGAAAACTAGGATCCAAATTGTCATAATTTCATCACGTCACTTGATCTGCTAGTAATGAACCTTATACAAAATGGTAGAGCTATTGCTCAATTGCCAATTTCAATTGCAATTCCTAGATTTATGGGATTTACATATAGCCAATATCAATCGCCATGTAAACATGTTTTATCCCATCTTATGCCTTGAGTTGCAGCTCTCACTACAAAACTCAATTAAGTTGTCCAACTTAAGAAACTGCAAAATCGCCCATGCCCGCCTCACGACACGTGGACATTTTACCCTTTGATTACGATCTAAGTCACGATCTCACGCAAATAAAAAGTAATCTTAGGTGTTTCCGTTTCGTTGGATGGCATATAACTTAAATTAAAGGGTAATAGTTTTGATGTTAAATCAAATATGTACAAAGATGTCATGCATTCATCTTTGTAGCATAGTTTTATTAAAACATTTATATCTTGTTTTAATGTATAAGCTTTTCATCATCAAACTTTAATTGAGGTATTGGGTTCACCAATCAAGAAATTTAGTGTTAATTATCATCCATTATACTTGCATTTTTTGCATAAGTGTAAACACTTAGTGTTTCGGATAATTACCACCAAGCATGGAATTAAAACTAATTCGCCCTTAAGATGAGCTTGCACATTTAATGGCTTACTAAGTAGCTCCATTTGAACTTACAGAGGGCGAGGACAGTACGCGCTAAAGCACAACCTTAGACATCCTTTCAACAGTGATTTATGCACTTCTTTAAACCCCTTTTATTAGTTCATTCTCATGGGTGAGCCTTTCCGACCATTTGTACCAAAGTCATCAATCAATTAAACGATTATGATTACTATTCTTAAAAATACATGTTTCACCATTGTTTAGGTCAGTTTATTTTTCTTGTAAAATACCCTTGTTACACATAACAAACAAGCAAGTATTTATAAAAATAAACAAATAAACAATGAATGCATAACAAATAAAAGTCATGCATATCAAATAGCCACATGCAAACGTTTTTGATAAATCCTATTAATAACCAATTCTAGATCTGTCAATATGAATATATTTAATTAAGACTTTCACCCGTTTTCATCTATGTACAAGGTGAACCACATGCATCGATTCATCGATTGAGCAAGTCAAAATTAAATACATACCACATAGCACATAATTGATTAAATTAATAATTATTGAGGTCTTCCCCAATTTAAGATCTATCATAATTTAATGTATATCACTTAAACAAGAAAGACATACAATAAAAGCAGATCCATGATAAAACATGCATGTAATTATCATGGACATTAAATTACACTTAACAATTAATGCAATTAAATCAAAGTTACGCATATACACATAAAGTTGCATGCATCTTAGGGTTTCTAATCCAATTAAAACAATAGTTTACAAAACCCTAATTAGGGCACCATAAAAAAAACACCCCCCCCTAAAAAATTAGGGTTTAGGTTTTGCAAACCCTAGATCTAAGCATACAAATAATAACACATTCATGTTTATTTTAATTATGTGTTTCAGTAATTAATTACTTGTTATACAAGGCTCGTGATGCCACTGTTGAGTTTATGATATATAAAATACAATAAAACATAAAGACATCAAGAGTACACAGCGGAAGACTTAAAGATCATAACAAATAAATTAATTAACTTAAAGTATGCGTAACGTACCTCTTGCGAAGTTCAAATCCCTTGAGCGAGCAAAACAAAGAAGTACTAATTGGTGTAAGAATAATGTCTTACAAGCACGTTCTTGTACACACGAATTAACCAACGAGTCAAGCGATTGCTAAATCTAACACAAGTCCTCGTTTAAGAAAAATGAAACCAAACTCCCTTACAAATGGGGTGTTCGGCCGAATATGACTAGAGAGAGAGGAGATCTAGGGTTAATTCAATGCACAAGTGTATAAAACCCTAGAACCTAACCCTCTTTATATACTAGTAGGTAAACTTAGGGAACAAGTTAGGTATTGGGTTGAAACCCATTACCCTTTGGCCGGCCATGTAGACAAGCCCAAAGAGAACCCATAACTTTTTCCAAGTCTTCCATTTCTAGTCCTTCTCTTTTCATTTTTAACGGTCGTTAGTCATTTTTCCGTTAAATACTTAACGATCGTTAACCGGACTTAATGTGCAATAATTAATCGTAAACATAAACATTAATTATTAACTTTAATTCTCATTCGCTAATGTGTGCAATCCCGTGGTCACGAGTTCGAATCCGGACATTCACATGTTTGTAAATATATACATTTCCAACAGTCTTGTCATGGCTTTTCACCACATTATCAGAAGATCTCCAAGCTCGGTTAGTTGTGGAGCGTCCACGTTCGGCTAAGGAAGCATGGACCCTACTTAACAATATTGTTAAGGATAATAAAAGATCTCGCACCATAGCTTTGAAGGCAGAGTTGAGATCACTCAAACTCGGGGACATGAGCATAGATGCTTACTTTAGGAAGATTGAGTCTATTGCCACAATACTTACAAGTCTTGGCTCCCCTGTTGGTAGTGAAGACATTGTCACGTTTGCTCTTGAAGGGTTGCCCGAAAAATATGACTATGTTTGTGGCATCATGCACCACCGTGACACGTTTCCTGATCTAAAAACAGCTCGCTCAATGCTTACAACAGAAGAAATTCGTCTCAAGTCTAAGTCTCACTCACTTCCTGTGGACTCATCATCCTCCTCTCCAATTGTTCTCATGGCTGATAAAGGTACCCCTCGTAACCCCACTAATCCTCAAATTAAATCCTGGAGACCATGTTACAATTTTGCCAAGGGAGCTTGTCGCTATGGCGTGGGATGTAAATTTGTCCATGATGCTAGTATACGACCCCCGTTGCCTACTGTTTCTAAAGATACCAGCAAAACTCTTACTGAAGATGGGCTTATTAATCTACTTGGCAAGTTGGGTTTGACTAAACATGTACAACAATCTGCTATTGTGTCGCCTAGTAATACTTCACATGCACCAACTGCCAATTATACCACTCATGGACCTGTAAGCCCAACCTCCCACTATAACCACACCACACACCCACCTCACCAACCTGGACCCCCACCGGGATTCGGGTTCAACCCGACAGCACCCACTGCCCCGATACAATTTCAACAGCCAATACACACCACACCCATTTACTACCAACCGACACCCTCCATGCTACCCACCCAACATACACAGGCTGGTCTCACACTTGCTCTGGGTCAGGAAACCAATATTCCTCATGCATTCACTGTCGGGACTTTACATGACCCCACCACTGGCGCATGGAACATGGATACAGGTGCGAGCTCACACCTTAACGCCTCTATTAATAGTCTTAATACTGTTTTTAATACGTGTATGTATCCGTCTGTCTCGGTTGGTGATGGGCATTCCATTCCTGTCACCAATACGGGTAATAGTATTTTGCCAACTCCTTTTCGTCCTCTTCACCTAAATAATGTACTTATAACTCCCCATATTGTCAAAAATTTAATATCTGTTCGTCAATTTGTCCGTGAAAATAATTGCACTATTGAATTTGATCCTTTTGGTTTTTCTGTTAAGGATTTCATGACGCGTCGGGTGCTTCTCCGATGTGATAGCACAGGTGATCTCTATCCTGTCACATTTCCGTCACCAATTCCTCAAGCTCTTCTTGTCAGTCAAAACACGTGGCACCAGCGTCTTGGACACCCAGGAAGCGAAGTGTTGCGTCGTCTCGTTTCAAATAATTTCATTTCATGTAATAAGGAAAAGCCTCCCGTGCTTTGCCATGCGTGCCAGCTTGGCAAACACGTTAGACTCCCGTTTTCTAGTTCTGAAATTATTGTTAATGCTTGTTTTGATGTTATTCACTCAGATGTATGGACCTCACCAATTCCGAGTTTATCGGGTTTTAAATATTATGTTTTGTTTCTGGATCACTATTCGCATTTTGTTTGGGTATATCCTTTAATGAATAAATCTGATGTGCTCTCTAAATTGGTGATCTTCCGTAATTATGTTCACACTCAGTTTAAGTGTGAAATCAGATCTTTTCAGTGTGATCATGGTGGTGAGTACGATAACCGTAACCTCCATAAACTTTTTGCCGATAATGGCATACAATTCCGTTTCTCCTGCCCTAAAACATCACAACAGAATGGCAAGTCCGAACGTATGATTCGCACCATCAACAACCTCATTCGCACCTTACTATTTCAAGCCAATCTCCCGCCAACCTTTTGGGTTGAAGCTCTAAACATGGCCACTCACTTACTCAATATCCTACCCTCAACCGCTATTGACAGTGAAATCCCCTACACCCGACTGTTTGGTCAAAAACCATATTATAGTCTCTTACGTACTTTTGGTTGCCTATGTTACCCTCACTTATATCCCATCCATAAACTTGAGCCGCGCGCCACACCATCCATTTATTTAGGACAAGCCTCAAATCATCGTGGGTATCGCTGTCTTGAATCAAACACCAATAAAATCATCATTTCCCGTCATGTCACCTTTGATGAAACTGTCTTCCCATACGGCACTTCCAAACCAACATCGGCACCCAAATACAATTTTTTAGATGACTCACCCGATATACATCCTACATTTATTCCACCCACTACTATTGCTCCACCAGCTGAGACTCAACCCATAACCGAACCAACAACACCAACCCATCTACCTACGATCCAGCATGAGGCAACACATGAGCCTCAACCCACAAACGAACCAATAACACCAACCAATCCACCCACTCCACCACCACCCACTCCACAACATACACCAAACTCATCACCAGCCATTGACCAACATCCACACATCATACCAAATCCTACTCATTCCATGGTCACACGCTTCTGTGTCGGGGCTAATCGTCCCACTTAGCGTCTCAACATGCATGTGTTTTCGGTCTCACCTCTACCAAAATCCTATCGTGACGCGTTCAATGATCCTAATTGGCAAAATGCTATGCGTGACGAATACTCTGCACTTATTAAAAATGGAACTTGGACTCTCGTGCATCGACCTACAGATACCAACATTATTCGTTGCATGTGGATTTTTCGCCACAAGTATTTAGCTGATGGCACCCTTAGTCGTTATAAGGCACGTCTGGTGGCAAATGGTAGTAATCAATTGGAGGGGATTGATGTAGATGAAACTTTTAGCCCAGTAGTTAAACCCGGCACTATTCGGACTGTTCTGAGCTTAGCTACTTCTCGACATTGGCCGATTCATCAGCTCGATGTCAAGAATGCTTTCTTACATGGTGATTTATCTGAGACCGTTTATATGCATCAGCCTCCTGGGTTTCGGGACTCTGTGCATCCTGATTATGTATGTTTATTGCAACGGTCTTTGTATGGGCTCAAGCAGGCCCCTAGAGCTTGGTTTCAACGATTTGCATCTTATATCACTCGGGTTGGGTTTTCTCATAGTCGTTGTGACACATCATTATTTATATACAGACAGGGGACGGATACTGCTTACCTGTTATTGTATGTTGATGATATTGTTCTCACGGCTTCTTCTGAGAGTTTGTTGCAGCAGATTATTGGATCCTTACATCAGGAGTTTGCTATGACAGATCTGGGTCCACTTAATTATTTTCTGGGGATCTCTGTTACACTTGATTCTTCAGGGTTGTTTTTATCTCAGAAGAAATATGCTATTGAGGTTTTGGAGAAAGCACATATGGTTAATTGTAATCCTAGTCGGACTCCCGTTGACACTGAGTCTAAACTAGGGGATGATGGTGATCCGGTATCTGATCCTACTTTATATCGGAGTCTTGCAGGTTCTCTTCAATATCTCACATTTACTCGCCCAGATATATCTTACGCCGTTCAGCAGGTTTGTCTTCATATGCATGATCCTCGAGAGCCACATTTCTCGGCTCTTAAACGGATTTTGCGGTATGTTCGGGGTACATTAGACTATGGGCTACATGCTTGTTTGCATCTTCTACTACATCCTTGGTTGCTTATTGGATGCGGATTGGGTCGGTTGTCCTACCACTAGAGATCCACTTCGGTATTGTTTATTTCTTGGCAACAACTTACTCGTGGTTTCTTAAGCTTCAACATACGCTTTCTCGCTCTAGTGCGTGCAAGTATCGTGGTGTTGCCAATGCCGCTGTTTTGAAACTTGTTGGTTACGGAATTTACTTGGAGCGCACACCCTTTGTCTTCAGCTACGCTTCGCTCATCGTGGATAATGTTAGTGCTGTCTACTTATCTTGTAATCCGGTTCAGCATCAGCGTACGAAGCACATTGAGATTGACATTCATTTTGTTCGAGACTTGGTTGCTACTGGTCAGGTTCGGGTTCTACATGTTCCTTCTCGTTATCAGTATGCAGACATTTTTACGAAAGGATTGCCCTCCACTTTGTTTGAGGAATTTCGCACCAGTCTGAGCGTCCGGTGCCCTCCCGCTTCGACTGCGGGGGAGTGTTAGCCCATATTGTATTATTATATTATTGTATCTGGCCCATGTCCATATCTAGGCCCTTCTCTAGGATGTTATATATATGTATTCAATGTATCATCAAGGGACAGAAATGAAAAGGAGTTCACTCCTAATATCACTCCTGATATTACTCCCAATATGTCTCTCAATATCTCTCCTGTAAACATGCTCCTGTAAACAATAACTTGCAGTTTTGAAGTATTAATATTAGCTAATATTAGCCTAAATGAGGAACAGTAGATAACTTGTAGTTAATGTGTATGGGTTACTGCAACTTTTTTTCCCACATTGATTTGATTATGTCGTTTTTTGTGTATAACCTTGAGGCTATGGATCACAGCCCTCATTTGATCATTTTAAATATTATCATTCGCAGCGACTCACCAATTTATTTATTTGTTTTCTGATTTGCTTTCCTTAATTGATGCAGATCTAATATGATACAGTAGAAATGCCTTAGTTTGGCCTTAGTTTTGTTTTTTTGAGTAGACTGGAGCTTGACGTGCTTGTTGTAGGACCTTAGATATATCAACCTTATCACTTTACCAAGCAAACCCAACACACGTAACCCAAGTTACGCGTATAAAACGTGAAACACAAACACAAACAAAGCTTAGAAATAAGATGAGAAAGATGGTGACTTGAATATGAATTCGTGTATGTGAGAGGATAAGATAAACACAATAAAGTTGTATATTCCTTGAGAGAGAAAATACACACACACACACACACTTTCAAGCACACCCTTCAAATGACATACTTGAGGGGTATTTATAGTAAGAGAGATGATGCCCTAAGGCTTGGCCATGGGCCTTGTATGGGCTTCGTATGGATTGGATTGGACATGGATTGATATAAGGCTAGCTTAACTAAACTAATACCCATTTAGCTTAGTCCAATCCACGAGACCGTTGACTATTCTATCACGATATCTAACACACGTTACAAAGTTCCTAAATGTGAATGACCATCACTTCTAATAAAAACTATTAAGGCTAACACTTGTCAAATTGAGGCGTGCAACCAGCTTATGAGTCTGCAGTTTAATCCAACTGGTATCAGTTGATTTACTTTTAGTTTGTTATATTTCACCTGCTTAAAATTGCCCATGTAATAAACAACCTTGTTCAACTGATGAGAACGTGATTGATCACCAGCAGGTTTATACACTTGTTTCTGTCATGACTGTATTTAGGCAGTTGTGTGTTCTTACTTTCGGAATGCAAGGCATGTCCTTCAGAATCTTGATTGTTTGCAACAATTATTATTTTGAATAAATTATGGAAGTATAAATGCAAAAACATAGTATAGACTGTCATTATTATTTTTAATTATTTATATGTTATTAAAATAACTACTATTATTATTATTATCAAAGTAAACTAAAAAAAACATGATGAATGCTGAAATCATGGATATGGTCTATTAATATCATTGTTTAAAACTGAGGTGTCCGCATTTTTTGAGTTTTCGTTACGGATATGGTCTGTGACATAGATACGGTTAGTTTAGAGTCGTTAATACTTAAATGTTATCGTGTTAGCATTTGATGACCGTTTTCGTCTTTTCACTCTAAGCAGGTCCTTGCGTCCTCTACCTTTTTAGTCATTCTCAACCTCCTTTATACCATCTTCAACGTCAAAAGAGTTTTGTTAACACCAACCTTAATAAGCTAAACACCCAGAGAAATATGCAGTTCCATCCTAATTTTAGATCTCAAAATAGAAAACGCTATGTTTGATTGTTTAGTCGAATCTAACATCCACTCGTTGTTTGGTTCTCTCTCACCCCTCTAAAACAAAGTCTTATATTTTTTGAGATTTTATATTAACAAGATACCCAACTACTTAAAATACTTATTGGTTTTGAAATACGTTTGTAGTGTGGAATAGCTAACTTTGTCATGGTTGATTGAGACAGCTTAAACTTATACACATTTTTTAATAGAAGGGAGAAGCTTGGGAAAGCGAGAGGTATAGAGTTTGAAAGGTATAATGGTTACTCAAACCATAGTGTCAATCTCCGACACAAACGCAAGGAAAGATTTATTTACCTCTTATAATTTCCTTGACCATTATGTATGACTACACCTTATCCTGGACCTTCGACACATTATGTACGGAACACAAGACTGGCAACAGATGGTAGTAGATACAAAAGAAAATTAGACGGAAAATTGTCGATTCAGTTATGTAATGTATGTATTTGTGATCGGATGTGTATAAGCAATACTCATATTCAATTTTTTTAGGGTGTGTACAATCTCAGCGAAGCGTTTCAGGTAATACCTTTTTCCCTCATGCTCTTTGAAAAATACAAACTTATTAGGTTTCAAACACATATGTTCAGTGTTTGAGGTATGTCTTGGACTTATTAAGTTAATTCGAAATGTTAGTCATTAAACTAAGAAACTAATTTAAGAATGTTTATAGTTTTTTTAGTTGTTTCATGACTACAACAATAAACTAGCTCAACTGGGAGCTTAGTTCAGGAATTCCACCACTTCCAGCCACCTCAAGTCAATTCTCGGCTCGTGGAAAGAATGTTCGAGAAAGGTGACTCATTTCTAGACTATGATTTTATATCTTTGTATGATGATCATATAACCTGATATTTTAGTTTTTGTACTTTTAGGAATTAGTAGTTAGTTGATAGATTGACCAAAACAAGAAAGTTTCATGAGAATACCGACATATGTTATACAATATGAAATAGGAGTAATGGTTACTTGCTTTGTTTGAAATATTTTGGCTAGGTGTAAATATAATCCTCACAATTACCCATGACCCGTTGTGATTTTCTTTCGATGCTAAGATAGTGTGGTGATGTAAGCTCTTTGTATACCAAACTTATTGTGACGGATAATTTCGCATTTGGATCAGGTGATATATTACCCAACGACACTCTTATTTGGAGATTGAAACCACTTATATTCTCTGCTCCTTATGCTAATCCTCATGTTGAAGCCATTACAGTTGAAGTGTTGATATTGGCCAGGTTATTCCTTCTTCACTTTGACAGTTTATACAACTATTTATGTATAAAACCAGATGGGGCAACATACTCTTGCTTCTGAATTTGGCTATGGGTCAACACTTACTCATTTATTGAATCACACATGCCCCTGTATTTGGCTAAAATATGTTGCCCCTGCTGGTGAAACCTATCATAATGACTTCATTGTTCATCTATAGGCCATCCACAGATTATTAGGCTAAATCTGGAAAGCTATGGTTGTTGGCTGATTCAATACATGCAACTGTGTATATATATTAGAAGTTAGAATCAGTGTACTCTCTTACCTTAAAATATCTAAATGTAAGGGTGTTTGGTTATGCTATATACGGGTGATTTGGTTGCAGTTGGAGGGTGTTTGGAACATGTTGTAATAGAGTGTTTGGTTGTTCCAGTTCACACCACTGTTAGGGTGAGCAATGTTAAACACTACAATATCATCTGTCGATGATACCCGCGTCACTATTGACTATTTTGGAAATATTGAATAATATAATTAAAAATATATGATCATCATACAAAGATATAAAATCATGGTCACTCCCTTGACAACATTCTTTATAAGTTGTCCAAGGTACATTATGTCTATATAATTAAAAATATTGGAGGGATAGTTTGTTTATTGAATAATATATTTTATCTCTGACTTAGCAGGCCGTGTCGAGGATCAGATATAATTGCTTTCAAGCAAAACTTAAGAAAATCGATATTAGGGAACTTGCAACGAGCTCACTTGCAGGTGGACACATACAAATCAGCAGAGGAAATATATGGCTATGTTTGTGATATATTCACATAATGGTTAACATTTAGAACCCATAATACTCAGCTATTTTGATGAGCTTTTAGAATGATGGCTTTTACAGTTATAAAGTTTGTTAGGGGTTTTAGGATTTGTTACCGGACATGAGGCGTGTCGAGGAGCGTATATAATTAATGTCAAGCAAAACTTAAGAAAATAGATATTAGGGAACTTGCAACGACACGTACAAATCAGCAGAGGAAATATATGGGTATGTTTGTGATATATTTACATAATGGTTAACATTTAGAGCCCATAATACTCGGCTATTTTGATGAGCATTTAGAATGATGGATTTTACAGTTATAAAGTTTGTTGGGGGTTTTAGGATATGTTACCTGGACATGACGTCGTTTGCGTATTACATTTCGGGTATTGGTTGTTGTTGGCAAATTATCATCCTAGGAATAGGTATTTGTTACATACTGCGATTGACGGTAGTGATGATGAGCGGTTGAGATCCAATGGGTTGGTTAGATCCGTAACAACTTATTATTACTTTATTTGCTATAAGTTTGTTGGGAGTTTTAAATTTTTTTTTGTAAGTTAAATTCATATCGGTTTGAGTACAATCTGATAATTTTTTTGCATCTAATCACATTAAGTTTTAATTTGTTATCACAGAAACATGATAAGTGCTAGCGAACGAACCTTCAACAATCATGACAGCAGCAACGAGTGCAATTCTCACCATACGTCCTCGATAGTATCGATAAATAGTTTCGCGACTAAACCGATAGCTGGGAAGTTTTTGTCGGCAGGTAACCTCAATTTCTATATTCTTAAGTAGGGAGCAGACTCAACATTTGTTTGTAATAGACGGTGTTTTGCTGTTTGAACAGAGCCAATTATCAAGGACAAAAAGGGCATATGCTTGAATGAAGTATACGAGCTTTATGTTCTTATTTGTATACAGAATTATTCTTTATCCACCAAGATATAAAGACTCTTTAAGAAGAATTTTAACTTATCTTCACCTAGGGGATATAATTTTGTCGGGATATTGTGAATTCCGTGTGCCAGATGTTGATGGTAGCATGATCAGCGTTGGTTCTATTGAGGGGAATGATTTCGCTTTAAATCTGAAAGTGGACTGAAAGCTACCACTTGATATGCCCTCTGTTTAGCTGTCTTTCTGGTTGAATTTGTGCTTAATATGAGAAATAAGAGATGATCAAGTTGTGTTTTTCATTGAGTTAATAAGCACTTCTTATTGCTTTGACTGAGACAAATAAGTTATGCTTAGCTAAGTTGTCTTTGATAAGTTTTTTCAAGTTAGCATTTTCTTAGTTCTATATACAAACAAGTTTTTACAAAGTTAGCCAAATACATATAATTTGGTCCTTATATGAAGCAGTACAACGAATTTATTACATTCAAAATGCAATCTCAAACATCAGATAGAGAAACGTCCTACTTTTCAAATATCATCGAATAATGATCAAATTAGTATCTAGATATGCTCACCTTCAAAATAACAGATTTCAGAGAGTAAATCTCCATATCATCTGACGACGACGATTCAAATTAGTTCCAAACTGTTCGAACACCTTAACGTTCGAATTTTTATGGCATGTCTTCCAAGTTTTGTCACTTGAACCCGATAAGAGGTCGATTTTCACAAGTAAAATACTTAGAACTAATCCCTAAAATTTGTGTGAAACTTACTCGAGTTTCTCTTTAAACAACCGATCGTTGTTCGATTAACACACTAAAGATTGTGGTCATGCTGAAAAAAATCATAAAAAGTAGCATGTGAGGTGTTTATGGTGTACGTGAACTACAAAATATGAATGTTTTATCATGCGTCCATGATTCGTGAAAGGGCAATATGACGTAGCTTAATCATACATAATGGCGAGCTGAGAGTCCGTTTTTATTGTATTTCATTACATAGTTTCAAACTTCTTACAAATTATAAAACATAACACAGAAACATGATCATGATACATTACATAAAAAAAGCTTATGACAAACAAATACACATTTTATTCATATATTATAACGTGCCCATCATTTTGGGATCATCAACATGCTAAAGGGTGAGTAGCGATGACTTGAACAACGAGTAGTCCTTCATCGCAACCAAGGATGATCCTATTTACTTTACAACATTATTACTCCCTCCGTCCCAAAATTATAGTCCCTGTTTGACTTTTTCGGTCTTTATTTCACAACTTTGACTTTAAGTATTTTTGTTTGTGTTATATAATACTTTATGCAAGTTATATGAATGGATTGTGTTTTAAATGTATTTTCATTTGGTATAATTTTTGTCAACTATTATATAACACAAACAAAAATACTTAAGGTCAAAGTTGAAAAGGAAAGACCGAAAAAGTCAAACGGGGACTATAATTTTGGGACGGAGGTAGTAGTTTTTAACTTTTGAATCAAGTAAATAAAATGTGCAATGTGGTTAAAATACAAGGGACTTACTCAGATGAGTTGAATAGTAAACATTATATCAACAATGGGTTCTGAATATTAATGGTTATTTTTACTTGAACAAATGACAAGAATTGTGTTGTTAGCGGAAATAATATTTTAACTTCAACGTGTTGGAATGATAAATTATTTAGAAACGCAACAAGCTGAAAAGCCTCATGTATCTACAGGAAGTACATTAACTGATTTTTTAAAATCAAAACAGATTTATGATTTAAATACAAGACATATTACTAATATATAAATTTTTAGAGTGACACATTATGGGGTGTAGATAGCTAGAACGACTTATAGGAACAGTACTACATTAGTGCAATAAAAGTATTATGACAAAAAAATAGATTGCGTATTTTTGTTCATCCTTTACTACTTTTCCTTTGTCAAAATCAAAACTAAAGCAAGAGGCCTCATTTAGATTTAAGCCATATGAACATCTAGCCCATTATACTTCATCTTTGGAAGAAATTGAGTCTCGATATCTGTTGGAGACTATGATCAAGCAATGAAGCTATCCCAGAAACTTAAAAGTCTGGCGGTTGATGGTAAGCTCAAAGGAGTTAACATCTCAACCACTAGAGCATCACCAAGTTTGTGATAAATTTGACAAACTAAAATACAAAACAACTAAATCCAACCTGAATACCATATTTACATAATATTTAACCTAATTTCACACTTTATATACTAAAAATTATATTCCATCCGTAACTTGTCACCGCTACAAATATTTTATGAAATTTGTTCATTCGTGTATCAATAGTTTGTATAGCATGTGTGTATTAAATGAGGTAATTATTTGCTTCACCATCATTGCGTTATTAGTGTTATAAATCCGCAGATCCGTAAATTGAGTATCAATTATTTGTTTCTGTATCGAAGTTAAAATAATGGAGTGTATCAAAATTAGTTTCAGTAATGAATGATCGAGTAGTTGCAAGTGAGTCATTGCTGATTAATGGTGTGTATTAACTTTGTTTTTCATTATCTGACTAGAGTAATCTTAGCTCACAATTTAATTGACATACTTTTTTTTCTTTCATATTATTACGTGTATATAAAAAAAACACTATGTTTTACGATACATATTTTTTATTAAAGTTTTAGTGATATACCCCGGGGAAGATCATTCCTGCACCATTCATTCCCTCCTAAATTCCGAAAACCCTAACTTCTGTGTGCTTCATCATCTTTTGGTTTATGTTACAATAAATAAAATAATAATTAATAGAAGTTGCTATTTTTTTGTCCATTTGATTTGTGTTTTTGTTGTTACAGACATTGAGATCTGTATTTTTAAATTCTTATTAAAAGCTTATAGTCATGTTCTTATAAAACATAAACATGTTGTGCGATAGAATGTATTCATGTTTTCTCTATTAGTTTTCTTATTTTAATTTGCAAGGTCAAACTTTTCGTTATCATTTTTTTTATAGGTCATTATATTTTTTTTTGGTAAAGGGTATTTTTCATTATCATTTGGCTGCTTATATCTCATTGAACCAGTTTTGTCTTGCTTGATCAAGAAAAAAACTTAGTATATTTATTCGATTTTACACCATTGTTGGTTTCTAATTTGTGCTCCAAAAATCAATTCAGATGTGTCTTACCCCAAGTACCCAAATTAGGACGTTTCTATGAGATCTTGGTTTAATAACTAAATAAATATAATTAACAGAAACAAAATAATAGTAATAAATGTTAATAATATTATCAAATGTAAAAGATGTTCATGATTAATATTGTTATAAACAAATGTTAGAAAGTAGTTACCTCCTTTTAGCCGTTTTATGGATTATTGTAACATCAATTATAGTTCTTAACCGTTTAATTTAACTTTTAATAACTTTTTACTATATATTTGTTCTACTAAATCCTAAAAATAAAAACCACAAATCAAAATACTTACCTGCTTTTAGTCGTTTAATGGATTATGGTAACATCAATTATAGATCTTAACCGTTTCATTTAACTTTTAATTACTTTTCAGTATATATTTGTTCCACTAAATCCTAAAAATAGAACCACAAGTCATACCCGTCCATCGGACGGGTTTTGACACTAGTGTATATATATATATATATATATATATATATATATTAAACTCTTGTTTAATCAGAATAATATCTTTTTGTATAATATGTTACGTTTGACTATTGATTTTAGCAGAATATAAGTTTAGTATAAAACTCTTAATCCATTTATTTATTCTTAGCATACATGTTTTTTACAAACTTAGCGGATGTAAAAAAACCTCATATATAGCATTATATACCCCATGGTCGATTTAAAAAAAACTCATATATGGCATTTAAAAAGACTAGATATTATTAGCATACATGTTTTTTTGACAAGGTTGGGTGATGTACAAAAATCATATATGGTTTATGTTAAAAAAAACCCTTCTGTTTTATGGTTTAGTAAGACATACCGTAAATATACATCATGTTCTAATTAATTGTTTTTATAATTGTTGTAGATGAATCTGATATTGAATTATATGAGACTGATCCTAATTTGCCCCCACTCCAAAAGGTACCCCGTATTGGGCCCCAGATATTCCCAAAGATGAGAAACCTAAGTGGGGTGATATTTTTGTCACTTTTGAGCTTACTTATGACATGTATTTGGAATACTCCCAGAAGGGTAGGTTCAACATCCGTAAGTCAAATATAAAACGTAATAACAAGGGTGAAATCACACATAGGTACATATTATAACAGAGCTGGTAAACGAAGATCGAAAGTTGAAGTAAATACATTGAAGGAAGGTGAGGAAGAAGAAGAAGAAGAAGAGAGAGAGAGAGAGAGAGAGAGAGAGAGAGAGAGAGAGAGAGAGAGAGAGAGAGAGAGAGAGAGAGAGAGAGAGAGAGAGAAAACTGTCTCTAAGGCATGTAATTTTCCTACAAAGATTGGTTTGAGAGCTATTTGTGGGACAACAGCTTATAAGGTTTTCGACTTTGTGTAAAATCACAATCATCAACTTATGAATGAGAACAATATGGATCTATCACGAGCTCGAAGACAGTTGCAATTTGGTGATTGCGTCTTTATTCACCGCGCTTCTCTTTCCAATGTAGGTCCTACTAAAGCACACCGTCTAAAAGTAGCTCTCATGGGTGGTTATGATAAAGTGCGTGGAACACCCATGGATTGGAGGAATTTTAGGCGTGCTGTCAACTCATTTGTTAGAGACAGGGATGCACAAATGCTAGTTGACAAGATGATTAATAGGAAAACCATGTTACCGAATTCAGTTTTGAATATCATATTGATCACGAAGAGTTGGTCAGTTTGTTTTGGGCTAACGAAACGTTGAAGTGCAACTATGTTGTTTTTGGTGATTTGATGCTACTTTCAGGACTAACAAGTAAATTTCACATTTATTTATTTTTTCATTACTTAGGCGCATTAATTTTGATTTTTAACAATTTTTTTTCTAGGTATAATTTTGTTTTTTTTCTTCCTATTTACTGGTATTGACCACCATAAAAAATGCGTAACATTTGGTGCTGCTTTGTTGTGCGATGTAACTTACGAATCATATTGCTGGATGTTAGAGGCGTTTTTGAAAGTTCATAGTAAGTAGCCACCGCTTGCCCTTACAGACCAAGATGTTGCTTTAAGGAAGGTTGTGTAATATGTATTGCATCATTCTATTGTGGGTCGAGTGAAACTATGCAACTCAGTTTGCGAAATGAATAAGGTATGTAATATGTAAAATTATGTGTATGTAATATGTACTGCGTCATCCTATTGTGGGTCGACTGAAACTGTGCTCAATTTGCAAAACGAATAAGGTGACTGCACTCTGAGAAAGTTTACATATATGATCAGTGAACAAAGAAGTGATTGTGTTTTAGTTAAGATTTAAGAAGTTTTTTGTATAAATATTTGTGCTTTGATGGAAAGTGGTCATCAAAGTGCTGATCGAACATATTAATAAGGTACCGTATTACATGCATGTGTGATGCCAGATGAGATCATGAGTTCATAGCTTTGAATTGGTACAAATATTTGTTCTTTTTTTACAGTTAGAATGTAAGGTTTCATAAAGAAACAAAAAGTATATATGCTGATATGATAGTCCTTTTAGCTTCAGATAGACATATTATGCATATGCTCTTTAACAAAAAACTTGAGAACAATGTAAAAGAAGACTTATATATGCATCCTTTTCCCGGGCGATACTAACAGCGCCAGTAGTGTGAACATAGACTTGGCTATCTCTTGCTTTCTTCCAATTTGCTGAGAATTATTGTGATTTAATTAATTGAAACACATGTAATCGAGGTAAGTAAGCTAAATTTCAATGATTCAATTAATTGAAAACAAGTGTTAATAATGGAGGTAAGTAAGCTAAAGCTGAAAATAGAAACTGATATGTAATTGATATTGAGCTCATATGGTATGAATGATGAACATAAAATTAACTCGATAAAAACGAGGCAAAACACGTGAAAGAAATAAATTTGTTGTTTGAAGTAATTATGAAAGTAAATGGCATTTTTCTGTAGCATACCTTTGTTTTAGGTGCTTTGAGATAACTTTTATAAGATTCCCACTGGTGATCAATGAAGTATAGTGATGCTTCTACTAAGTCGAGTGCTTGCAACATATCATCATCGGTATATTGCATCTCTTCATCAACACACCTCAACCATGTCTTCCACACAAGCTTCCACCACTCACATCTCCAAGAAGCCTAAGATCACCATCAAACCACCAACTACTAATTCTACCATCTTCATTGACTAAACCAAAGATGAGGCAACCATAGCACCTTCCCAAAGCACTCCTGGCTCACCATCACCACCTAATGCTCCATAAAAAACACCATCCACTAGAGGAACTTCATCTTCTTCCTCTTCCATTAGGCTTTGGCAACCAATAGATGTTACCTTTACCCTCTCACCCATAAGTCCTTTTGACTTTGCATATCCTACACCATCATCCTCACTATCTCCACCACCACCTCCAATCATGGGCCACCCAGTCCAACTTCACCCGGTTGATGTTCGTAGCACTAATTGCCTATGTTGTATTCACAACCGCAACCTCATTTTCTCTCCTTGAGATGAACTACATTTTATGTTCTCTTATGTTGAGTACCTCTTGACACCACCTTCCGCACCACTCACACCACCACCTGCATCAACCCAAAGGCCAACCAACTAAACATCTTTATGTTTAGTTTTCATGAGTAAATGTTAGGACCCATTTTGGAAGAAGAATCAAATCTTAGGGCCTTCAAGTCACTATAGATTATTATGTCCTTCTTGTAGTTTTTTATTTTTATGTTATAATCATAATCATATTTTAAGTATGATATCTTGTTTAATCAATCGATGGGATTTTTTTTTATCTTGGTTGGTTTAATATATGTATGTGGTTTGGCTATTTGTTTTAAGCCATAATTTTATATTTAATGGTTGGATATTTTCTACTAGTTAGATATACTGTATTTGTCGTCTAACTTATTTTTGTAGCAAGAAACCATTGCTCGATTCCTTGGTGCCCTCCAAACGAGGGGGAGCATACATCAAATCGGAGTCTTAGTGTCGTCTCGACATTCTTTTTCCTTCGACAAAAAGAGGGAGAAATGGGATAAACTCAACTTCAAAACTTGTCACTAATAATTTTTAAATAAAATAAGTTTATATTTTGTCATCATCAAAAGGAGGAGATTGTTAATACAAACAATGTCTAAAAAGGTTATTTCTATTTTTCGACATCTCTACGTTTTGATAATAACAAAATGTAAAAACGTCTTACGTCAATATTAACGAGGAGATACTCGTTTATTCAGTATTGGACCGTCTATAGCAGTAATATCCGTTTTATTAAGTTATTTAGTAATTCCTTTTGGGGATCATCTTGTTTTAGCCGATCTCAGTATCGGTGTTTTTTTATGGATTGCTATTTCAAGTATAGCTCCTGTCGGCCTTCTTATGTCAGGATATGGCTCCAATAATAAATATTCTTTTTTAGGTGGTCTACGAGCTGCTGCTCAATCAATTAGTTATGAAATACCATTAACTCTATGTGTGTTATCAATATCTCTACGTGTGATTCGTTAAGACATAAATTTGACCCTACTTTTTCTTTCTAGGAAGGAAATGTCATGAGTTGAATATATATTTTCGTTTTTTATTCATTATTCGGGGGTTGATGAAGGAAACCAGATAGTTATATGAGTGAAAGAAACGGCTTATAAATTTGCAGTAAAAGATTGAATCTCATTTCCTATGTACAAGAGTTAATAAAAGTAAACATTAAGTATTAGAGACTGTTTACCCCAAGATTGATTGATTAATCATGATGACTTGAAGCGGGTTCAAAAGATCTACTTTATGAGGTTTTTACTATCTATTAGCATATGTATTACCCAAAAGTAGATTGATAAAAATAAGTGGATAGCTAGGAACACTAAGGTACACAAAGGATTCGTAATAGAGATTATGTAAGTGTATTTTTTGTGTATAAAAGAATTATAATTGGGGCTTTAAATTGGTAGAAATGATCAAGGAGTACTTCCCACGATTCCGATCCAGAGTATACTTCTATTTACCGATTAAGTAAATAACTATCAAGAACGAAGTAATCCTTTAACTTTGTTTAAGGTCCCCTTTTTTTGAAAAAGGAGAATAGGAACGAAAAAAAAGAAAGACTGAATGCGCTAGAAAAAAATATCTTTTTTTCTTTCTCTATATAGAGATAGAATTCGTGTCATGATTCATGAACTAATGCAAGGTCTAATTGGATTTCGTAATTGAAAACGTTAGGTTGAAATATCTATAGATATTGTTACAAGAAAGATTTTATTCAAGGATTAAGTTATTACTCAACAAAGAGGAATTTAAATTATTAAAAGATAAGATGAATTCAGAAGCACTTTATTTTATTATAGTATAAATAGTATAGTATAAATAAATATAGTAGATAGAATTCCAGTGTCTAATGGGGACCTTACAATAGATTTCATTTTATCTCTATTTATCCTACAAACATATCAAGAAAAATAAATAAGGACGGGTCCTTAGATTTATTTGTGACCTTTGAGGAGCCGTATGAGGTGAAAATCTCATGTACGGTTCTGCAATAGGGGTGGGAACAGTGATGTTATCATCCACTATGATTATCTAACAGTTCAAGTACCGTTGATATAGTGGAAGCGCAGTCAAAATATGGTTTTTGGGGATGGAATTTGTGGCGTCAACCTATAGGATTTCTAGTTTTTCTAATTTCTTCCCTAGCAGAGTGTGAACGATTACCTTTTGATTTACCAGAAGCAGAAGAAGAATTAGTAGCAGGTTATCAAACCGAATATTCCGGTATCAAATTTGGTTTATTTTACGTTGCTTCATATTTAAATCTACTAGTTTCTTCATTATTCGTAACAGTTCTTTACTTGGGGGGTTGGAATCTTTCTATTCCATACATATTTGTTCCCGAGCTTTTTGAAATTACTAAAAGGGGTAGAGTCTTTGGAACAATAATTGGTATCTTTATTACATTAGCTAAAACTTATTTGTTCTTGTTCATTCCTATCGCAACAAGATGGACTTTACCGAGGCTGAGAATGGACCAATTATTAAATCTTGGATGGAAATTTCTTTTACCTATTTCTCTAGGTAATCTATTATTAACAACTTCTTCCCAATTTCTTTCACTGTAAAAATACTTCTATATTCATGACTTGTCCCAAACAAGAGAAAGAAACAAGTATCCTATTTTTTATAGATATTCACGATATGTTCCCTATGGTAACTGAGTTCATGAATTATGGCCAACAAACAGTACGAGCCGCAAGGTATATTGGTCAAGGTTTTATGATTACCTTATCACACGCGAATCGTTTACCTGTAACTATTCAATACCCCTATGAAAAATTGATTACATCCGAGCATTTTCGCGGCCGAATCCACTTTGAATTTGATAAATGCATTGCTCTATTCGGGAATCTCTGGATCTATGCTTATTTTCAACTCCCCGAAGCATTTCGTCGCTTACTACGCCCTTCCTCGTCTCTGGGTGCCTAGGTATCCACCGTAAGCCTTTCCTCGTTTGAACCTCGCCCTTAATTTTAAGGCTATGCCATCCTAAGGTGTTGCTAAATGGATGGATCTTATCAACGTCCATGAATGATAAATAATAGATTGAACCGCCGAATCGAAAAAATTGGGTGCTATCATATAGCTTTGTATCGGCTAAGTTCACGAGTTGGAGATAAGCGGACTCGAACCGCTGACATCCGCCGCAGGGTAAACCACCGCCTCTCAGGTCCCCCGACTGATTCTACCATAGAGGCCAACGATAGACAATAACTCCCCCCCGAACACAGCTTACAACTTTCATCGTACTGTGCTCTCCAAAGAGCAACTCTTCTCAAAATCTCACTCAAAAGGTGCTGAATTGGAATCCCGTTCTAAATCTAACTAAGGATTCTTGTGGTTCCGGAGGATCCAGCTACAGGAGAACCAGGAACGGAGAGCTTTCCCCCCTTTTTCGCCAAGTTTTTAGTCGTAATATTCCATTTTGATGTAAACCACTCAAGGTAAGAACAAAGAAATTTATAATTTGACAAATGATTAAATGATTAAATTTTGTTCAAACACTTCACATTTTTAATGTGACAAAACATTTTTTCAAAAATACATTTTACAAATTACTTCTGAATTAAAAAGAAATATTTTATTAAGAAAAATTAATTCAAAAATAGCAACAAAATAAATATTCACCACTAAAAACAACAAATAGAGCGTGTTTATCTGAGATGGTACCATTAAACCCGACGGTAACGTTGAATTTAACGGTAACATCTGCCATTTTACGGTACCGTCACCTGTAACGGCTATTTCTTTCTTGCCTATAAATACTGGACCATTTTATAGATTTAAGGTATCCTTTCATATACAGAAATTTCTGATCTAAATCCACCCTTTTCTAATCTTGATTCTTTGATCATTTAGTTAGGCTATTTTTGTTTAAGAGTGATCCAATCATCCAACTAAGTGATCACCTTCATTCCACTACTAGTGCAAGAGAAGAACATCGTATCGAGAAGATACAAAGTGTTGTAGGGTTAGTGTAGTGCACTCGTAACATTTGTTACGTACTTGTTGTATATCATTATACATCAAGTTGTTTACCATCTTGTTTGGTTAGATTGCGTGGATCATTGTGATGCTATAGATACCGAGAAGATCTTGTGTAGCTTTTGTTGATAGTTTGTAGATCAGGTAGATCGTGAGTAGGGGGTAGATCTTGAGTAGAACGGGTAGATTGTAAGTGAGATTGGTAATAGCAAGATTAGTACTCGGCATTTAGCTTAGTGTTAGAAATCGTGATAAGCGACGTTTTATGGTTTTCTCCACATGAAGGGAGTTTGTTGACATAGTGCATTGAACTCTCGAGTTGGGTACTCGAGGAGTGGAGTAGGGCGAAGAGGAGCTTCATTACCAAACCACTATAAATCTTTATGTCTCGGTTTGATCTTTCCAACTCTCACTCTTTATCTTGCACTTTATATTTTACAGTAGTTATTGATTGTTTACTTTAGTGTAGCTATATTGTGTTCATATTGCAATTGATTGATTTTACAAAAGCTCGAATCAATTTTTTCAAAAAGTAAATTTTATAACGACGTTAAAACGCTAAAACTAGTAAACCCCTCCTTCTAGTTTTTCATGTAAACTAATTGTGACCAACTTAAGGTATGTAAGGTTATTTGTGTGTTGAATGATAATAATGAAGCATGCTATGATGGTTTAAGTTGAATGTGAATGATGCTTATTTGATTTATGAGATATAATGTTATATTGACAACTCTTTACTTACTAAGCGTTTTCGCTTACCATTATGGTTGTTGATATTTTGTGTAGGATGATCGCGATGATAGTAAGGTCTTGAAGTAAAGGCCTATGACTAAGAGGTAGAAGGTTTGGAAGTGATTTGGTATATGTTTAGGAGCTTAGTACTAGATACCGAGCTCAATCAATGTTGATCCCCCAAGTGTCATAAACGGTTTGTTAATGTTGTTGTCAAAGTGTCTTGGTAAAGTGAAGTGTAACTGAGGATTTTTGGTCAAACGGGTCAAGAATTTTGGGAAACAATGTATCTAGTATATTTTTAGTTTAATGTCGATTACATGTGTTTAAATATAGGTCTAAACGGGGTCATTTTGAGAAAATAGTGCACAAAAGGGGTTCTTTAGTGCACAAGAGGGTAGTGCACATGAGGGGCCGGGGGGGGGGGGGTTGTTCTTAGTGCATAAGAGGGTAATAGTATACAAGAGGAGACCTTAGTGCACATAAAGGGGATCCTTAGTGCACAAGAAGGGTTTTCCAATTTTTGGTCATTTTTTTATATTGTATAAAATCAACCGTGGCTCGTTGGAAGTCGTGTCACCTATCATTTTAAAGGTAACCGGGTTTAGTTTAA
This sequence comes from Chrysanthemum makinoi, assembly GCA_910596185.1. Lineage (NCBI taxonomy): Eukaryota > Viridiplantae > Streptophyta > Magnoliopsida > Asterales > Asteraceae > Chrysanthemum > Chrysanthemum makinoi. Next base: position 144,790,102 of record OU343222.1, read on the forward strand.
TTAAAAATATTCTTAATGTTTAGTTTGTTATAGATCGTTCTCAGTTCGTTAAAGAGTAACATGAGGTCAATTTTGAGTCATGTCGTTTTCGTGAAACGTTTAAATTTTTAGTCAAATCGGGCACGGGGTGTAACAGACATGACACGTAATGTCAAAACATGAATGAAAGTTTCCTTGTTACTCATAATTAATATTACATTATCAAATTAACTTGGAGGCTGACCAGGTTAACCCTGTCTTTCGTATCATCATACATAGTTCATGTTACACGTAACTAAACATATAAAAGATTATTCACAAGATAGTGAATACCAAAAATTTGTATGTACACCAGTCTTAGACATCTTAGAGATGCCTGCACAGTCAAACAAACTACAATATCGCATATTGGTTCATGTACGTCCAAGGAGAATATGTCGTAACCTGAGCGGTAGTTAGTTACTTTTATTGATCACTAGTGTGCTAGTTATTGCAAACACTTAATGAGCTCAAAACTCGCCATCAACCCTTACGCTTGCAAAATGCTCTTAAAGAAAAAGACATATGAAATGTACACTCTTAAGAGTTAAACTCAAGCCTCACAAACAGTTGAGGTATGACAAATATCAATAAAACATGTCATGATACACGAAATCTATAACGTCTGAGAAACTTGTAGATCCTGAACAAATACTCTTGAGAGAGTTACGTTAGACCTCATAAACAATTGAGGCACGGGAATTACAAGGAATACACATCTTGCATCATGTAACGTTTTAGAGGCTTAAAATAAAAAAATTCATAATGCCTGAGAGGCATATGAACCTGAACAAACACTCTCCATGAGTAACATAAAAGCATCAAAACAAGTTGAGGAAAGACAATCATCAGGCAAACAAGCCCTGACAAACAATACTTGATAAAAAAAAAATACCTAGCGTATTCGACAAACGCCTGAGAGGCTCACTAAAGTAAAATCATTCAACAATGATAAACTTTTCATTAACAAGTTGTGTAAACATACAACTAGAAAATACATAAAAAACTTAAACAACTGAGATTCATACGCACTAGCCCCGGAACAACATTTTATAACTTAGAGACTTATAAATTGCATTAATCAGAAAACAGGTACTTATGAACTACATTACATCACCCTGAGAGGGGACTTATTAATAGACTATTTGAAATACAACAATGACTAATGGAATCTACTTTTAGAGCAGTCGATATCCCTGGGATGAAACCTCCAGGAAAACGTAAGACTAAACAAACAAACTCCCACTTGGCAAGACATCTATTACATAGAGAATGTTATGTGTCAAACTAAATATTGACCGTGATCTCCAAGTTTCCAGAGATAATTGAAATAAACGCAATTCCCTCCTTTCAGAATGATTGCGCCCGTTACTCATAAAAACTCCAGGATACCGAAATGAGGGATCCCCTCTCACTAAAATTTAGGAGAGAGCCCATTAGGCCAACCCATGCCAGTCTTTCGGATTTATAACCCCCACCCTAGCACATCTCAACAGCATGGTCTGGTCGATGTAATCGCGAGTAAGAACCGCTAAGGTAATAATAATCGCAGGCAAGAACCGCCAGGGTCCAATCTAGAAACTCTCAGATCAAATACAAGGGCATAAGGCCAACATAAGTCCTAGACTCCCCAATAGAGGCCGAAACAGTGATCCTTGCTTTACGTACCATACATAAACATCGGGGTGAGCATCGGTCCCGGACCGGACCGGACCTCCAAGACCGAGGACTGAATTAGCCAAAAATCCTAGACCGAGGACCGGACTGAATGTGGTCGGTCCGGTCCGGTCCGGTCTCGGTCGGTCCGGTCCAACAAGGCCAAAATAGTCGGTTTGTGGTCCGGACCAGACCGGACCGAAGACCGAATTAGCCCAAAAGCCTAGACCGAGGACCGGACCGAATGTGGTCGGTCCGGTCCAGTCCGGTCCGGTCTCGGTCGGTCCGGTCCGGTCTCGGTCGGTCCGGTCCGTTCGGATCGTTTGCTCACCCCTACATAAACATGTATTTAAGTAATTTGACTAACTCTAAGCCTCTATAATATTTCATGAGTCCGTTTTAATGGACTTCTGAAAGCTTAGAACTAATAAAAGCTTCAATAAACTTGTGTTATAAACAAAACTACTATAAAAGCTCAAGTTTATAAAAAGCCGGGTAACCAAAACACTAGATTGAAAATGTGATAAACCCATAAAGTGGCCAAATATTTTCTAACACGTATGTGTTGTAGTTGGGCTTAGCCCATAGTCCATAAAATCGTACTTTTAATCTCACCCTCTCCTCTTTACGCCTCTCTCTCTCTCTCTCTCTCTTATCACAAACGCTTGTTTTCTCCTTACCTATATCCTCTCGACATATTGTTACCCAGAAAAAAAATGAATTCGCTAAATCATACAACAGAGCTGCGTTTTGCCAATCCAACACAAATTTTATCAAAAAAAAAAAAAAAAAAAAAAAGAAAAGAAAAAATGACGCGGTTTTTCTTTGTTTTGATACACACAAATGTATTTCCAGTAGACAGATATCTGGGATTACGCCCCTATATAAACTCAGAATTCCTGCATTCTGTTCATGCGTTTCTCTGAACTATAATTCGTAAGTCATTTTTTCTCTCTATTCTCTCTAGTTTTTTCGATCTATTTTATTATGTTTATTAATGATTAGGTTAATTTAAGATTATCTTCTGTTAATTAGTTCTTAAAATCATTTTTTTATTTATGAAATTAGGCTAATTTAGTCTAATCAAACAGTTAATTAGGTCTTAAAATCATTTTTTTATGAAATTAGGTTAATTTAGTCTAATCAAACAGTTAATTAGGTCATTAAAATTGAATTAAATTAATTAAACGTTGACATGAATTGTTTTGTTTATTAATTAAAGCATCTAATTTAGGTTAATTTTCTTATTTTTTCTTAATTAGGTCATAAAAATCATGTTTTTGTATTAAGTTATCTAAATTAAGTTAACTTTAGGCATATTTATTTTTAATTAAGTCCAAAAAATCAATTAAAGTTAGTTAAAATAGATCATGTTACTTAAATTAATTATGTTAATCTCATCCAGTTAATCAGATTTTTGTTTGCGTTAATAATGATAATAATATTGTTTGTTTGTTTTTGTGTGTGTGTGTGTGTGTGTGTGTTATGTTTTATGTGTTACTTGGATAATCTGAATTAGGTTAATACAAATTGCTTATGACAGGTTGAGTACATACCCTCACACATACACTTGCCGGAGGTATTCGTGGAAAGCGTCTCCCTACTATCAGGTTTACTCTTAGGTAGGGGTATGATCTTTCTACATTCCACCTCTCCCAATACCTCGCTTAGGAAGGATTGGGTATTGTTGTTGCTGTTTGTACTGATAGGTAGATGTTTTTTTCTAAACAAACCCATTTTCTATCAACTAGTGTGCTAAAGGGAACATCATCATCCGTATATCAGACAATTTTGGTTATAGAGTGTGTTGGAATATTTTGATCTCATCATGGCATTCTGCCTGTAATCACAAGCAGCAATACCTGTCAATGGTTTATTGTCGTATAAAACATGTGCTTATATGTTTCAATTAGATCATATTAAATTAGGTCATGCTAATATAATTAGTTAGGTTGCTGCAATATTGTGTTGCGTTTTCTTTTTGACTTGTGCTTTTCTTATGACAATTTAGACTTGTTTAAGTAATTTTGTTTTTTCTTGTGAATGAAGGTTTGCGGTACGGGTCGACCAGCAGTTTCTGAGGTGATATACAATACGTAATTTGTAAGTGTTTTTTTGATTTGATGATGTTGTTTCTTAATAGAGGCAAATTGCTTATGACAATTTGCTTATATGAGTTGGAGATAAACCGTTTTGAATTAGCAGTTTGGGATTTGATTATTAAAACCTCTCAGCTTAATTGATTTTGGGTTATTTTACCTGTTAAATGTTAAGTTCTTAAGCAAGCATTACTTTGTGAGTGCGGCACTCACCTTTTTGTTTGTTTTGGAGCCGTTTTGGCGGGGCGTAAATTGCCAAAGGCTCAACATTTCTAGCGTATAATTTCTGTGTTTCCTTACCCCGCAAGCAAATCAAAACACTATTTTCTAAATTGCGCTTTCATGTTAAAGTTGATTATATGTTTCTGCTAATTTCAATAAAGCATAAACAGTTTTAATAAGAATTCGTCAACAACATCTTAATCTGGTCTTCTGCTATAATAATATGGATCTAACTATGTCTACATATTGCTGAACGTTGATAACTGCATTTAGAACAGGACATCACATTTGGGCATTTTGTGTTAGTTTATGGTTTTAACCATGTCTACATATAAGGCATGATGCAAGCTTATGTGATGAGTGAGTTTAATTCAATGCTTGACCCTTTCGACTATTTCAACTTGTGTAATCAGTTTGTACTATGTTGTTTGGATCACTAAGTTGATCACCGACTTTAAATGAATATTTGAGTTTATGGGCGTTTTGTGTTAGTTTCGACTATTTTTCTGATTCAAAACTGGGAAATGAGCACATTCTTGGTCACTAAATCTATGCAGAAATGCTAGTTTCCCCCCCCCCCTTTGTGATATTAGTAAACTATTTTTTTTATATGAACGGGGATATGAAATATTGAGGGTAATCTATTGTAGAACATAACTTGACAGTTGAAATCTTCTAATATATAAACTCATGATTTGGGATCAAACTTGTATACTAGGATTTTTTTGCTGCGGTTGTCTGTTTAAACTGGCGTCCTTACTTTTTAGCTGAGAAACATGCATTTGGTTATTCACTAATCAAGCTCAACTTGGGTGATTTAGTGTCTTTAGCATAAAATGGACTACTATACAAAAGCTTGTAAACTTTGCTATAAAAACTGGTGATTGTAGATCATACCATGGACATTTCAAATATGCTGTGGTGTTTTTTAAATTTGGTATTATAGTATTGATACTAGCATATAAGCAATCTTTGATTTTGACGAAGTTTGTAGATAGTCTAAATTCGGATACTATAGTGTTATTTACTGGTGACTTCGGATTAGCTGAGGTGTTGACCTATCAAGGCGTTTACTGTATACATTAATTTTTTTAATTTCAGGTCTCCAATCTTCATTTTAACATATACCTGGTAGTTCTTAACTAATATAGCTGTTTTTAGATGTTGGATGTTTGACTATTTAAGCAAAGTTCGCATATAGTTAAAGCTTCAAGCTTCAAGGTTTTCGAGCTTTTATTGTGGATCCGTTCCGACACAAAAACTTGGCCTTTTTTTATCTAAAGCTTAGCTGCATAGCCTTTTTAGAAAGAATAGCTAATGTTTTGTAATTTGTAATGAGAAACCATAGCTAATGTTTTGTAATTTGTAATGTTTTGTGACTGTGGCTAATAAACGGATTTTTCATGAATTTGTCAATGCACTGTTAGGCAATGGATTACATGGCTCCCTCTGTGGACACACCTACTCTTCCAGGACCATCTTCTATCCCGCTAAAAATAAGATTTAAAAAGTGGGAAGCGGTCTCAATTTCTACAGGTCAGTATTTCCTAAACCTACTTCTAGTTTTGTTTATTTTGTCACCAACGTTAGTTCAATGTTATACTTATTTTAATTGATGCAGATCCAAAATGCCCCATTTGTTTCAATGATTTGAGGAAGAAATGTGAGTGTCTTTGAATAGTAACTTTATTGATTGGCCTAATTAGTTTAATCAACGTGGTTTTTATACGTATTTGGACATGACCAGGCACTGACTGTAATTCTGAACAAGCTTGCCCACTTGTTGAAGGTAAGTTCTCTATCTGGTCTAAACCTTAATTAGAATAGGGAGATACCGACTCGGTTATAAGTAAATAGGTCAAAATCGCCACCTCTACTCTTATTATTATCCCGGCGCACATTGGACATCTTTTGCTCACATTGTTATACTTGCTATAAGAGACCGACCCGTTATCAGCTTTCCAGCCCGACATGAAATCGATCTTTATATGTCCTTTGCATCTGTTTTCAGTGTAAATTATTATTGAATTCTTTATCCAATCCCCGCAAATCTCTTATTGATTCTGATTCCAACAGGTGAATGCAAAGGCGAGAGCAAGCATATTTTTCATCAGCACTGCATGAAGAAATGGTCGGATAAGTTGAACAACAAACCGATGATCTGCCCTTTAGGTACACAACTTCACTTAATAAATAGTAGAGGTGGCTAAATGGGCGGGTTGGGTGTGTTTGGGCAACGGATCAAAACGGGCCCTGGTCTGAACGGGCATGGATCAAACGGGCAAGGGTCAAAACGAGCTTGGGTGTAATGGGCTTTTCTTTAAAAAATGACCAAAAAAATATTCCCTTACGCCCAGTGGACCCATCTGAAACCCGCCTGTACATAAACGACGCCATGTTACTTTACATATGATTTTTTCGACTATCTTAATATAAATTGATGAAATGTAATGGGGTGGCTTAATGATAATAAATCTGTTTAGTTAAATTGATACTTGAGGAACTAACTGAGTAAATTGATTAAATGTGAAGAGAATCCGTTTAGTTAAATTGGTACTTGAGTAAACTAATTGTTGGATCGATATACTTTAATCAAACTATCTTAACTAGCTTGTTAAGGTTTAATAACCTCGGATAAATCCTAAGTTATTAACAAAGAAACACTGAGCAATCTTTATCAAGTACGCGGAATTTACTTAACAAAGCTAAGAAGAATAACCTTTTATTATAAACTCTAAATCTGCTTATTATGCAGATACTCTAATACAACTCTAAGATAATCGAACTTCTCTCTAAAACACTAATTAACTTGTGAATTAGTAAACTCTAAAACTCATAGACTCATACATCTAATGCCAATCTAGGAGTCCTTTTATAGGCTCAAGGATATCCTAGTCGGTTTACAATTGATAGCCTTGTACGACAAGTAATCTAAACATAGAATACAATACTTTCCATAAACGAATAAGAGTTCTTTTGTTCTTGCAGTACTTTGACTTTTAGGTGCAAGATACTTTGACTTTGTCTTTAGCGTACTTTGACTCTTTGACGCGTTTCCCAAGACTACTTGTAGCTTACATTACTTTCATATCTTCGAGTACTTTCATGTCTTCAAGACATTTTCATATCCCAACAATCCTCCCCTAACTTGAATTCTACTTGCTTGACTTCAAGTTCCTTTGTAAATGTATCTTTAACAACTTCATCTTTAAGATCAGATTGTTTCTTAGTCTTTTCAATATATCTCTGTAGTGTGTGTGCTTGTCAAAGTATCTCTTAGAATTGTTCTTTCTCAGGACATTCAAAGCAAGCTCCATCTTTTCACAACCGACAACATATGACAATTTGTATATTAATTCAGGTTTAAGTTGCATACTATTCTCATCACTTCAGTGTGTTAACTCCGTGAGAGGTGAATCATTGAAAATTTAATGGATTTAGGTCTCTTTACCAAAGCCATTATCTTTGGAGTAGCCAAATGTTTTGGTGTTTAAGACCATGGTACATTGATAACCATATGATTTTTAGCAAATCATCGGCTATCAACAGATTTGATTTGTCTTTACCAAAATCTGTACCCTTCTGGACTAGTTAGTTCTTCTATCTAATGGTGAACTAATTACCAATAATGATTTTTCAATCTTTGCCTTTACCACAAGCCATTTTCTTGTGGGCTAGCCAACTCTTCACATTAACCGATATGGTGAGTTGATTACCATACAACTTATTAGCAAGTTGTCAACTAAAAGCGGATTTGATATATCTTTACCCGAGCCGTTTGCTCATGGATTAGCCAATCCTTTTGTAACCATGGTGGATTGATTACCTATTTGATGTTGCCATCTCAAAATCCATTTATTTAACCTTTGTTTCAAAAATTTTGTTACTTAGCAAAAGGTTTCTTTGAAAAATTACTTAACGGTTTAAAAACATGCAAGCGATTACTTTGATGAAAGTCTTGTTTGATCAGCATTACTTTGAATAAAGTCTTGATTTATCAAAATAAATTATTCAATAAAATTCATACCGTTTACTCATCTTCAATAATGGTAGTCAGTTAATAAATAAATTGATAACCATGCAAGCAGTTTCATTATCCTCTTCTACTTCCAATCCATGCTCTAACATTCTTATGAGCTCAACTGTGAGAGGATATCTTCTGTTTACAAACATGTGTATCATTTTACCATTCTCTAGCTCCAAAACATGAACTCCAGATTCTTCAAAGAATCTCCGACAAACAATTTCCCGTTTTCTTGATTTTCCATCTATCATCGTGCTTTCCTCTTCGATTCCCACATAGTTATAAGATCTCCAAGCAAAACCGGACCAATTCCTTCGATGGAATATCTCCAAAATAAGCTTTTACCACATTATATAGATAGAATAAATCCACTCTATCTATAATATGTAACAAATCCCATAACCTATTGAAAACTTTGAAGCTTTCATCTTCCTTCTGAAAAATCATATAATCTCCTTCTTTGGATTTGACAATATCAAAAGCACTAATCTGAGATCTGTTCATCTTCATGTCTGTATCTTCTTTTGAATAATCAAAATCTACCACTCGAGATAATTTCTTAATGCATCTTTAGACTCAGATCTTAATTCAACTCTTTCTTTCTTTAAAAACTGTTTATCTGTAACCCAGTTTTCTTTTTCTTTTTAAGCTCTTCTTCCTTTCTCGGTCCAAAAGCTTCTTCTCTAAAATCCTTGATATACGCAACACTCTTCTTATAAGCTTCGTCTCAAAGCATCATAGAGTCTTTTCATGTCAACATAGTTCAACTTCTGCAATCCTTTATACCCTCGACATTTTAAATATGCCATCATAGCATTCTTGTCCTTAGCTAAATTAGGTCTTCTAGGCATATATCTAACAGAGTGGTGATTGTAATGGTTCATCGGTTGACATCTAATTGCTTTGCAACTTTTTAGCCGCTTCTCTACTTTGAGCTTCTTCAGCTTCTTGAACTGCTCTATCTTTAGCATTTAACTCTTTTTGAAGTTTTCTAGCAGATTCCTAGCAACTTCAATTTCTCTAATTTCGCCAAAGAAAGTTTCTTCTTTACTTCTACTAAAACAGCTTTCCCTTTATCCTTAGGATCAATTGCAGGTTGAGAAGTTCTTTGTTGTTCATCTTCTTGCACTTCTCTAATAGTAACACCACCTCTAGGTTGTGAGAATTCTTGAAAAATTGTAGCAATGAACTCATCACTTAGAATGAATTGGTTTGAGAATAGCTTCCTCCTCTTCTTGTATAACAGTTGTAGAAGGACCAACTTCTTCTTCAAAATTCAAAGCTCTTGGAGTTATCACTTCTTGTCTAAAAGTACTTTCTTGTTGGCGAGTACCTTGTTGTTCAAGTACCTTGTTGTTCAGTACCTTGAACTTGTTCGTTACTTTGATGTTCGATTACCTTGAACTTGTTCCTCTTGTTCATTAGTACTTTCAGGTTGTTTCTTCTTCTCAACATCTTCTTTCAAATTATCTTTTTTCTAAATTCCTCCCAAGTTGACGAAGATTGTTGATGAACCCTGGCGTTTGTTTTTCCTAGGCTGCTTTTCGCCTTTTCTTAGATTTAACCCAGATTTGAAATTGTTGAACTAATGGCCACACAAAAGTCTTAAGCCTTCGAAACTTCAGTTTTAATTTCTTTATCTGTTTGGCTTGAACCTCTGTAGTCTTTTTCAACTTGACCAACTCCCTTGTCAAAACATAATTATCCAATGTGATTTCATCAAGAGGTATGGTATGTGAATCCTCTCCTTGAATAGGTGAATGATCCTCTGGTTGAGAAACAAGAACAGACCCTTGTGGAGATGGAGAAGGTGAAACTGCAACATCTTCTTAAAGTTCAGTACTAGGAAGCGGTACCTTGTAGAGATGCGATACTTCATTTGATGTAGCCTGGAGAAGCGGTACTTGACGGAAGAAGCGATGCGGTACTGCGATGCGGCCTGCAGATGCCTCTTGAATCGCGGTATCTTATCATCACCGATGTCGGCTCTAACGGCTGAACAACATCCATCATGGAAGTTGTTAAAGGAGTATCTGGTCCCCTGAATAAAACACTTCTTTTTGCCATAAAAGTAAAAATCTTGGATTGTTGAACAATAACAGTGACAATAAAGCGTAGGTTTTGGCACATCGAGAAAGTTGCTTGTTTAAGAAAACACAGTATAAACCTTGGGTACATCACCAAGTAGATCCATGCGAAATATGTGAGAGCATTCCATCCAATATTAGCCTTGAGAAGTTAAAAACTCTATCTGTAGCTAACCCAACCATAGCAGATGCTATATTTGACCCAAATTGCTCCCAAGAGGTACTCTTAGCACTTATGCAATGGAGCAACACATGAACCCAAAACTTCCAATGCGGACAAAATAATTGTTTTCTAAACGTTTGTTCATTCAAAGATCCTTCATAGCCAATATGTCGAAAAGTATCCCATATCAACTGCTTATCAAACCTTAAAGCCCCATCTGCATCATTGAACAATAAATCTTCTCGGATGGAGTCTTCGGTAATCTTAATAGTTCTTCAAAGCTGTTGATCTAATATAATATTCGTCATTCTCCATGTTATTTCTAGCATTAGCCCAAAATTCTTGAATCCAGGGCTCAATTATATCCGGCTCCCCTAAAAGAGCATAACGATGGCGAATCGGTAAGATAATCAATTATATCATGAAAGAGCATATTCGCGGATCTTATCCAAATTAGCGACCATATTATGCTTAGAAACAGTAGGACGATTCGCCATTGTTGATTATGTAAGCACAAAAGAATTTGACTCGAAGAATATGAATATGATGAGAGAAAGATGGAAAAAAAATAATGTATCAATATGAGAGGGAAAATCGGAAAGTAGGTATTTATAGGTGAGATTTGAAAAATCACGGCCTAAAATAACATTGTTACCGTTAGCATTAAATTACCCTCAAGATAACCGTTGGAACAAAGATTACTTTAATAAGACAATTGCTTCGCGATACTTCCACGTGCGGATTTCCCAAGCGATGCTTTCCAAGGTACTTTAACGAAAAATTACTTTTCCAATTTCTTCAAGATATTAACTAAGTATACATAACTATCCTCCCTCAAGCATTACACGGGACTATTCAAATACTAAATAGTCCTCCCTTAAATGTAGCTCAGTAGTTAATCATGCCTATGCTCACCACCAAGTGAGTGAATCTAGAAACATCAAAACCTTTGGTGAGTAAGTCAGCTACATTATCATCTGTGTGAACCTTAATCACATTAATAAGGCGGTGCTCATAACAATCTCGATAAAGTGATGCCTAATCTGAATGTATTTGGTCTTGGAATGATAAACTGGATTCTTCACAATACAAATAGTACTCTCATTATCAATGTTAATAGGAGTATTCTTGAAGTTGAATCCATAGTCCAAGAGCCTATTTTGCATCCACAAAACTTGTCCACAAACGGCTTGCAGCGACTACATATTAAACTTCAGGTAGAGGGATGTTGCTGCAATTGTTTGTTTCTTGCATTGCCAGGAGACTAATCTTTTTCCAAGATATTGGTATCCTCCAGTGGTTGATCTTCTATCATAGTTATCACATGCATAATCACTATCTGAAAAAGCTTCTAAGTGAAAAGGTGACTCTTTAGGATACCACAACCCTAACTTTGGTTGTTGCTTCAAATATGAAGATTCTCTTTCTTGCATTCATGTGAGAGATCTTTGGTGAGACTTGATATCTAGAACATAGACAAGCGCAAACATAATATCAGGGCCTTGATGCGATTGAGATATATAAGAGAGCCAATCATTGATCTATAAAGCTTGACTTCAACAAGGTGTCCATCTTCATCTTTGCCCAATGAATTGATAGATTTAATGGGTGTAGTAACAACCTTCATATCATCAAAATTGAATTTCTTAAGTATGTATGTAACATACTTGTCTTGCTGATAAAATACCTTCCTTTGCTTAACTTGAAGGCCTAAAAAAAGTCAACTCTCCCATTGAACTCATTTGAAATTCTTTCTGCATCATTTGCTCAAATTCCTTAACCATGGAATTGTTTGGTAGCCCCAAAATGATATCATCAACATAAACTTGAACTAACATGATATCTTTCTTGTCTCTCTTGATAAACAAAGTCTTATCAATAGCTCCCCTTCTATATCCATGTTGCAATAAGAATGTGGAGAGTCTCTCATACCAAGCTCTAGGTGGCTGATGAAGGCCATAAAGAGCCTTAACCACCTTGTAGACTTTGTTTGGGTGTTTAGGATCTTCAAAACCAGGAGGTTGTTTGACATAAACTTCCTCAGTAATCTTGCCATATAAAAAGGCACTTTTAACATCCATCTGGTAAACTTGAAAGCCCATATAAGAAGCAAAAGCAAGAAATATTCTAATAGCTTCTATTCTTGCTACATGAGCAAACACTTCATCATAATCTACTCCTTCTTCTTGTCTATATCCTTGTGCTACTAACCTTGCCTTATTCTTGATAACATTACCTCTTTCATCTCTTTTGAACCTAAAAACCCATCACGGTTCCAATAACTCTCTTCCCATCTGGAAGATCACATAAAACCCAAACCTCTTGAAGTTTAAATTGAAGAAGTTCTTTCTGCATAGCTTCAACCCAACTTTCTTTAGTCAAAGCTTGAGCAATATTCTTGGGTTCTTCTTGAGAGATAAAACAAGTAAATAGACAGGTTTGATGGTCCTTATGATTCATCTTGTTTTGTTTATACACAAAGCTAAGTAAAGCATTGTGAGGTGTAGAAAAAGTTTTAGCTCTCGTGTCTAGTCACACTCTAGAAGTAGAAGGACCAATGATTTGATCAGAAGGATGATCCTTATGAGTTCTTAAGTTTGGAGACCGTGGAACTCCATAAGTATCCTCCAAATTAGTAACATCAGCACCTTCATTGGAATTTGGAAAAATACCTTCATCTTCAAATTCATCATCGGTATCTTCTAATCCAGGCATGGTATGATCATCGGATCACTAAAGTCTGTCAGGGTGCAGCGATACTTTGTTCGAAGCTGTCCAAAGTATCTTTGTGAGTACTGCGGTCTTGTTCTTCCTCTTTGCCTCTTCATAAGCTCTCCTTTGTTCATCGGTGTAAGAATGTGCTAAAACATCTTGAAGAAGCATCTGATTAAGTTCCTCTTGATTAGATTGATCCTCAGTGAGATAAAGAGGATTCGGAACAACAGTACTTTCTTTGGGGCAAGTACTTTGTTTTGGAACTTCGTACTTTGTTTTGGACTAACGGGATCTTCATCGGGAACAACATCAGGTCTAATATGAACTCCATGAACAACATATTGTAAATCTTCTCCATTGCCTGGTTGATTTTCTTCTCTAACCGGTACATAGTTCATAGATGGAGTTAAAACCTCAAGATCAAACATCCAATCGGGACCTTTACCTTTCTCATTGTCTTGATCTTCTAAAAACTCAACATGAAGACAATCTTGAACCTTCTTAGTAACCTTGTTGTATACTCTAAAGCCCTTCCTGTTAGTGCAATAACCCAATAAGTATCCTTCTTCTGACTTGCCATCAAACTTCCCAGATTATCAATAGTGTTTAAAATAGTAAGAGGGCATCCAAAAGGTTTCATAAAAGGAATGTTGGGTTTATTGTCCATCGGCAATTCATAAGGTGTCTTCATCGTGGTTTAGTGGTGAGACTCTGTTAAGTACATAACAAGCGGTACTTACGACTTCGCGAGCTGAATAGGTAGGTGAGAATCTGGCTAACATTGTTCTTCTTTGCTTCAATCAAAGTCCTATTCTTCCTTTACGCAACACCATTACGTTTGTGGTGTTCTTGCAATACTAAACTCCTTTTTATTCCTTTGTTTGCACAAAATTCATCCATAAGCTTGTTCTTGAATTCGGTCCCATTGTCACATCTAATACCTCTAACCTTGAGTCTCAATTGGTTTTCAAGAGCTATAATCGATTAATGGAATAGCATCGAAAGTATCATCTTTAAAACCAAGAAAAAATACCCAACTGAATCTACTACAATCATCACGTTACAACTAAGCGTACTTTTTCTTGTTTAAACTTGCCACGAAGACAGGTCCAAACAAATCCATATAACGACTCGAAGGTTCTCTAATAGTTCTCTCCTCAAGCTTCTTGCGAAGCTTTATGTTGTTACCCTTCTTGCATGCCAAGCATGATTGATCATTCTTGTAAGTCTTTGAAGGTAAACCTCTAACTAGATTGCCTTTGACCGGTTTATTGATATTCTTGAAGTTAACATGGCCCAATCTTCTATGCCATTGATGTGCTTCTTAGGATGTTGCTTTAGCCACCAAACATGTGGCTCTTCCATAGGAGTGTAGACTCTTCATGTCTAAACTATACACATCATTTGTCCTTGGTACTCTAAGAACTACTAATTCATCATCAACAGGCTTAAAGTCAGAGGAAAGGATAAGACATTACGTGTGGAGAATAACCAGGGATGCTTTTATCACCAGATTTGTGATCTACCGACAATAGATTGAACTTTAACTCCTTTACATATCTAACATTCTCAAAATCTATAAGCCACCTTTGATAGTCCCTTTTCAGTAATCTTTCCTCCATTGGGATCATTCCCAAATGCAACTCTTCCTCCACTAATCTTCCTAAAATCAGACCGGATCTCTTTGTCTCCTGTCATACTTCCAGAGCAACCACTATCCACAATAAGATGATCTTTAAGCTCCTCTTACGGGTTGCCACGCACATAAAGAAAAGAGTTAGAAACTTTTAGGAACCCAAGCCATTCTTGACTTGTGTTCCCCTTGTGGAGTTACAAACTCAAATTCTTTGAGTATGTATTTACCACTATCTTTCAAATGATGATCCAGAATTATCTTTTGATCTTTAGCATATGGATTTTCAAAACTTTCTGGTTTTTCAACACAAATCTCTTTTACGTCATCACAAAAACATCGATTCACTTTTGGTTGAAATCTTGTCATCCCTCTGCAGATACTTTCCCTCTTAACCCATTCTGTTTTAACACTTGGTTCCTGCGATCTAAATCTCCTATGTGAATTGTAATACCTTCTAGGTTGATAGTGAGATCTCCTAGTATTTCTATACCAAGTATTGTGATCGGTACCTTGTTTGGTGCGGCGTTACTTTGAGAAATCTTGGGCGAGTTAACGATTACTGGAAATCTTGTGAGATCTTGAAGGTTTTGAAAAAGGTTTTAAGCTAGTGTGGGTATCTATGATCCGGTTGAAATTTCGTGATTGTCCCTATTTGAATTATTCCAAGCTGGTTTGTGCTCTCTAGGTTTCTCGGTTAGAAGTCACGTTCTTTGGAAATTTTCTAAGGTATTACAGTGTGATGTTCGCGATCTTTAATTAGATGAGTAGGACTAAAACACACAAAACACGGTTTCGACCCATCTTGTCAAAGTGACATCTTCTATGTCTATGCCCAAAATTATTTTGCCTTCTTGGTGAGTGATTAAACTTGTTTGGACCAAAATTATCCCAAAAAGGTTTAGCGATCTTGTTTTGAAAAGGTTTTGAAGAAGGTCTTGCTTGTGGAGCTGATACTTTGATTTAAAGTGCGCTTGATTTTGAACATCGTTTTCAACAGGGTTCTTTGGGTTTTCGGACTTAGATTGAGCAACTAGCTTTTTCCTAAACTCTAGACTGTCTACTCCAAAGCGAGAAACATCAGGCCTAAGGGGTTGATGAATGCCAATGGGATGTGGAACGACATGATAATCATTAGCTTTCTTATATTCAGGAGGTGAGTCACTTATTGAACCATCATTACTAGATGTATCTACATAATTAATGAGTTCTTCATCACTAGCAGTTATATCCTCATACACCTTCATCGATTACTAGATTGGTTTTCTTCTATCTTACTAAAATCCATTCCAAAACCTAATCCAGTTTTAAGGTAGGCTCTTTGCTATTTTTGAACATAAGAAACATGTACCAGACCCGACTTCACCCCAGCGACAAACTTAGCTAACAAATCATCTCTTTCCTTAGTTAATTTCTCAATTTCGGCAATTTTACTGGTTTAATTTCCATTCACTAAGCTTTAGCGGTAATCTGTTGTGCATATTTTTATTGACCTACTTCATTAGTTTCATGTGCTAAGATTTTGGCTTCCATAGATTCTAAAGTTATTTGATAACCTTTACCTCGAGACCTAGCCTTAACACAATTATCTCTCTCAATCACATAACTGCTAAGTAATTTATGATAAAAATCATAGCAATTTGAGCATACCTCGGAGATAGGAGATTGATTTGGTGAAGTAGCCACCAATGCAAAGTTGAGCAGGATCATCTTCACTTTCCTTGCTCAGTCAAATCCTCCAAAGCCATCATCGATTCCAAAACAACATGTTCGGGTTCTTCGGGAAAAGCGGTGCTCCAATCCATTGCTTCTCTTGAATCTACAATTTCTTCTTCCACGCTGTACCATGCAATAAGTTCTTGGTTCATCATCAAACTCTTCACTCCATCGACTTGATAACTTCTCTTGAGCAATCAAAGCCTTTGTTTTGATGGAATTTCCTTAAGCTCAAGTTTGGCTTTTCAGATTTCTGTTTGCTTGATACTTAGCAAACACGCACTCCCTTGCAAAGTGACCAATCTTTTGACAATTGAAGCATTCAATTTTAGATTTGTCAAAAGTTATGCCTTGTTTTGGTTTGAAATCAATGCTTTTGCTGTCTTCTTCATGTACTTTTTGATCCTTGCAGTGATCATAGCAACTTGCCACCTGATATCAATTTCTTCAAGGGCATCTTCTTCAATCTGTGCTAGATCTTCTTCATAAGTGACAGTGTAAACTAGCTTGTTGTGCAAAAGAAGGGTCACATAACTTCATCACGAGGCCATAGTGGTAGTTGGTGGGGCTGTTGAACATATGAGGGGTGTATAGGCAGCGGTACTTTGAGAAGATTACTTTGAGGAAGCGATTACTTTTGGAAATCTTGGCCTTCTTTAGGATGATAGAAAAGCAATCTTGTGAGACTTAGAACTTGTTTGACCACTCATGTCATGCTCATACACCTTAAGTTGATGATAGAGATCATCAAAATCCATGACATCCAAACCTTGTTGTCCTCTGATCATTGTAGCAATCACATGCCATGAAGATGGCAAACTTCAAATTAGCATCCTCAACTGATACTTCCGCCTTGTATAGCTCCAACATGTTGAGAAGATTCTGAAACCTATCATATGCATCATCAAGACTTTCTCTTTCACCAAGCTGTGAAAGTTTCAAGCTGTTGCTTAAGCAAATTTCTATGCATCTTTTAGAGGCTTCATTCCCTCAAATCTGGATTGAGAGCAACCCAGGCTGCTTAGCATCTTTAGCATCATGAAATTTGAGAAGATGACCATCACGGAATGGCGAGATAAAGAGAATGTTGAGTGCCTTCTCTTGATTCCTTAAGGTTCTTCAGCTGTATCTTGGTTTAGGTGCCTTGGGTTGTCCGGGGAATATCAATGGGTGCAGTACAACTTCATTCCCATTCACAATTACATTCCATAGAGCATGATGCGTAATGGCAATGTCTTGCCTCATCTTCATGCACCGAGATCATATTCTCCGCTTCTTGATTATTGGAATTACGAGTGAGGTGATTGAGGGTGGTGGAGCGACTTGGTCGACATCTTGAATATTGTTGAAGTAGGGTTTCTTCTAGTCGAGTTTTCACACAAGCTCTGATACCACTTGTTGGATTGATATACTTTAATCAAACTATCTTAACTAGCTTGTTAAGGTTTAATAACCTCGGATAAATCCTAAGTTATTAACAAAGAAACATTGAGCAATCTTTATCAAGTGGCGAATTTACTTAACAAAGCTAAGAAGAATAACCTTTTATTATAAACTCTAAATCGCTTATTATGCACGGATACTCTATACTAACTCTAAGATAATCGAACTTCTCTCTAAAACACTAATTAACTTGTGAAATCGTAAACTCTAAAACTCATAGACTCATACATCTAATGCCAATCTAGGAGTCCTTTTATAGGCTCAAGGATATCCTAGTTGGTTTACAATTGATAGCCTTGTACGACAAGTAATCTAAACATAGAATACAATACTTTCCATAAGCGAATAACAGTTCTTTTGTTCTTCTTGAGTACTTTGACTTTTAGGTGCGATTACTTTGACTTTGTCTTTAGCGATTACTTTGACTCTTTGACGTTTCTCAGTACTTTGTAGCTTACATTACTTTCATATCTTCAGTACTTTCATGTCTTCAGCATTTTCATATCCCAACACTAACTGAGTATCAACACAATATCAAATGCTTAAGAAAACATGATACTTAATACTCCGTATGCATTTTATTACATACAACAACATTAGTTATCATCTCTTTCGGTAGTATCAAGTTACTAAAAGCATCTATGACTAATTTAAAATCCAAAAAAAAACAGTCGCGTGGAATTCGTGCAAAAAAATATCGGTTGTGTTTTTTCGTTTCCACCCAATGCGCCCATGTATTGTATCTTTTTTTTCTATAGCCCATAAGCCCATCAAGAATAGCTGTCATGCCCAAATATCACATCTTTTATAAATGGACCCAAATCAGCCCTTTTTGTGTTTATGGGCAAGAATTGCTGACTCTAAATAATACTGTATATAGTGTTTGCACCCTGGGGTTAAATGCTTCTGTTTCTGCAGATAGGCAAGCGTGGAAAGTGCGAAACTACTACAACTAAGAAACAAAGATGGTATTTGTATATAGTGTTTGCAACCTGGAATGAATAATTCTGCTGCCTTTTTTTTTTTGTTGAACTTTTTTTTTTTCGTTCATTCACGATTGTAGGATTGTGCATTTTCAAAACCATACTGAAAGATCATGTATAGCATTGAAAGTTTTGATGAAAGGAACATGCATTTCACAACATGAGTACATGACCACTATTAGTGTTGGCTTCAATGTGATAGTATCTTTAGTTTTCTTTATATCGTTATATATAAGCTGAGCACCTTCTGATTTGTACCGTAGTTGGACATTTGGTAAAGCTTGTAATGTAATGCTATAATATTGTTTAATAAGTGCGCGGTACAAGTAATGCAGAAGATGAAACACAGACCATTAGCAACAATACTAATATATACGTGTGTTGGCTTTGATAAACCTATATCACTATACTGGTTCACACTAAAAGTAGAATTAATAATTACGAGTATATTATAAGGGCCCGTTTTGGTTGCTATTTAGATTGGGATTTGGAGTCAAAAAATAAAAACACCATGATCGGTTCAAAAACCGGATGTACAAATTAACCACCAAACCCAAAGGACCCACCATTTTAGAATCCATACACACATGCCGGGTTTTGTAATTTTGATGGTCTCATCTTTTATTTTCTCTCTTTCTCTCTCTCAATCATACCTTTATATTAAAAAAAATAATCTCTCAAATAATAAATAATATATTAAAACTCACATACCAAGGTACAAATCTTAACCATTGATTCAAATTTAATCAATAGCTGAGATTAAAACACACTATCCACTAAAATAAAGCGGAGGGGTATAATCGTCAAATCACAACAAATACTAAAACTCGCTATTACTCTTCATTTCCCACATTCACTGAACCTACCTAACACACACTAAAAACACACACTACTCACACATTTACACCGATAAAAAAACCACCGCAAAAATCATCAAAAACTATCAAAATCACCAGAGAAGATGGAAGATACCGACGCTGAAACAATCACGTTAAAAGAACTAAGAAAAAGGGCTGCGAGCAAAAAGCGGTTTGGGTATAATCTTACACTCTAAACAACTATTTCAATATCTACAACTGTTATTTATGATTATATGATGTTTTGAACTGTTTATAGCGATTATGATGAAGAAATAGCGATTATGATGAAGAAATGTGCAAATAGAAGTTAGGTTTTAACAGTTTATAGATTTTTTGTTATGATTAGGAGTTAGGTTTTAACAGTTTAGAAGCTAGGTTTGCGAGATTAGAAGTGTTTATCGAAGGCGTCTTATGCGGCTAAACCAAGGCTTAGCGCATAAGAGCGACTTTTGACAATGCAAAGGCTTCAACAAAAGCGTTATTGCGGAAAATGCTGAGCTTAGCCAAAAGGTATCTTATGCGGCTAAAACTTTGGCTCAGTCGTGGAAGGTGCCTTTGGCTTCGCCAAAGGCATCTTATGCGGCTAAACCTTTGGCTCAACCGCGGAAGGTGCCTTTGGCTTTGGTTGCAGCTAAGTAAAAGGATTAACCGCAAAAGATGCCTTTGGCTTGGCCAAAAGCATCTTGTGCAGCTAAACCTTTGGCTCAGCCGCAGAAGATGCCTTTGTCAAATGCTAAAGCATCTTATGCGGCTAAACCTTTGGCAGCTCTGAGAACATGCCTTTGGCCGCCAAAAGCATCTATCAACTGTAACCATAAGCCCTAACAGCGCATAAGATGCTTTAGCATTTCACAAAGGAATATTGTGTGATGCACAAAATGGTTTGTGGGAATATATGATAACTTAAAATAAGCTTTTAAATGTTTTTATTCTATATCAAATATGATATAATAAACATTTGCTTTTAAAATAGCCTTTTAAATATCGATAACTTAAAATTTCTTTAGAAACAAAGGATTGGCTTAGATCTGGGGCATAGCCTACAACAAGGCTTAGCCCAGAGGGCAACCCTTCGAAAGACTATGCACGTGGCTCACTTTGAAAAAATGAACAAATATTCAGTAGCTAAAAAAAAATTATGTTACATATGCCTGTGGATAAGACTTCGATTAACTTGTTTCACAAAGAAGATGGACTTTTTAAGATTTGTTAGTTTCTTAACTAGTTTTTTTGTTAGTATTTTAAGCCCTTTTTAGTGTTAATTTTTATATTTTTAAATTTTGATAGATCATATGTGATATATCATATGATACACATATGATATAGGGCTAATTATTAAAAAAAATATTATACTTGACATCATTTTCTCTTGTGGGTAGCGAACAAATTTTTTTGCTTTTGTGGGTATTATACTTTCAAATTCATCCTCTTTAGGGTATTTTGCAAAAAAGTTGGACATTTTAGCCCCTCTTACCCACAAGAGCAAATGATGGCAAGTATAATACATTATCTTTGCCCTAGTTTTTATTATGTTAAATTTTGGATATGTATTAAGATAATTTATTTAATAATTTATAATTGTGTTAAATCTATGATAAAAATGTTTTGTTTTATCATTTGCCCTAATTAACTTCAAGTTGTTTAGCAGCTTCCAGCGTTAAGCCGAATGGGGATTTAGCAGCTTAGCTAAATTAGGAGGAATTATATCACAACACAGTACTTGCATATAAATTCGTTGCGTCACTTGTTGAAGCATAGACTAGAGAGTATACTATGACTAGATTAAGGGTGTGTTTGTTTGCTTAAGATGTTACACATCGAATCGACTACCCCATCGAATATGACTACCACATCTTACTAATAAGAGGTAGCTATAATGTTCGAATCTGAATGAAAAAGTGTTGTTTGTTTTTTATAATTGTCCGAATGATTTTAATTTTCCCTTTTTAAGTATATATTAAATTATTACAAATACGATTAATAAGTAAATAGTGTAAACTTAAAACAAAACATTTTTATCATAGATTTAACACAATTATAAATCATTCAATAAATTATCTTAATACATATCAAAAATTTAACATAATAAAAACTAGGGCAAATGATAAAAAAAATATCATATTTTCCATCATTTGCTCTTGTGGGTAAGAGGGGCAAAAATGTCAAACTTTTTTGCAAAATACCCTAAAGAGGATGAATTTGAAAGTATAATACCCACAAAAGCAAAAAAATTTGTTCGCTACCCACAAGAGAAAATGATGTCAAGTATAATATTTTTTTTTAATAATTAGCCCTATGATATATCATATATGATTTTTGACTATGTATTAGTTTTATGTTACATATCAAATATGATATTATAAAAAATTGTGGTAATATACAGGCATATGTAACATAATTTTTGATTGTTGATGATGTAGATGATAAAGAAAATGATGATGGAGAAGATGATGTAGGGCATCTAATCTCTAAATTGCCGCTACTAAAAACAACTGGTGAAGTGAAAAGCCATGCGAAAGGTACATATCATATTATTAAAGAAACACGTTATGTACTGAGAATATTAAAATTACTAAATCACAAATGATATAATATAAATTTTTTGCGGGAGAAAAAAGATTGCTGGGTTGAATGAATAGTCTCAGAAATGCTAGAAGAGAAGAAGAGCAAAAGAAAAGATTGAGCGGATACAAAACAAACTAAAGCGCCAAAAACAAATGAAGCGTCAACTCGAAAAGAAAAGCATCGAGAACGCAAAGTACTCAGAAAGATTTACAAGAGGTGATCTGGCGAATTGAAGAGTGATAAAGTGATAATGAGGATCTTGAGGACGGTAGGAGGCGAAGAGGAAGATCTTGAAGAGAACTCGATGAAGAGAATGATCAACAATTGGTAGTAAAAAAACCAAAAAGAGAAGGAGTTGTTGAGAGGAGGTTGAAGATCGGGGAAGATCCGCAACTCGAAATTAACCATTAACATGTACAACAAGGTCGTCACCAAAACCTCTCTATGAAGCGATGATCGGTTGTTGGAATCACTCCTAAACCTAAATCAAGTGTTAGTGATTCATATGTAATAGTTAGCTTAATTATGGCCTTTATGTTTGTTATTAGCTTAGGCTTATGTAGAAGGCCCATAAGCCTAGGCCCAAGTCCACTAAGGTAAGGAAGGGACTAGGAGTGTTGCCCTAGCTCCCCTTCCTATAAATACCTTGTAATAACCCTTACTTGAGGGTTGGTTGTTCAATTCACTCTTTCATTACTCACGCATAACTCTTCTTTATTCATACGCGTAGTGTTTGTGTGGTTTGTTCATCCGATCTCTTCTCTATCTCTTTCTATTATGCTTGTGTTGTAAACTTAGTGACCTAGTGGTATCAATAAGCCAAATAGTTGGGTGAACGTATGCTTTTGAAGTGGGTTTTGGTCCTACGCGTAAAGCATCGGATGATACTTTGGTTCGCAAAAACACATTTTTACACTTTTAATCCAAGATTCTTGTACTTTCAACGTTTTAAGGTGTTAAAATAAGTGTTTTTGGCAAAAGTTTCAACAACTTTACGTGTGGATCATCGTTTAAGAACTTGGTTTTTACGTGATAGCTTTCCTACGCATATGCTTGTTTTAGGCGCTTTGGATCATCAAGTTTCACACTTTTGTGTTATTTTGGTGATATTGAAGCTATTTCATCACAAAATCTGGTTTAGAATCATCTTTGGGCAAAAGTCATCTTCTGAGTAAGTCTCTGCGTATCAAAACCCTAAATCTGGCGTAACTTGTTCCTTGGTTTGATCTTCGGTTTTTAGGTGGTTTTACTCAGGTGTTTTCTTGCTTAGATAAGCACGAAAATCGTCGACTTGGGATATCTTTTGCCTTTGTGATAGTGTAAAAGATCACTTGGGCAAAACCTAAAATTACGCCATAAGCATAAGCTTATCGTAGAATGATACCATAAGATTTATCTTACGCCTAAGCTTTGTCTTACGCATAAGTTAATCCTCGCCTAACTATTTGTTTATAACTTTAGTACTTTTTCTCCTTACTTTCGTAACTTTTCTTTACCCGTAACTTTGGTGTTTTTAACGGCTTAAGTGCTACTTGGCTTTATTGTGATTTCTACGGCTAAGGATACTTCATCAACAAAGGTTCATTCGACTACAAAGATCCATTTTATAAAACAAGTTTTCAACATGTCACAACCACCATACTCTAACTATTTCCCTTATACTTATAATCAACAACAACAACAACAACTAAGTCCACAACATCAACAATGGAATCAACAACAAGCAATTTATCAACAACAATTTAATCAACAACATACTCCACAACTTGCAGCAATTCCACAACCTCAAATGGTTCAACCACCACCAAGTCTTCAAGTACAACCTTACACAAACTTTTACAATCAACATCCATCCGGAACACTGAAGGAGCAGTCATGGTTTGGCAAGATGTGTGAAGCCTTAAGTAGCCAACAATCAATTCATGAAGGTGGCTCACTTGATAGACCTCCAATGCTCACTTCCGGGAATTATGATCAATGGGTGATAAGGTTCTTTAGGTTTTGTGAACTAAAGAAGCCACATGGAGGATTCTTAAAGAAGGTCATTATGGAAGGTCCGTTTCGGATACCTCTTGTTGTCACACCCATGAGATCGGATGCCAATCCACCAAGATCTTGTCACCCATTGCAAGCTGTCTCCCAACTGGAGATGAACTTCTACATTATGAAGCCGATGAACTAGCAATGCAATACATCCTTTTAGGACTACCTAATCCGATTCTTCGAAGTGTTGATGCTCAAAAGACGGCTAAAGCAATGTGGGAACATATTCATCTTCTTATGGAAGGCACAACACTCAATCTGGAAGACATGGAATCCAAAATTTACTTGTCTTATGAACACTTCATGATTGAACCAGGAGAGACATTAGAGTCATATCATCATCGCTTTCCAGACATCATTAATGATTTGGACAAACATAACATCATCATGCCCGAATCATGTCAACACAAAGTTCCTAAGTAGATGTTGGTCGGAATGGGAGAAGTATGTCATTTTTCTCCGTCAAGCTAAGAATCTTCATCATGCTACATACGGATTGTTGTACGACTACTTGAAGCCTCATCAAAAAGAAGTTGATAAGGAAAGGATTATCCGTGGCCAAACTGTTTCACCTTCACTTCCGGATAATCAACAACTTGCTTTGTGGGCTCAAACCAACTTTCCTCCTCAACCAGCAACTCAACCAACTGCCACAATCACACCATATGATCCTTCACAGCAAAAATCTCAACAAATTCAATTGGTTCCATACAACAACAACAATGATCAAGCATTTGTCAGTGAAGCTAATGAGGACTCCGATCCGTTCGAAGCATTGCAACAAGGATTTGTTATGATTGCTAACGCTTTTGGCCGTTATACAAAAAAATCCAACAATCGCATTCGTTCACGATCAAACACAAGGAATCGGGCTATTGTGAACAATGGACGAGTTGAAGTTGAGAATCGTGGTTATGGTCGTCCGGATGGTGGTCAAGGGTTTAATGCTATGGGTAGGAATAACAACGAGCTCAAGTGGTGGAGCAGAAATGCTCGAGAATGGGTTGAATGGTCTTGATGCTACAAGCGCAATGAGAAGGGACACACGGCTAATGCATGCCCAGAGGACTAGGAGGCGTGCTTATCATAAGGAGGCTTTACTTTTGGCTCTTAAGGATGAAGCTGGTGGAACTCTCACGGACAAGAAACGAGCTTTATGGCAATCTTGAGACTTATATGATGATATGGAAGACTTGACAATCGCGGCAGTTATGTTGATGGATAATATGCATGAGCTACATATGAGTGACACATGCCCAATGTATGACACGATGGCTTGTCTGGTGCGAACAAACCATATTTATCTCGATATAATATCTCCGGCCATCACGAATCCGGCAAGGCTCAGATTGTTCAAAATGAGTCATCCACATCTCATTCCGACGATTTTCAACTAGACCCCGTAGTTACATTTGACGATCAAGATGACCATATGGTTACCTTCGATAATTGATAACGCTACACGCGTCGTTAGGGTCAAAGGAACTTCCTTTTCGTCGAGCAAGTTTTTCAACACCCTAGGCAGTGAACCTAATCGTTGTAGTGTAGTATTAGGGTAAGCCACGGGTATTGATATCGTTCTCTAGGGGAATAGGAATGCTAGTAAGAAGTTACTACGCTAAGGTTGGGGTTGAGGAAGATTATTTTTTTATCTTTTTATGTTTTTTAGGAAATTGAAAGGTACGAATCTCGGGGTATAGGATTTGGGGGGGTTGGTATCGCTACCTATTACTCTACTTATCTAATTATCTAATCTAAGGTGTATGTAGTCTATGTCTAATTATTGTGTGCTCGTATGATAGTTTAAAGATGTGTTTACTTAGGTTTTACTACTCCTTAATTATCTCCTATTGGTGGTTGAATTGTCACGTCCTTATTCCTAGTTACGTTGTGTGTCTAAGGTTGTAGGGTATGCGTTTCTCCTAACTCTTTGAACTTACCAAAGGGTCTCGTCTACAAAACCCACTAGGGATAATAAACTCTTACTCTAAGGCACTCTTTGGATGGTTTAGCTTACAACTACTCAAAGAGTCATATTCTAAGGTTCACAAAGATTTAATCAAGCATTAAGTACACAACGAATGACCTATCACATTACTAGATCATTAATCAACTAAGATAAGAGACAACCAATCAATATTCAATAATTAAGTTTCATATTCCCTAAGCAAACACACAAATAAATTAGCCGAACATGGAGAACATGCAAGCATACACACAAATAATCAAAGACATAATTGTATTAATGAAGTAAACACTTATCTTAATGTAAGATAGGGTTTAGAACCATAAAATCTTGTACAAAGGCACCTTGGTTCGGTTTGGTTTTTACTCCAAAGACTACACACTAAAAGCGAAAAATTAGATTCTATATATAAGATTACATATGCGGCGGTCACCTTATGTTTTGTGGCGCCGTCGTGTCGCCGTCATTAGGGTTTCGTCTTGGCCACGTTAGACTTGTGGCGTCACCCTATGCTTGTGGCCGTCCTCTTGACCTTGACGCGGTATGCGGATTGCATCTAGGCCGTGCGAGTTGCGATGGCCTACTCTTTTATAACGGCGTCGTCGGCGAAAATAGGAGTTTTGGCTTCGGTAGAGCCGAGAAACCTCCGGCGTACGTCGAAATTTAACACTGGCCGTCACCTTATGTTTTCGGCGACTTTGAGTGTCTCGATTCGACTTTGGCCATTTTCTTCGTATATTCGCCTTTTTAGTCCAAATAAGTGCCATTCCAACATTTTGCCTTGAGAGACCTAAAAGTTAAAAGGAGCGATATTAAGCAATAACGGATACAAAAGTGATCAAATAAGGGCTTAAATGACCCCTCAAAAGGTACCTTTTAAAACCTTATCAAATATCCCTACACTTGGTATTTGCTTGTCCTCAAGCAAATGTGCTTTTGCCAATCAATTTATAAGTTAGGGGTCATGAAGCATTGGTTTAAAAGCAGGTCCACAACACATATAAGCCCCGTAAAAGTCCTAACAAGCACGGAAATTACATACTAGCACCTCACATGGGGTGTTTGGATACTCACATCTCTGGTGTATATGAAATATAACAAGTTGGAAATGGAAGATAAACACTCATTTACAGCTCTAGTACATAGATTACCATAGGCTTGAGAATAGATCAAACCTCCATAGCTTTGGCGTAAGCACCTAGGAAAGACTATCAAAGAGGTCTTTAAAGGGTTGTAACGTTAGGCTTACGGTAGGGAAACAAGGGTTTGGTGGGATAGGCTTTTAGTGGTGGCAAGTCAAAATCTCTATGTTACAAGCATACGAAGAATGCGTTGCTAAGCCAAGACTTCGACACTCTAAACTCTAGCTAGCGAAATAAACAAACATAAATTTAAAGGATAGATGTAGGATGGTAGTCCGTATTTTTTTTTTTTTTTTTTCATACGCTTTTACTCTACCATCCTCTACGGTAACATCAAAATGATAGGGATTTATAGGCACATCCCTACACTTGAGTTTTATTACTCTAACACTAATTTGACCCGAATTGAAAAGATCAAAAACACTTGGGGTACATTTATTACATAAAACAAAGGGAATTTGAATTTAACGTTCCACTTCCGTCATTTCATAAACTTTAACTTTTCCCATGAATCCCAATCATCCGAAGCTGTGTACAAAGGATATGACTCGACTTAGCAACTCATGCAAGCAACTAGATAATTGAACTAAGGGTATAGGGTGATAACAATAATCGCATAAAAGTGAGTGCATACAAGGTAGGCAAAGGCGATTTGGGTGTATATTTGGGGGTGGGGTGTAAACAATGCTCTTCATTGATATTTCGGAAAAACCAAAACATCACGAGAACAGCGAAAAGGATAGGCTCTGAGGGGTTAACTAGGGGTATCGTGTACTAAAGATGAGTACAACGGAAAGGGTGTGGGGGAATTACTCAACCGATGTGGAAGAAGTAATTATATTACGGGTATCAAACAAGGGTTATCCTAATGCCTCTTATCATTTAGTTATTCCTAACTACACAAGTGCAGTCTCACTAGCGATCTCGGAATGCATCACAAAACAAGTTCTAGATTCTAATATACTACCGGTTCACACTCTAAGCATTAAAGATGAATGCTTTAATTCCTACTAATCTAAGGCGATCCTCACATTTTGGGTGGAATTTAAGTGGTAAAGGGTTTTTGTGCTAGTCATGCAACTTCCTATCCGTGAGACGCTTTTGTTAAGACTAATGGCCCACTCCTATATGTCATGAAAAATTTTAAATTTGGTGCCAAAATTACCCTAACCGACATTTTCTCATGGTTTATTACACAAGTACAATTGGACAAAGCAAATAATCAAGGATAAGCATAGTTTCAAAGTTTTCATTTTATTTTCCCTCCTACCTTAAAGCTGAACATTGTCCCCAATGTTCCCCGAAAGTATCAAAGTTATGATAATGAAAGGTAATTAAAAGCGAAAAGCTAGTACTCCCGATTAGCTCGGTAGGATCCGTGTGTGAAGTGGTGGTTAAATCCTTTTCAAGAAGAATTTATGCGTGAAAAGCTCCTTCCAATCTTATGTAACTTCTTCTTGATAAATTAAACCTGTACACTTGAAGAAAACAAACGAAACCTTCGTAAAATCGTGGTAATAATATATATAAGACTCGGTTTAAACTAGGATATAATGCTTGTGGAATGGATGTTTACAGAATTTACGGAAAATTAAGACACGGAAAATTCCAACAATTTATAAGTAGCTCAAAAGCGAAAAATGTCTGTTGTTTTACTCCTTCACGGCCGTCGGAGTTATCTGACAAAAAGCGGTCTAGCGATTTTACGGAAAAATTACGGAAAATTTACATCTTTAGAATCTGGAAAAATTTCTGCAAAACATCCATTATGACTCGATACAAGCATTTGACTCGAACAAACACACATATATATCTTTTAGATAATTGTTATTCTCATGTTTACGTTTCTTTTGAAAAAGTGTGTAATCCTCCCTACACTTATCCCTTATGTAAAATACCTTTATATGCAATTAAGACGAGGTTAAAAACAAAATAAAGCATTTTTACAAATTTAAACATGAGAATAAACAATCAATAAAAGATATACGACACTAACAAGCAAACAATTAAGCATGGGTTGCCTCCCACGAAGCGCTTTTATTTATTTAAGAGTCTTGTAGCTAGACTCGTAGTCGTGCTCCTACGTTTTCTCGCGCACGCTCTCGTTCTCATACTTAAGCCATTCCAACGCTCTTTCATCCATTTTGTAATCATCTCCTAATTCAAGGCATTTTTGTAATAACGGCTTGGTTTTCTCATATGGGTACCTAAGCCCAGCTTTTGCTTATCCCTTTCACTAAGCAATGGAATAGGGGTCATTCTATTACAAGCCTCAATGTCCTTTTGTTTAAACCTAGGATGTAGCGTGCCATTTGGTAGATGAAATCTTCAACTTCATCAGAGAATGTAATTAGACCATCAATCATTCGTTCATTCAACCTAGTCAATTTTTTGAAAGGTTTTCCAAAAATTACTTGAGTGAGGTCCTTATCAATAAATTCTCCTAAGTCTTCTAAGACCATGAACTCTACCAAATAATCAAAGCTTCCAACAAACATGCAAATGGTATTTGCTTCAACAACATTGTTCCCTTGATAAGTTAACTCATTGATCTTGATTTTATTGTATATGTCTCTTGAGATTAAGTTCAAGGTAGAATGAATTCAAATAAGCATCGAACCCTTCTAGTCCTATTTTGCAAGGGAATTGCATGTTAAAGGGGCAATCTTTCTCAATCCTACACCTAGGGTCAAAACATTGGGAGGGGTCTTCCTTAATTTCAAAACTAACTCCATTAATGACCTCCCAGCTATCAAGTGCTTCACCATAATCAAGTTCCTCATCGGAATCACGGAGTCATAGAAAGGAATTTGTTGTTGCCAATTTATCTCATTATGCCCTAGGTGATTTCCAAAATGGTGAATGGGTGAAGAGTTTTGTGGGATTGGCGTTCTCAATTTGGTTGGGAGCGGGTAGAGTGAAGAATCTTGATGGAAGATCATTATCATGGTGAGTGATAGTTTTTACGAACAAAGGTCACGAAGAAGGGGATAGACTACGAGGAAGCTAAAAATTGAGAAAAAAAAATTTTACTTGAGAGGAATCAAGCAAAGAAAGCTAAACGAGGTGGACTACTAACTAGCTATTCTATTCCGTGGCGTAAAAACTTGATAACGCTACACGCGTCGTTCGGGGTCAAAGGAACTTCCTTTTCGTCGAGCAAGTTTTTCAACACCCTAGGCAGTGAACCTAATCGTTGTAGTGTAGTATTAGGTTAAGCCACGGGTATTGATATCGTTCTCTAGGGGAATAGGAATGCTAGTAAGAAGTTACTACACTAAGGTTGGGGTTGAGGAAGATTATTTTTTATCTTTTTATGTTTTTAGGAAATTGAAAGGTACGAATCTCGGGGTATTGGATTTGGGGGTTGGTATTTCTATCGATTACTCTACTTATCTAATTATCTAATATAAGGTGTATGTAGTCTATGTCTAATTATTGTGTGCTATTATGATAGTTTAAAGATGTGTTTACTTAGGTTTTACTACTCCTTAATTATCTCCTATTGGTGGTTGAATTGTCACGTCCTTATTCCTAGTTGCGTTGTGTGTCTAAGGTTGTAGGGTTTGCGTTTCTCCCAACTCTTTGAACTTACCAAAGGGTCTCGTCTACAAAACCCACTAGGGATAATAAACTCTTACTCTAAGGCACTCTTTGGATGGTTTAGCTTACAACTACTCAAGGAGTCATATTCTAAGGTTCACAAAGATTTAATCAAGCATTAAGTACACAGCGAATGACCTATCGCATTACTAGATCATTAATCAACTAAGATTAGAGACAACCAATCAATATTCAATAATTAAGTTTCATATTCCCTAAGCAAACACACAAGTAAATTAGCGGACATGGAGAACATGCAAGCATACACACAAATAATCAAAGACATAATTGTATTAATGAAGTAAACACTTATCTTGATGTAAGATAGGTTTTGGAACCCTAAAATCTTGTACAAGGCGAGCCTTGGTTGGTTTAGGTTACTCCAAAGACTACACACTAAAAGCCAAAGATTACATACAGCGTCACCTTATGTTTTGTGGCGCGTCGTGTCGTAGCGTCATTAGGGTTTCGTCTTGGCCCGCGTTAGACTTAGGCGGCGTCACCTATGCTTGTGGCGCCAGTCCTCTTGCCCCGGCGCCGTCGGATTGCATCTAGATGCGTGCGAGTTCGCGGCCTACTCTTTTATAACTGGCGTCGTCACTTGAATATAGGAGTTTTGGCTTCGCGTCACTGAGAAACCTCCGACGTCGTAATTTAACACTGCGCCGTCACCTTATGTTTTCGGCGGCTTTGAGTGTCTACCGATTCGACTTTGGCCATTTTCTTCAGTATATTAGCCTTTTTCCAAATAAGTGCCATTCCAGCATTTTGCCTTCAAGAGACCTAAAAAGTGAAAAGGAGCGATATTAAGCAATAACGGATACAAAAGTGATCAAATAAAGGCTTAAAGCGACCCTAAAAGGTACCTTTTAAAACCTTATCAATAATCAAATTGACTCTGTGGTTTATATGATGATGTGTAAATCCTCAATCATTTTTGGTCAAATCTGTGCAAATTAATTTATAAGTTGTCATGAAATGCATTGGAAAATATCTCAAAATTTCATTTATAATGTTGGATAAAAGTTTTAAAAGCAGATGAGCTAAGTTTACACTAATTGGCGGTTTGGTCCCACAGTTTCAAAAGTTGTCAGAAATAGTCCACGAGCCTTAAATTCAAAGAAAAAATCACCAAAGGTCCTTTTAAAATCATAAGTTTTCAAATTAGTCCTTTGTAGTAGGAAAATATCAAAAGTTTTGAGAAATTACAAGTTTGGTCCTCCAAGTTTAAAATTTGGCAAAAATGGTCCTTGGAAATTGGAAAATGTCAAGTTTGGTCCGTTGTACTAGACTTGTCACTTTTAGTCCCTTGGATAAACAAACTTTGCATAATGTAGCGATTGGTCCTCCATTTTTGAGAATTTACACAAAGGTCTTGTATTAACCATGCCTTGAACCTTTGCAACCATTTGGATCCCCACTTTTCCATGTGACCCCTGTCTAAATACATTTTGGACCCCACTTGGGGTACATTATTAATCAAAATTTGAATTGACCCCACGCCTTTTCTTCCTTCCCGTGGCATTTCATGCAAACTTTCCCCACCGCCCGTCCCGGCTCACCTTTTCCCATATCCCAATCCACCTCCACCAAACTCCAAATAGGCATTAAATGCTTCTTCAATCTCACTCAAAACAAGTGGCTTAATTTATGTTTTGGCGTAAAATAGATCAAAGCGGCCAAGATCATGGGTTTATACATTCCAATGGGGTGGGGTGTAAACAATGCTCTTCAGATATTCGGAAAAACAAAAACATCACGATGGGAAATGATAGGCTCACGAGGGGAAGACACATGGTGCACTAAAGGAAGAAAGAAAGAAACAAGAAAAGGAGTAGATTTTTTAGTTTAAAATCCTTCCCTTATGTCATTTTTTTTATAAATGTCTTAGTTTAACTTAAAAGTTGTAATATTTTGGTTCTATGTATTAAACTGAAGTGTTTTATCATTATTATCTGTTTTTAAGTATAAATTCAAAGTTCTCTTATGATTCCAAGTTTTTTATGGCCCTTTTGAATATTTCACTTTCTATTTCTACAATTCAAGCTTCAAGCATAGTTTCAAAGTTCTCCCTTACACATGAACATTTCCCCAATCCCGAAAGCTTATAAAATTGCTTATAGCTTTTAATGGAAGGTAATTACTTTAGTACTCCCGATTAAGCTCGGTAGGATCCGGTGTTGGTTTTGGTTCAATCCTCAAGAAGTCAATTTATGCGTGAAAGCTCCATTTGGTCTTGGAAATGGATAATGGGTGAAGCGATCTTCTTGGATTTAGGTTGGTTGAGCGTATTCGGTAATAATATATATAAGACTCGGTTTAATACTAGGATAGAGTAATGCTTGTGGAATTGATGTTTTGAATTTCGGAAAATTAAACGGAAAATTCCAACAATTTATAAGTGGCTCAAGGACCAATTGAGTAATTTTCAAGTTCCATCTGCATAATCTTTGGAAAAATTGCGGTTACAAATAGTTTAGAATCTGGAAAAATTTACGCATTAAGTTGTATTCAAGTTATGACTCGATACAACCTGCATTTGACTCGAACAAACACACATATATATCTAGTTTAGCGGTTGGTCTAATTGTTATTCTCAATGTTTGTTTCTTTTGAAAGTGGTGTCCTTACATTACTTATGCTTAAAATGTACCTTTGATATGCAATTAAGGCGAGGTTAAAATCTGTTGTTTCAAAATAAAGCATTGTTAAGTTCATTTAAACATGAGACTCATAAACTTTGTAATCAATAAAAGATTGTATCGACACTAACAACCAAAGTCAATTAAGCATGGGTTCTCATATCAAGCTTTCTTAAAGTCTTGTAGCTAGAATCTTTGTTGAGATTTTGCAAAATCAAAGCTCTTGTCCATTTGTGTTTCATCTCTAAATCATAGGTATAACTTACTGGTAGTGTCATTTCATCTTATATGGGTACATCTAAGCCCACTTTCAGTCCATTTCACTATTGATTGCAATGGAATAGGAATCATATTACAAGCCTCAAGTGATCAAATATGTTTAAACCTAGGATGGCGGCGTGGCATAAGTGGTAGATGAAATCGATTCAACTTGAGCACATGAGCATGTATTTTTTCATTGATTCATCCGTTCATTGGGCCACCTAGTGAAATTGTGAAAGGTTTTAAAAATTACTTGAGTGGTCCTTATTTCAATAAATTCTCCTAAGTCTTCTAAGACCGAACTCTACCAAATAAGCAAAACTTGTAGAATTTTGTCAACATTGTTCCCTTGATAAGCTTCAACTCATTGAGCTTGTCCATTATAGGTCTCTTGATTAAGTTCAAAGGTGAATGAATTCAAGGTATAAGTCACGAACCCTTCTAGTCCTGATTTTGCAAAGGGAATTGCATCTTAAAGAGCTCCACACCTGGCACAAGGGCTCATAAGAGCATTGTCGAGGTCTTCCTTAATTTCAAAACTAACTCCATTAATGACCTCCCGCTATCAGTGCTTCACCATAAGTCAAGTTCCTCATCGAAGGTCTAGTATAGGATCCTTTATACTTTATTTGATTTCTATTATTTGGCCCTAGCTTGTTCTTAGGCTCCAAAAGTGAGCACTTCAAATCTGTTTTTGTGGCATAACCTCATCATCAATCTGTAGATTGCAATTCAGAGGTTTAAGCTTGTTGAAGAACTTGTTGCATTTTGGTAATTTTAGCATATTAGAGTTTTTTTTGAGTTTGGTAGCAAAAGCTAAATTGGTTTTCATTTGCTTATTATAAGTGCTTATTTATAAGCACTTGTGATTCTGATTTCTTATTCCTTACACGTCACAACCCACTGTTTTTATATTTTTCCTAGGATTGAACCTAAATATTATCGTTGTATGCTTATCTTGAATTTTTAGATTTTTAAGTCAGGTATTGCTATTCGTTCTCTGGGGAATATGCTTAAGAAGCTAAGGTTGGGGTTGAGGAAGATTCTTTTAATTAGCATTTAATACAATTAATTGAGAAAAGTTTCAAAAAATAGGATTTTGGGGTTTTCCGATTCTACTTATCTAATTATCTAAGATCTAAGGTGTATATAAAAGTCTATGTCTAAATATTGTGTGCTCGGTATGATAGTTTAAAGATGTGTTTACTTAGGTTTTACTACTCCTTAATTATCTCCTAATGGTGGTTGAATTGTAATTTAATTAGTTGTGTGTTTAAGGTTGTAGGGTTTTGCGTTTCTCCCTAACTCTTCATAGAAAAGGTCTCGTCTACAAAACCATAGGGATGAAAAACTCTCTACAAATTAGTTTCTAAGGCATTCTCTTTGGTTATGGTTTAGCTTACAACTTCTCAAGGAGTCATAATTTCATTTAAGGTTCACAAAGATTTAATTTCAAGCTATTAAGTTCACAACGAATGACCTATCATTACTAGGCTATTATTAAATAGTAGAAAACCAATCAATATTCAATAATCAAGTTTCATATTCCCTAAGCAAACACACAAATAAATTAGATGGACGGAGAACATGCAAGCATACATACAAATAATCAAAGACATAATTGAATTAATGAAGTAAAACATTTTCTTTTATCATTAGGATTTGGAACCTAAAATGTCATTTTCATATTTTTAGGATTTATATTGCTTTAGTTTCACATTTTCTTTTGTACGTCGCGTAGTTTTAAATTCAAGTTTTATAAAAACATAAAATCAAAAACATCATGTTTTTGAATAGTGATGGCGTTTATTTAATATTTTTTATCTTTTTAATTTCCTTTAATTTGCATTTAAGCCCTTGTAGTTTATGGCGCCGTACTTTCTACGTAGTTATAATAAATCAAAACCTCTTTTAGTTCAAACTTCGTCGATCACTTATTAGTTTGGTGATTCTTATAGCTGGGACATAACGACCGGGAAAACACTATACTCTCGATCTTCATTGCATTTGCTTTGTTGGCGTTTCCAAATAAGTGTTTGATTCGGTGCCATTCAAGAGAGTGAAAAGTGGCGGATAGTGATAAATAAGGCTTAAAGGACCTCAAAAAGGTACCTTTTAAAACCTTATCAATAATCAAATTGACTCTGTGGTTATACTTGAGGATCTAAATAATGATCATGTTGTGAATCACGTTGAACACGCTGAACCATTGCCTTATCCAGATCTTACTCTTTTACTTAATGACCATCAAACCCGAATGGAAGAATGTCATGCATTAAATCAGGACTTAAAAAGTAAAAATGCACTGTTAACCAAGGATCTTGAATGTTTAAAATTGCAACTCAATTTTTTCAAAACTCAAGAAAACCATGAAAAGGTTTTGAAGCCGCTTTTGCTAAATCCCATCAAAGCGAACAATATTTAGAGCGGCAGTCATTGATCTAGCCGCGAAGAATGCTTTATTGTCGACATAGAACAAAAACATGAACATAAACAACAAATTAGCGCTCTTACTTTGGAAACTCAAAAACCAATTTGAGTTGTTAATTTGTCAAAACAGTTCTCACGAGTACAAAAGCATTCCACGAAAGCGAATAGATACCTATCTTGAAGAAATTATGCGACTTACAAAACAAAATCAAAGAGTTTCGAAATGTTGTTTATGAACATGGTGAGTCAATCACAACGATTCAAAAGTTTACTTTTAAACCAAACCCAAATGTATATGGTCCGATTCTTAGCGATTACAAACCCAAGTTTTCAAGCAGAGCATTCAAACCAAATCACTGAAGTTCTGATCTTGAACATAGAATCGATGATTCAATTATACTGTTGTTGAATATAATTGCATGGAGGAATTAGATGCAGATGATGAGAGTCGGTCAAAAATGGAAAATGTCATTTATAACAAACCATTTAACTATTCACAAGCCGTAACGTTTGTCACACAACAAGATACTTCTAACAAACCTTTGGTTATCTCACCAATTTCTGAAGTTAGTCCCCAACTTAGTGAAGTTAAAACAAGATCCGAAAGTTGTCGAGTTATACACTACTTTGACACTTTCATTTCTGACCTCAAAATTTTGGAACGTGAGATAGAATTTCATTCTGAAATAAAAGTTAATCATTTTCAATCGCCTCTCTTGCGAGAACATAGAGATATACTTCAGAAAAGACTTTTACCCCATGTCAAAAAATTTCAAACAATTGCGTATTGGGAAAGGGATTTTCATAAGGAACTTGGTCTCATGAAAGCAGTTTTAGAGAAAAGCGAAACATCGATTTCAAATACTAAGCGTAAAAAATTGTTAAGAAAAGATGTTGATCGACTCTTGGAAGATGTTATATGTGTTGATATCCATAATGTTGTGTTATTGCATTCTTTGCAGTGTGCATCGATCATATCTGTCTTTGATTACATTTATACATTAATGTTGTTGATAATCGCGATAATGTGCATCGATCGAGTCTTTAAAAGTGGAAAATGAACTATTGTTAAACAAGCTTTCAAATGCAAAACGTCGTCTTCAATGGTGTCAAAAGGATTGTCAAAATCGTGAACTTGCTTTGCAAAACAAAATCAACCAGTTGCAATCTAAAGCGTTTAATCCAAAATTTGAGCAAATGGATGATCAAAACGTGTCTTTGAAATGTCAAATCTCAAAATATGAACAAGAACTTGTAAAAGTTAAACAGGAATATGGTGTCATATTTGATTTACTTAAAAGACTCGTGATGAAGCATCAAACGAGCTTGATCATTTTCTTGCATACACTAAGGAAGTCATGAATTTTTTGGGGAAATATTAGATTAAAATCAAGAATTGGTGCACACTATCTTTAAGTTAAGAGAAATGCTAAGAAAGTATGAACAACTTCATATATAGCCTACCGTGATTAAGAGAATAGCACCGGTAACACTTAGTAATCGTGACCTAGAATCCCTACTTGTCAAATCACAAGATACTAATGTGCTTCCCTCTATTAGCAGGAATAATTGCCTCTTTTCTAATGTCGCCAAAGCCTAGGAGCAATACAAGGAAGAATAGGAAGTTGCGACCAAAGAAAAGATCAATAAGGAATCTTTGAAGTAGAAGAACACCTAGGATTATGAATAAGACTCACGTTGCACCTACTTTAGATATTAGCGTCGACAAATGTAATAGAAAAAGTGATGTAGCGAATGCTAAACCTTTAAAGTACTATTGATATTGATCACGATGCATCTTGTGCTTTATTTGTCGTAAAAGTATGGAATTCGATTGTCATGATAAATGTGTTGCTAAAGCTGTCATCTCTCGTTTAAGGAATCCTAAGAACCGGAATACCTCTAGGCCCACTAATCATTCTAAGTGCATTGGTAGATAAGCCATACTCTTTAGATTCTAAGAACGCAGTATTGATGTCCCTATAGCTCGGTTTCACCTCCTAGGAATGTGGTACCACCTAGTGCATTCACTAAGACTAAAGCAAATACTAGTTGGAGATGGCAGAAATGGATATATAACACACTAGGATTTACATGGATGCCTAAAGTTATTGATGTATGTATGTCTACTATAAGCGCTCGGAACCCTCTAGTATTTGGGTTCCACATCTACTTCTATTCCATGAATTGTTAGATGCGTATTGTAATGTAGATGTCTGATCATTCTCTGGATTGTTGATAGCGGATGTTCTCGACACATGACGGCAATCTTAAAAGCTGTTATCAAACTTTATTGCAAAGTTCATTGCTGTCGGTCGGGAATGATCACTTAGCGGCTATCATAGACTCTGGAGACTATATCAATGGCAACATCTCGAAATTAGCTTGAGGGTTTATTATGTGGAAGGCCTGGTCACAATCTGTTTTAGGTAGGTCGGTTCGTGATGGAGATTTGGAGGTTGCTTCAGGGGAGAAATCTTGTTTCATTAAGTGATCTACAAGGAAAGCGACCTTATGCGGCTCGCGTAATTCAAGTCTTTACACTATCTCTATGCAAGACATGGTTGCTTCATCTCCCATCTGCTTACTTTCAAAGGCAACATCAACAAAATCCTGGCTATGGCACCGTCGTCTCTCACATTTAAACTTTCAAACTATAACCAATCTTGCTCTACACAAACTAGTTGAAGGTCTCCCAGCGATTCGGTATTCTAAAGATCACCTTTGCTCAACTTGTGAACAAGGGAAAAGCACTCGTGCTCATTTTCCTTCAAAGGTGGAACACAGCTCTCG
Source organism: Chrysanthemum makinoi (assembly GCA_910596185.1). Classification (NCBI taxonomy): domain Eukaryota; kingdom Viridiplantae; phylum Streptophyta; class Magnoliopsida; order Asterales; family Asteraceae; genus Chrysanthemum; species Chrysanthemum makinoi. Next base: position 144,829,166 of record OU343222.1, read on the forward strand.
GCATGTGCTTCATCTTCTTCACATGGATTTGTGTGGCCGATCTTGGCGTGCAAGCGATCAATGGCAAATGCTACATCTTAGTAATTGTTGATGACTATTCCGCACTGGACTTGGTCTACTTTCTTGAAGCAAAGACCAAGCTCCACGAGATGATCATCACCTTTCTCACGAAAATCTGAGTTCAGCTCAGAACACCGTCGGACAAATCCGAGAGAACAAAGGCTGAATTTGTTAACCAAACTCTTCGTGAATTTTATGAGAAGTGGGAATTGACATCGGACATCTATTGCCGTACACGAGAACAAAGCGGAGTTGTTGAAAGGCAGAAACCGAATGTTAATTGGAATGTTAATCAATGCAAAACAATGTTACTCAAACCGTTCTATGATTACAAAACAGCACAACAAAACACCTTTCGAGCTTGTCCACAACAGAAAACCGAATCTCAAACACTTTCATGTATATGGATCTCTTTGCTATCCGAATAATGATCGTGATGACTTTGGAAAGCTCAAATCCAAAGCTGACATTGGAGTCTTTATTGGATATTGTGATAATTCTAAAGGATTCCGAATCTAGAATCGTCGAACAAAGGAGGTTATGGAAACGATTCATGCTCATTTTGATGAACTTACGGAAATGGCTTACGAGTATAACGACTTGGAACCGGTCACAACCGCTTAAACTTCCCTCAACCCCCATCATGGTGAACAAAGCCCCGGCTCACTCATCAACAAATGGAAAGGCTATTTGCTCATTTGTTGGTGGCGATATTGATGAGCGTGCTCGGGTGTATCCATTTGTTTCCGCATTTGCTCAACACGATACTACTCTTATACATACACCTTGCTACAACAACTCTTGTTGAAGAAGCACCACCGATTGACTCCACACAGCAGTTGAACAAACCGCTTCCAACAATGATGAACCGGCTGATGATGTTCTTAATGAAGTACCCCCACCCGCAGATTTTGATCCAAATGCGTTCTTTAACCCGTTTGCTAATGAGGCTATTTGCACGTGTATGGTGGAATCTTCAACAAGCCATTTGAATCCTCAGAATTTGCATAATGTATACCAACATCAACCCTCTACACATCGATGGACAAAAGACCATCCTCTGGAAAAAATTATTGGCAACCCGAATCAACCCGATCGTTCACGAGACAAGCGTCTTCACAGCAGATGGTGAACATTGCATTTATACACTCCTCTGCCAATCTGAGCCTAAAACATTAAAGAGCGCAATGACAAGCGGACAAATGGATTGAATCCATGCAAGAAGAACTCAACCAATTCAAGCGTCTTGAAGTATGGGAACTGGTTGAAAGACCAACGGGGGTCTCGTCATTGGTCTCAAATGGATTTGGAAGAACAAATTGGATCTTTGAAGGGAGCGTAATCGAAACAAGTCACGTCTGGTGGCTAAGGGTTATCGGCGGAGGAGGTATTGACTTTGAAGAATAATTTGCTCACGGTTGCTTGTCTTGAGGCATTGGATATTTCGCGTTAGCGGCTCATATGAACATGGCCGGTCTTTTGGATGGATGTCAAAGCTGCGTTTCTAAATGGACAACTGAAAAGCGGTTTATGTCGACCAACCGGAAAGGATTCGTTGATCGAGTTCCCGAACCATGTCTACAAAGCTGAACAAAGCTCGTATGGTCTCAAACAAGCTCCTCGGGCATGATACGATAAGCTATCATCTTTCCTCATTGCCAATAATTTCACCAAAGGTTCGGTCGACCCTACTCTTTTCATACAATATCACGGGGCACATATCTTAATTGTTCAAATTTCGTGGATGACATCATTTTTGGGTCTACACATAAAAGTACTCAATAAGCTTTTGCAAAACTAATGAAGAATAATTTTGAAATGTCCATGATGGGTGAACTTACGTTCTTTCTAGGACTACAAGTTCATCAATCACCCCGTGGTATTTTTCTTGAGTCAGTCAAATATGCCCTTGAGTTGTTAAACAAATTTGGAATGAAAACACGTGATACTTATGCCACACCAATGCTCATACCAAGAAGCTAGGTATTTGATTTACATGGGATATTGGTGGACCCTACCAAATACCGTAGTATTATTGGGTCTCTCATGTATCTAACGGCCAGCAGGCACGATATTGTATTTGTGGTTTATCTCTTGCTCCGTTATCGATCGAGACCAAGCTGAAACCCACCTCTCGAGGCTAAAAGAATCCTCCGATACATCAAGGGAACCATTAACGGGGATCGGTATCCAGAAGGATTACGGTTTTGAACTAATAAACTTTTGAGATCTTGATCCGCGGGATGTTTAGATTCAGGAAAAGTACTTAAACACTACAATTTCTTGGTGATAAAGCGGTGTCATGACAATCGAAGCGGGGATTGTACATCGTTGTCATCAACGGCGAGAATATGTAGCCATGTCGTGTTGTGCTCAAGTCATGCGGATGAGAACACAACTCAAAGACTATGGTTACGTATTTGACGAATCGATATGCTGCGACAATCGAATTGCTATTGCGATCTCGTGCAACTTCGGTTAGGACATTCGAAATCAAAGCACATCGATCGCCGTTATCATTTCATCAAGGACCGTGGAGCAGGTACATTTGAATTATACTTCATGGGTACACTAATACCAATTGGCGGATCTACTCACCAAAGCCTTGCCTTCCGCTAGGTTTAATGAGTTGGTCCACCGGATTGGTATGCGGTGTTTGACTTAAGAGGAACTCGATGAACTCTTAAAACAGTCTTAAAAACCAGTCAAACACCAAAATCTCTTTTGTAAATATTTTTCAAAAACAAAATATAAAAATATAAAATCAGATAAAACAACAAAAATATTCTTCTATCTATCTTTCTTCAAACATGGCAAGTACATCTCTTCCGTCAACACTCAAATCTTTCAAAATTCAGTATTTTTTCGATCAAGTGTCGAGGGGGAGAAAATAATATACTGTTTCAAAATAACACTTGTACTTGCATGTTACCTTATCAGGTTGTTTCTTTAATAATGGTGGTCACATTTACGGTTCCATGACACTCCTCGGATTAAAATTATAACCTTTCATTATTTCTTAAATTAGAGGGGAGTGTCTTCAAGTTTCTTTCTTAAAATCTTTAGTTTGGTAACCAAAATGAAGTTAAAAGATGAAAATGGAAAGGTGGAGGGACTAAAACTATCAAAATCGAAAGGGTTATTTTCTAATAAAACTTCCACCTAACTTTGTACTTCACATTTATTACTCACACCAAACTAATCAAAATCACAAAGTTATTTCTAATAAAACATTCCCACCTAACTTTAATACAACTACATTTATTACTCATAAACTAATCCTAAATACTATAATTTGCTTTGATCAACAATGTTGTAATGAAAATGGTTTTGAACATAGTTTTAAAAAAGCTTTTTTGTACTTGGCTTTTTAGGGGCTTTTCGTCTCAAAGCTGTCACCATGGGTCGTTTATATAAGCTTTGTTAAGTTATATCTAATAACCTTAATTTGGAAAGAACTAAAACACACAATGTATGGTAATCTATAGATTCGATGGGTCTAATGTAATCTCTCTCCCGTCATATGTTTATATCTTGACTGATTTTTATTGATTGTTTATTTTATTGTAATCTCTCAAAATATATTTTGTAAATACAGGCCGATTTTGTTGATTGTTTATTTTATTGGGGTTGTACCATAAGTTTATTTTATATTTAACTTTCAAAATGGGTATTTTAGGGTTATTTGCATATTTGCTTCTTGTGATATTTGGGTTAAAATTATGTAAACTTTTTTTTGTACTACACAAGTGTAGGACACAAGCATATTTGATGCGATATGGATTTTAATCTATGGTCAGTTATGTAGTTCATCGAGCCAAAGAGTTGAATAATTTGATCTTCAATACGATCATTTTAAATATCATGTATTAAGTATTTAATGTTATTTTGTGTACATTTACACAAATACAAATGCATCAACTTAATGTATTTAGTGCTGTATTTGTACCATTCATGAATCTGGCTTGTTATAAAATCTTCAAACTCGAGTCTTTGTAATACCATACCTGTCGTTTGTGCTTTCTTAACAAGATTACAAACAATGGCTTTGAATCGTTTTGAAAAATAACGGTTAGATCTTAAACTAGGGGCGATTTTGTGTTCTCACGGCGTATGCGTATGAACACATAATCTTGTTTATGTGTTTGTGGTTAAAAATATTGTGTCAAAACGTTTCTAAAACATCAATGATATCATTTTTATCCTCAAAACTTACCCAGAAACACGAATTGATTGTTTTTTAGGAATTAGGGTTTATGCGTGGGTTTGGGTATTTTCAAATGTGAATGTTTTTGGTCAAAAAGATAGTTGCGTGATGTTTTTATTATAGTGAATTGATGTTATCTAGGCTCTGAAACAACCCAGAAACACTAATTGATTGAGAATTAGAAATTAGGGTTTAATGTTCTTGATATTTTGTTACTTTTGATTCACTGCAAACTTGATGTTAAAACTTGATCATATCACTCACATGACTACTTAGAACTACCAGAATAACTTTGGTGCATTTCCTATGGCTAGATTTCATATGCGTAATTATTGAACTTTAGGGTTTAAGTCTACGCATAAGTAATCTTATGCGTAGATTAAATCTGCTATAGAATGAATGTTAATGTTAATATTGATGCTATGATGATGTTATTTCAGGTTTGCTACACGTAAAAATCAGAATCAAGGTTGTTAGAAATCTATGCATAAGGATCACCTTATGCGTAGCATGTTATGCGTAAGAGAAATCTTACGCGTAGTGTTTCGCGCGAAGGTTCTACATAAGGGACTACGGCATTATCTGTGAAGGATATGCGTGCTTGATGACCTCTACGCATAAGGTCTACTCTTACGAGTAAGCCTTACGCGTAAGCTAGCTACGTAAGCATAAGGTCCCACCTCGCGTAATATTTCTTACGCGTAAGTTAGGATCCTACGCATAAGCTTGCATTTACGCGTATATTACTCTGTTTACGCATAAGCTACCATTTCTACGCCTAAGCCTTGATTAAACCTTCCTTATGAATTGTTACGCGTGCAAACTTGTAAATAAATAAATCATAACGTCACGAAACCAATAATGTCACTAATAAACTTAAACGTTTAATATATTGTGAAAAATAATTGATAACATAAACTTTAAAACTTAAAGTTAACTAACTCACGAAACTTTTCACGACTTCATTAGACTATTGGACAAACAAGTGACTTTGGACTCGTAACAATCATCGACATAACACATTCAATAATTAGACAATAAAACTATTTGTTGACTAACATAATGTCTTTCGATATGTTGGTTCTTTTGGCTAAATGTATTTCAGATCTAGACATGGACGCTCAGATGAATGTGGATTGTTCTTACCATTGCTGATATCTTCCCAAATGGCTATCCGATGAAGATTGTAAAGAATAACCTTCGCGTTGACTTTGAAACTCTCACTTCTTTCGAGTCTTCTTGCACGATTCTTGTGGATATTCTAAAGAATCATCCTTATCGAGAACATGCTCTCCCATTCACTCTGTTCACGAGATCTACATTCAACAGGTTTGGACTACAATGCAAAGATCAAAGGGACGAGAATCTTTGTGCGGTGGCCTCAATCACAAGCAACTCACCATCACTCCTGCAGATTTAAGGGTGTCCTCTCATTCGACATCATACCAAGCGAATACTCTTTGCACCACGAAGAGACTATTACGCAATTCTTGATTGATATTGGGTATGACGAAGCTTAAGGAGTTATCACTAAGAATTCACACGTGGATCTTAAAACATTCCTCGACCTTGGAGAACCCTCTATATCATCATCACAAAATTTGTTTACGGTGGTGGCGGTGGCTATGAGCATCCCAAGCTCATGGGCGCAAATCTTTTGAGCTTTGATCAACATGAAGCACATTGAAGTTGAAGCTTCGATTTGGGATGACATGATGACATTCCTCAAAAGCTTGCCTCAAAGATTCCTTATATCGGATATACAAAGCTGTTGATCCAAGAGCACTTGGATACAACCGATATCCCCAAAGAATCAATGACCTCGACAATCTCGACATGTTGTGCGAACCCACTCTAACAGTCAGGATTTAAGGAGTCAACAACTAAGAAACAAGGTCTTTGTGTTGGGATCTCCTTCTCTCGGATGAACTCAAACAGCTCTACTCTTATAAAAGATATTTGGTAGCTGTGAAAGAGAACAAAGTTGGTTTCTCGATGAAAATATTACTGGTAACCTACGGAGGAAAACCGGAGAAGGAGTGCGAGTAGTGTTGCAAGAGAGTGGAGAAGTTTCCCAAGAGGAATCCTCCGGGCGTAAAAGACATTTTTCCTTCTAAGGAAGTTGTTCTCATTCCGTGCCAAAGCTGAACCACCAAGAAAGCTAGTGGGCGAGCTCAAGATACACAATCGGAGAAGAAGAGATCTTCTACTCGAAGCGCAACCGATACTAATCCTTCATCGTCAAACCTCCCGGTCCTATAGGCGAACACGGCAAAGGGAAGACTCCGATAGTGAGCACGGAAGAAGCTGGATGAAGAGCAAGCTGGATACAACATCTGGAAGAAGTTCAAAATCATTAGGCTCCAACACGTTGCGAAAGAATTTGCTAAGGATCAAATGGGTGGCCTCGGAGGGTCAAGTGGTGGAGTTCAACCTACACCAAATCGATCTTGGTTAATCAACCCGATAAGGGATCTGGTGCCACCACTTTGGAGCAACAACAAGCGCGGCGTGGAAGATACTATTGAGTATGACATTGAAGAACTAGAAGCGAAAAGTCAGAAAGATAAAGGCGATGAAAAAGCTAAGTCTAGAAATGAAGAAGATGTTGATTATGATCGTTTCTTACGGATAGTCACCGCAGCTCAAAGAAGGAAACTTCGAGCCACCAAAGGACGAGTCTCCTCATGTCTCCTCCTCATCAGATTCATCATCTCATTCTTCACCACCACCATCAAAAAGATCAACCAGATCCACATCCATCGGTTATAAAAGCCAACTGCCTCTTGGATTTCTAAAGCTAAAACTAGAATCGTTAAAGCATCAAGCAGGTCAGGAAAGAAAAGCGTGCTCTACAAGAAGATGAATTTTTTTTGGATCTGATATCTTCATGATGAGAACGACAAGATGCAAGTTGAAAGGGAATACGTCCAATAGTTCATGAAACGTGATCTTCAAGGGGAAATGAGCGAGATGATCAAAGGTTACACTCATAAGTACCTTCTTGACATCATTCCTGGAATTACAAAGGAGTTGTTTACCAAACAACTTTATCGAATCTCTTACATCGGCCAATAGCAGACTATGAAATCAACTCCAATGCATGTGAACATCAATCCAGTTGATCCCATAATCTTCTCGGATCTTTGAATTGGTTAACCGTTTGGTAGCTCAAATGTCGAAGCTCGCAACATTTGCCTCCTCGAAGGTAAATTGTTTGAAGCATTGCTGGAATACCAACTAAAATCGACATGCAGAGAGAAGAAGGCTGAAAGCCTAAGCGTCCGCGACGATGAGGATAAGGATCAGGATAAGAATAGCGAGCCTAAGCGCGAAGAAGTCGGTGAATCATCTTCTATGCAACCTCCACCCCAGCGGACTCGGCTCAACAAAGGTCTCCTCCTCGCTCTTCTCTTGAAAAACCTCGGGATTCGATTACCACCCGACTTAGAAAACCGGTGATCACTTTCGATATACGGTGGTGACGATGAGGAATTCCATGAGCCCCAACAACAACCCACCTCTCCGACAAAGTTAAGAACCGGAATCTTCATCTAGGCCTAAGAAAAGAAGAAGAAGGCACCTACGGTGACGCGTATCATGGCTAGGCGAAGATGACCGGAGAGAATCTGAATGGTTTTCTACGGTTAATTCCACTCCTACCCAAGCTGAAGGTCAAGATCGGAAGCGGTAGTACATTGGAGCATGAAAAGATCTTGCAAGAAAAATTCCGTGTAAAGAAGATGACGAAATCTGAGTTGAAGCGAATCAAGAATGAAGCTTTTTAACGCTAAAAGGCACTCGGAAAGTGCCATCGAGGTTGAGTATCACCTTGAAAACATTGCTCGAGCCATGTCCAACAACATTGATTGGCTCAACCCTAAAGCAAACATCGACTTTACCAGAAGAGATAATGCTCCTTACTACCGATTGGTCTAAACCTCTACCAACAATTGGCCAACGGATCGACCTAAGATTCCATTTCGCTACTTCTTCAACAACGACTTGGAATTTCTTCTACACGGTGGTGATGGTTCAAGGAAATACGCTACATCATTTACGATTCCGTTCCCGCACCATATATTCAAAGCGCATAGCCATAGAAGAAAAGGCTACTCACTTGTTTTCTAACATTGTGGAAGCGATATGACGTCGATGCACTTTATGCGGGATTCATCATTGGCACGAGCGCCGAATCTACTACAAGAGTGCGGGTTGAAAGTCTCAACATGTAGTGTATAGTACTAAAGGGATCGTTGCTATTAAACACGTTGATCTTTCGTCTAAATGGGACAACACTTTCCTAAAGAATATCGTGGTCAAACGACAAGACGAAAGGGATTATGCATTCTGTGAAGCGGACTTTGAGAATTTGTCTCTCAGCGACATTGAAGACATGTATCTTGCTAAAGTGGGCGCATGAGACAATTCTCGATGAGAAGTACAGCGTGAATTCAATAAGTCCTTGCTTATCTTCATCGAAGCATAGTAATCAAAGAGACGTGTAGAAGATCTACAACTTGCTTTGTTGAGTCGTATCGGACCGTGTCAACTTCACCAAACCTCGAGCTGAACTTCCGACATCAACCGGCTTCCACAATACACTTTCGTCAGACAAACCATTAGGCGTCTTTTATCGAGTGAACTTCAACGAAATTGCTTGATGGCATGTAGAGATCTTCACAAGTTTGGGGATCACACATTGAAGAAGATTAGGGACGGATTGGCTTATCGGTTGAACGATATACGTGAAGACATTGGGAACCCAAAGCGATGGAACTCTCAGGATAGAAGGGATGTGAAGAAGATCATCACTATGATTGACGAAAGGTTGTATCAAAGGGACCAGTTCGGAACATTTGAGAGCTTTGTAGGTGGTCGTCCCAGGATTAATCTCATCGGCTATCAACGCCGGTTCGCACTCACTGCAAAATTCTTGGACTACACGGTACCCCTTAAAAGCTGCTTCTATTTCATATACATTTGGATGTGTGATTTATAATGTCTATGGCTTGTGCACATATTTGAGTGTACAACCCGTTCTTGTCAAGAAAGGACCTTGTGTGCGCATACCTCGATGCCACAATCCTTATAAAAGGGCGAAAGATTCTTACTTTTGAGTAAAACCTATCAAATCTTTCAATTTTCAAAGGTTTTGCTCAAAAGAAGAAGTACTTCCCCTTATGATTTTCAAAACCTCAACCGTTTATATCACTTGTTGAGGGGGAGTATTTGACTTAAAAACTTTGTTCACAAAATGTTATTTGTGTAATCTTCCCACAAAACTCAAAATGGTCATATTTATTCTCAACATTTCTTCAAAAATAACATTCATATGCCATTTTTGAGGGGGAGAAAATATGTGATAAGAAATATGTTGTGTTTTGATAGTTGAATCCTCGTGTGAAAAGACTTCAACCCATGAATTGACAGGATCTAACAGTCATACATTGAAAGGATCTGTCTTCCAAGACCTATCCAAGTAAATTGTACCCATTCGAGAAGCTCTTGATAGACATGAACTTTGACGGGTTTGACAAACTTTCGGGGTTGTCCACATCTTCAAGGTAGTTATTAGAGCTAGTTGTCACCTAAAAGCTGACAATGTATCTCTTTAACTATACAGCGTAATCGTGTCTAAAGGAATTGTCTATCTTGAGTCGATCAATTCAAAAAGTCGAACTCTTTCCTCATCTGTGATTTCCATAAAAACTCTTAAGCACATGTGGAGGGGGTATTTCGAAAAACTAAAACTCTTGAAGTATTCAAACATGTTTTTCATTCACAAACACTTTGAGAGATTTTCATGAAAAATGGTTTTATGGCAATGGAGTTATAAGGTGATTAAGGTTAGGAATAATTGTCCTATGATCCGCCGAGCGGAGGATCTACCAAAGGACACTACCAATAGTTAGAATTAGAAGTCCTTAGGTATGATTATAAAAAGGAGAAAATGAGAAACAGAGAAAGAAAGAGTTGAAGAATTAAAAAGAAATGCAAAGAAAAGGGTGAAAAGAAATAGCCCTCCAAATTATTCAACTTAGGGCAGACACCAGGTTCAATTCATATGCTACTGGTTTTCACTTGATGACGCCGGTATTGAAGATTAAAAGTCATCATGGACCCAGTGACGCATGCGCTAAACCTTCTTAGCCACTCAAGTTTCTCCCAATAGAAGCTTGTTTCATTCACGGGGAACCCTACATAATCTATCGGCCTTCTTAGAGATAGGCGGTATTGAAAAGACCCTCTCCTAATCTCTCTCAGGGAAAACCAAAGCGCACTATTGAGTCTAGAGCCACGAGATTCATCAAAAGATCTCTTAGGTACACTTGACATTTCATCACTTGATGTTTAACAATAAGAACATCGGTGATACGTTATCGAGTCCTTCACAGATCTTAGCAATCTGTCGAGAACATTTATGAGAGGTTCACAATTGCGATCCTTAGTGATTGAATGGAAACTCCACGCGGTCAACATCAAACAGCCACGACGGTAACTTCGCCCGGTAACTCCCGTAGATTACGCAGTGTGTCTCAAGCGGTCTACGATGCGTGAGGTGATGCTTGGTGTACCTCAGCGACTCATCGAACTATAGATGTATTTAGGTACATCATGCTTATCTCACTTGTGGGACTCCAGTTCAGGAACGGCCTTTGTGAGAATTAGAGTTGTGTTTTCACACTATCTTGTTAACACTCTCGAAGTTCAAACTTGTAAGTGTCGGAATCCGCTTATTACTAACCATTTTCATGTTTTCTTCTTATGGAAGCTCACGGGCGGAATGATCGTCAGAACTCTTCACATGCTCATACCGACATCATCACTAATGGAAGTTCTCTCAAAAGGCAACACAAAATTCAGAATGATTCTACTTCAAATCAAAGAATCTATAAAGTTTAAAGACTTAAAGAACTTCATCGATCTGAAATCCAACGTCAAAGAGCGTGTGAGCATGTTGAAGAATGGCGTGGAGACACGAACAACAAAAGTAGACTGAGGCGACTTGATCGACAACTACAACATACTATCACTACCGTCACAATGAACAATGATCAAAGAACAAAGATTAAGATGACGTCAAAGCTGAACTGTTTAAAGAAAACAATTTCTCTACACTAGGGAGATTGTTCAAATCAAGGCAATTCTTCTCACAAGAAAGAAGAATGTCAGAAGACGTCAAAGCTACTATTACATTCGCACCTTCACCGTTCATATTCATTCATCACCAACACTTAGGGGGAGATTGTTGGAATCACTCCTAAACCTAAATCAAGTGTTAGTGATTCATATGTAATAGTTAGCTTAATTATGGCCTTTATGTTTGTTATTAGCTTAGGCTTATGTAGAAGGCCCATAAGCCTAGGCCCAAGTCCACTAAGGAAAGGAAGGGACTAGGAGTGTTTCCCTAGCTCCCCTTCTTATAAATACCTTGTAATAACCCTCACTTGAGGGTTGGTTGTTCAATTCACTCTTTCATTACTCACGCATAACTCTTCTTTATTCATACACGTAGTGTTTGTGTGGTTTGTTCATCCGATCTCTTCTCTATCTCTTTCTATTGTGCTTGTGTTGTAAATTTAGTGACCTAACATCGGTCTATCAAATGAAAGAAAGAAATGCTTGAAAGAGATGGGATTTGAGGGGTTCATAAACTTCCCTATAGTTGAACTTCCAGCTGCATTGGCGTACCATGTAATCGATAAATTCCATCCACCTAGCATGGAATTGAGATTACAAAAAGGTTCAATAAAGGTAACAAGGCAAAAAAATTCATGATATGCTAGGTGTGCCGATGGGGAAAACAAAGTTGGAAAATCTGGAGGAAAGATTTGATGATGACGATTTTGTTAAAGAATGGGAAGAACAATATGCTCATCTTGGAAGAATTACACCACCTGCTTTAGCCTTCGAGATACAGAGCACAACTGAAGCAGATTTCATGTTCAAGATGAATTTCTTAACTTTGTTTGCAAGCACCATGGGCACTTTGGAGAGTGCAGGAAAAGTACCCACAATAATCCTCATGCCGCGTGAAAGAAGATGGCGATATCATCCGATATCGATTGGTCACCACTACATAATGGATTCCTTGCAGATCAGTAAGCTAAACTGGGACAAAGTCAAGTCGGGGACAAACTTCTAATATGGCCCTCTGACATTCTTATGTGTAAGTTATCTTCCAGTAAACTTATCAACTATGATTCACTTATATAAAAAATTATCTAACAAAATTTTAATTGTATTTTTGTGTATAAAAAAGCTGCTATACTTGGACACAACAAACTACCCGAGCTTCCAAGTTATGCATCACCGCCCAGCCCTCAGAGGTTGGAACACTCCAACAATGAGGAAAGGAATAAACATGGAAATGAGAGACGGTTTCTTGGGGATGTTAGAGCATCACAGAGAGTTAGATCCTGAAGAGGAGCAAACTGGCCTGAATTTGTACAAGGGAGCAGACATATACTATGAACCGTTGCCTCCCAGAAAGCCGGTGGAAAGAGAGGTAATTTTATTGAATTCATTTATAAAAATGTTGTTATAAAAAAGTATGTTATGATATATTTTACTTGTTATAAAAAAGCATGTTTAAAAGAGTTAACAGAAAACAAAACCTTAAGCTTAGGCGCAAGCCTAGCCTTCGCCTAAAGCCAAAGACTATGTCTGCGCCTAAGCCTTCAGGCATAGCCTTCGGCTTTAGCCGAAGGCTATGCCAATGACTAAGCCTTCAGCAGGCTCACATTCAGCTGTGCTTGCAAAAAATATCATATATGATAAAACACTAATTTGAATATCACATTTGATATTAGTGTTAAATCATATATGATATGTAATATCATATATGATATTACACTAATATCACATGTGATATTACATATCATATATGATATAACACTGATATGATATTTTTGAAAATCGTATATTATTTTGCATATACATTAAAAAACTAACCTGAAATACTTACTTCACAGGAGTTTTATGAAAAGATTGATGAGAAATTTGAAATAATTTCAAAAGAAAAGATAGAGTTGGTTGAGACGATGAGAGAGGGATTGCAGAAGTTCAGGGGAGACAAGGTGATGATGAACTTGTGCAAGAAGTACAAGAGATTGTTCAACAAGATCGATTTTGATATAGAAAGTAGTTCGATGGAAGAGGATGATGATAGTGATAGTGAGAACGATGAAAGCAATGAGGATCAAGAAAAAACAAATGAAGGAAAAATTGTAGTTGAAAAAGAGAATGAAAGTGAGAGCGAAAGTGCGGATGAGGAACAAGAAGAAACAAATGAAGAAGAGAATATAGTTGAAAAAGAGAATGAAAGTGAGAGCGAAAGTGAACAGGAGAATGAAAGAGAGAATGTAGTTGAAAAGGAGGGTGGGAGCAAAGATGAAAACAAAAGCTGAGAGGAAAACAAAGTTGGAAAAGAAGAAACAACTACAACTAAGCATACTTAAAAACAACCTAAGAAAGAAACAAAAGCGGAGAAAGAAAGAAGAAGTTCCGATGAGTGAAGTGTGAGTGTGAGAAGGAAAAACAAAGCCGAAATTCGATGCTTAGCGAAGGTGTGAGAAGGAAAAACCGATTGAAGTTGAAAAAGAAGTAGGAACTCCAAAGCGTGGAGATAACACCGGGTTATAAGTTGAGAGTAGCAATTCCAGATGAATTTTGGAATCCAGATAACTTTGATAATCTCGTGAGTCAAGCAGAACAAGATTATCAAAATCTTCACGGGAAAACAGAGAAGAGTGATCAAAAAGATATTGTTGGGACAACAGAGATGATGAGTGACCCTAAAGAGATTCATGAGACAACAGAGTTGAGTGATCCAAAATAAATTCAAGGGTCAAAAGAGAAAATGACAAGAGGAATAATAAGAAAATCAATGACGCCACCATCTAAGAAAATGACAAGAGGAAAGATAAGAAAATCAATGACGCCACCATCTTTCAGATCTTGGTATAAGCCCAATGCCAACGAGAATTTGTTGTTGAGGCGAAACAACATCAAAACGGAAAAAAGGCAGAAAAAGGGTGAGAACACTTATGTTGAGAAAGCAGAGAATCAAAACAAGAAGAAAAACATCGGCAAAAAGTGTCAAAAAGTCATGCGTTTTCGATATCATCATATATGAACGGAAAAAGCTGTAATCCACACACCGGCGAAGAGATGAAGTGATGATAACGGACGTGCTATTTTCAATGGAAGGAAATCCAGGTGTAAATTTTGCTATTTCTTATTTAAAATCATACAAAAAATAATAATATTGTGATAATACTATGTATATGATTTAAATTTTGTGTAGTGACTTTGTCTTTGAACCAAGCGTGAAGGGAGCCCCTACCATAAGGGACAACATCAGACACGGCACCAAAATTGAAGGTGGAAGCTAGTGTTATTGGCGACTTTGCTTCTCTTTTGAACTCTGAAGAAATGGTGAACAATAGTGGAAAAAAGATGAAGTATTACTTTCACGGGAATGTTGGTAAGTAGATAAAAATTTACAAACTAATTACTAATCTGTTTGTTAACAATTATATGATATTGTTGATTTTTGACAACAGACAAGCCAAATGGTAGAGTTGCCAAAGAAAGATGAGGCTAAGCAATATAAAGCTTTCCTTGATTGCATGACAAGCGAGTTTCAAGAAAACCCAAATGACATGTCATTGCAACATGTAGAAATGGTAACAACTTATTTCACTTAATATGAAGAAAGAGATTCGACTTTTATTTGAATTAAAATGAATATAATTTTCTTTCAATTTGTACAAGCATTCTTCCCAGTAATCGCTCATGAACACTTCTATGTCGTTGTATTTAATCTAGCCAAAGGAACCTCAGCGATCATTGACAACTCCAACTCGGAAGGACATATGATACCAAATACAAGAAAGAATGCGATGTTTTGGTAAGTAACTCAAACTAGGCATGGAAAGAACATAATTGCATTTAATATTAGAAACTATAATATGACAGTAAAATATCATATATGATATAATTGTCTTTAATATTACAAACTAAAATATGGTAGTAAAATATCATATATGATAAAACACTAGCAAGTAAATTGAATATTTTTTTTGAAATATCAGATATGATAAAACACTAGTAAGTAAATTGAATCTTTTGTTTGTGCAGAAAAAATTATTTTCACAGTATTTGGAATCATTCAACCATCCAAAAGCAAAGCAGATAAAGAAAACAAGACAACAGTCATGAAGGTCAAATGGGCAACAAAAGCAAATGTGATTGATTGTGGAGTTTTTGTTATGATGCACATGGAGATGTACAATGGTGAAACGGCAAGAAGCTGGGAGTTGAACTTTCCAAAGCTGAAGAAGAAGGCCAAGAAATGGCAATAATCAAGTGAGAGTAAAGTATGCATCAAAATGTTAACGCATGAAATTAACGATTCTGAAGAACGAATCGTGAGGAAGCACATGCGTTTGCAAGGGAGCATACAGACAAAGCAATGAAACAAAGATACATAAAGGAGCAGATAGACAAGAAGAAGAAAGAACAAGATGCAACCCGTGTTGCCAGTGCAATTTGAAGGTAAAAGTTACTAGTAGACAGTTGATAGATGGTAGGAGCTGAGGAATAGATGGGAAGAAAAAAGTCACTCTTTTTGGGGTAAAGGTGAAGCGACAATGGTGGTGCAGTTAGAAACTTACTTTTGCTTAGTTAAATTTGGGATATCGTATGCCATTTAGAATGGTTAGAACAATATGTTATGTCTTATGGTACAATGTCAGAATGTTATGTCGTATGCGACTATGTCGTAACTAGTATTACACTTCTATCCGAAATGGTTATCTAATGAATATGGCGGCTGCAGATGTGATGTTAGATTATATGTGCTGTTGTACAAGTTTTGCTACACAAAACTGATATATTCGATAAAATGATGTTGCTAACCAAAATATGATAGTTGGATATGTACAAAATACAATTTGAAAAATATGATGTGAGATCTGATTAACAAATGTGCTAATGGTAGTATCACATATGATTTTTGAAAACAAAATATAACAGTAAAAAATCAAATGTGATTTTGTATGTATATCGAATATGATATACAACAGGAAAAACAAACTAGATAAATAAAAGTAACCATACAAGAAAAGATAAATCACTTAACACCAAAAAAAAATCAAAATCCATTTCATAAAACAAAATCTGTAAACAATCAAAGAAGATTCAAAGTACTTCAATCAGAATTCTTATTTGGACAAAAACAGTAAAAAGATTTATGATGTAGCTTCAGATTGAACCAAATCATCTTGTACTCTATACTTATTTGGACAGGTCCTCTTGTTGTGGCCATCTTTAGCTCCACATATTGAACATGAATTCCTATTAATTGAACTCTCATCAATAGCTTGCTCTTTTCCACCTTTTATACGCGACTTTTCATGTCCTTTGGACTTACAGCCAGAAGGATTGTTAACAGCAACTACAGAAGGCTTTGGCACTCTGACAAGCTCTTCAAGATTATCAAGCTTGTCCTCTGATGGAGGATTCGGTTAATCAGCTTCAACATCTAACTTTAGCAACTTGATAAGGTTTTAAAAGTACCTTTTTGAGGGGTCATTTAAGCCCTTATTTGATCACTTTTGTATCCGTTATTACTTAATATCGTTCCTTTTCACTTTTTAGGTCACTTGAAGGAAAATTGCTGGAATGACACTTATTCGGACGAAAAGGCGCGAATATATGAATAAAATGGCCAAAGTCAAGAATCGAGACACTCAGCTGCTGAATTGAAAGGGGACGGCATCGGGGTTATACTTGTGGCGCCGTCGAACAATTTTATGACGACTCAGTAGCCAAATTGCTTATTTACAAGTGACGGCATCAGGTGTTAAAAGAGTAGAGGCGTCGCGGCTCGAGGGCGGCCTAGATTTGATCCAGGGCGGCGTCGAGGCGAAGGAGACGGCGACCGCGGGCATAAGCGTGGCGCCGTCGCAATGCTAACGTGGCCAAGACGAAACCTTAATGGACGGGGACGGCGTCACAAACTAAAGGGTGGCCGTCGCGTTGTAACCTTATATATAGAAACCGAATTTTTAGTTTTCAGGTGTGTAGTTTTGTGGAGTAAAAACCTAAACCGAACCAAGGCTGTCTTGTACAGTATTTTAGGGTTCATACCCTATCTTACATCAAGATAAGTGTTTTAATTCATTAATTTAATTATGTCTTCAATTGATTGTGTGTATACTTGCATGTTCCCCATGTCCGGCTAATTTACTTGTGTGTTTGCTTAGGTAATATGAAACTTAGTTATTGAATATTGATTGGTTGTCTCTTATCTTAGTTGTGATTGACCTAGTATTGTGATAGGTCATTCGTTGTGTTGTTAATGCTTGATTAATCTTTGTTGAACCTTAGTTTATAATCACTTAGAGTAATTGTAGGCTATACATCCAAAGAATACCTTAGAGTTAAAGTTTATAAATCCTAGAGATTTTGTAGTCATTAACCTTTGGTAGCTTCAAAGAGTTAGGGATTAACGCATACCCTACGACCTTAGAGACACAACGCGATTAAGAATAAGGACGTGACAATTCAACCATCAGTAGGAGATAACTAGGGAGTAATAAAGCCTAAGCAAATACATTTTTAATCATCATACGAGCACAAAACAATAGACATAGACTACCCTCACCTTAGTTAATTAGATAATTAGAAAGTAGAAGTAATCGGTAGAAATACCAACCCCCCAATTCAAACCCCGAGATTCGTACATTTCCATTTCCTAAAAAACATAAAAAGATAAAAAATAATGTTCCTCAACCCCAACCTTAGCGTAGTAACTTCTCACTAGCATTCGTATTCCCCTAGAGAACGATATCAATTCCCGTGGCTTACCCTAATACTACACTACAACGATTAGGTTCACTGCCTAGAGTGTTGAAAAACTTGCTCGACGAAAAAGAAATTTCTTTGACCCCGAACGCGCTGTGTAAGCGTATCACAACTTCAACTTCTCAATAAAAGCAGCTAACCTTGTCTAATCTTTACTCAACATATGCACACAGTGATCAACAATAGAAGTAGCCTCGTTTGCATAATTCTCAACAATCTCATTCTTCTCACCGTACCTGTTCCTTTTGTTCCTCAAACCAGCAGGTATCAAGTTCTTTGTCCAACGCCTCAAGATGTGTTGATTTGGAATTATTTCAACATTCGCATTCTCAATGACACAAAAAATGTGTCTACACAATATTCCAACCCTAACAAATAGCTGACAGGAACAAACAACTGATCCATCTTCTATGTTTCGCAAAACTTCCATGCAAAAAAAACAATACATAGTCAAAAATCATATATGATATATCATATGTGATACATCATTTGATATATCATATATGATATATCACATATGATCTATCAAAATTATAAAATTTTAAAAATTAACACTAAAAAAAGCTTTAAAAGACCATCAAAAAAACTGGTTAGAAAACTAACAAACCTTATACAGTTCATCTTCTCTGTGAAACAAGTTAATCGGCTCCTCTTCTTCTTCATTTTTATCATTATCATTACCTTTTTTTTTAGATTTCTATTTTTTCTTAGCTTTCTTCTTCTCCATTAATTCATCAACAAACTTTTTCTCTTTAATTACAGACACCTCAGATCCTTCAAAACAGACACCTCAGATCCTTCAACCAAACTTTTCGTATCTATTTGGCAAAACCATGTCCCTGCAAATATTTTGGCTTGAACCAATTCGAAAAAGGGAAGAGTATAAACCTTTGACGCATGATGTTCAATCTTAAGATAGGTTCTAAGTGTAGGAACAGAATCAATCGACTTATGATCTAACCTCTCTTGTACATGCCTCTGTTTTTCCATTGCCGTCTCAAAACAATTCATAAAGTTCATGAGAGTCGAACCGGAATTAGTAAAGTGAGAGAAAAAGGAATTCTCACTCTCAGACCTAGAAGTTGTTCTCATCAAACCACACAAAGGAGAGTCCACAAAAGCGAGGAATCCAACATGAACATATGCGAAACATCTTTGTTAACCACTTATGATTATGCAAATTAAACTCATCTAATAACTTTTCCCATTGATACTCAAACTCATCAGGACAAATATACATATTCCACACAATTTGATTGAATTTCCTTTTAAAGTCTGTGTGATCATAAATTTTTGAGCATATCTGCAAACAAATATCACATATGATTTAACAAATGATTTACCAAATGAAAAAGTATGAAATATCACATATGATAAATCATTAGAAACTACAAGAAAGCAAATAAAATTCAAGAAATCACATAAAGTATCACATATGATATAACAAAAGAAAATAAAAGTAAACACATAATATACCTTTCCATGAAGCTTTTGTGTAATATGCCACATACACAATCTGTGCTTCAATCCAACAAATTCTTGTTCAATCGCCTTTCTCATAGCCTCGTCCTGATCAGTGACAACGATACTAGGAGCTTTACCAAAAGCTTTTATAAATGCTTTGAGCAACAAAATATAAGAGTTTGCGTTTCATTCTTGACAAGCACTGCGACAACCGTAACACACTTCCTATGATTATCAATTCTTTGTAAAAGGAACAAACATCATTTTGTACCGAAAAACAAAAACAAAAAGGTTTTAAAAAATAAATAAGAAGACAAAATACAAGTAATACAATAAAATATGATATATATCACTCAAACACTTACTTATTTGTCATGCGTAGCATCAAAGAGACAACATCACAAAACTCTTTGTAATTGTACTTGGAAACTTCATCAGCCCGAAAATTGTAGCTTCGGCATTCTCAACCAAGTAATCAAGCGAAAATCGAGAACATGCTTACGTCTATTTTCCATCTTAGCTATAAGCATCTGCGCATCACTATCACCTATATAACAATTCACACTCCTAAAAAGTTCTTAAAGTCAACAGTTGTACCATGAACAAGCAAATAAGATCCCTTCAGACCGGTCAACAAGTGATGAGCTCTCGTTGCACCTATATTTACGCTAGCAGCTTTAACAATAAACAACTACTCGGCATATGTTAGCGCCTTTCGGTCTTTGACAAATGCTTATATTCTTTACGTTCAAGCTCATGGTTATGTATACTATCAAAAATAGTCAACTTATACTTTGTAGAACTAGGAATCAACTCAAACATAACACGTGCTTTGCAACTGTGATATGAGGTTCGAACTTCTTTTAGCTTGTCGCTATTATCTAAATCTAGTGTGTCTACATGAATTCCCTTAGGACAACCTTCCCTATTACACACTAGATAGTTTTGCTTAACAATACCGCTCCTCAACCTTTTCTGACATGATTTCCTAACCACAAATTTTGAAGCATATTTCATATCGCACTAATGCACTCATCAAGCGAATTAAAAACATTGCCCTTAGCTAGTAAAACATCGACGGGAACTTTAGGAATATAATAAACCGTTCCACCAGGAGTATCAAAATTAGAGTGAGTAGAGAATGATTAAGGAGTTTTCAAAGCATTGATTCACGAAAAAACAAAAGCATAAAATAAAAACATTGATCAAGTAAAAATGAAATAACAAATACAAGTTCTTATGATCACATATGATATAACACATGTGCTGTATGTAACAGATATATATCACATGTGATATCACATGTGACATCAAATGTGATAGCACATGTGATATATCATATGTGATATCACATATGATATCAAATGTGATGCAAAATAAAAAGTGCTTATCAAAACATAACTAATAGCTTATTCAAAAGCTTAAACTAATTAATTCAATCAAAGCATAAAACTAATAGCTTATTCAAAGCTTAATATGCTTAATTCATCAAAAACTTATTAACAACTTAATTTGAATATAAACATAACTAATCGCTTATTCAGAGCTTTAAAATGATTAACACCTTATCCATCTTCTTCACGTAACACTAAACTAACAATTTAGTTCAATCTAAAGCTAACTAATAGCTTATTCACAGCTTGAAACTAACTTAAAACTGCTTAATTCAATCTAAAACTAGATTAAAATTGCTTAATTCAATATAAACCTAACTAAATAGCTTATTCATAGCTTAAAACTGTTATTCAAACAGAAAACACAATGAAAAACAAAAATTAAACACATCTTACTCTTAATAGCTGCGGATTCATCATCGTGTTCATAAGCTACAATCTCCTCCATATACTTAGCAGAAACATCATCACTAACAACAATATCTTGATTCTTGAGATTATAGAAACAACGACATTTTTGGATTATAGAAGAAGAACGATCTGAAGAAGAATTATCAGATTCAGTTGCAGATTCAGTTATAGAGGAAGAACGATCAGAAGAAACTGAAGAATTTGGAATCGAATCCATAAAAGAATCGTTTAATTGAAAATGAATTAGGGTTACGTGATGAAGAAGATGAAAAAACGAGAGAATAGAGGGAAACACACACTTTGTGTGTGTGAAATTAAAGAGCGTTTAATTGAAAGAAAGATAAAAAATGCTTTTTATATTGACTAAAATACCCATGCAGTGTAAAAATCAGGTTTAATCTAAGCCATTAGATCAAAATGAATGAAAGGTGGGGATTGGTCCCTTGGTATGTAGATAAAGCTTTGTCCCTAAATGATCTTTTATCTATATTAAATTTTAAAATAATTAATTTTATACATATATCCAATCCAAATCCAAATCAAAATCCAAATCTTAATCCAAATATAAATCATAATCCTAAACCCATCTACGAACCAAACTGGCCCTAACTTTGTTTGTTTGGTGTGAAGCTATAAGTTCTATTATTCATAGATTTGATTATTTCTAAACCATCATAATTGTTTATGAAACATATACTTAAACATCATAATACTACTTTCTGATAGAAATCAAGGTTTGAAATATTCCCTCTAATTTACTTATTTAAAGCAAACAACTGGCTTAGCTCAGTTGGTCTCCTAGGCTCCTTCTTGAGATTGGGGGAAGTTTTACCCTGGATTTGAGTCTCACAACATACAAAAAAAATCCAGGTCTTCCTCCTAGTCTTGGCCGTGAGTTCTAGGTGTTTCCCTTCGCGGGTCTCTCCTAGTGGTTCGGGTCCCAGGGCATGTCCGTTTAGATGGTTTAACTCGACGGTCAGATTTCAAGTGTGGTGCTATTCTAAAAAACTTGTTTAAAGTTATAAGACAATTTATTTTTGAATATTAATTTTATACTAATTATAATGTTTCTTTGATTTAGGTTGCAAAGCGTTGCTACTCATAAAGCTATGAGAATTTTACACTTAAGTGCAGTAATATGTTTCAAATTTATGTACCTGCAATGGTGAATAAATGCTTGCATTCACAGTATTATAATCTTCAATAATAAGGTCAATCATGTTCTGAAACCATGGATAGTACTTATGAATAAGATAAATACAACTAGTGAGAAATCATATATGTTAGAATCAAATAGCTTGCTTGTGGAAATCCGTCTTAACTTAGGGTGTAATCGAATCAAGCCAAGCTCGAGCTTGAGAGGGCTAAAGCTTGGTTTGAAGTTTATAACATAGGCTTTGCTTTAGCTTGATAGCTTCACGAGCTTTAATAGTCTAAGATTGAGCTCGGCTCGAAAAGCTTGAATTCATATATAAACATTAAATATGATAGTCAAACTCATCAATAAATTCAAAAACAAATGTGCGATAAACTTGAAAGGAAAGAACATATATGATATCTTATTAAATATTAATGGCCTAAGCCCACTAATCACGCTCGGATCAAGCCCGTTACAAAGGCCCAATCAACACTTGATAAAAGGCCTGGCTTAAATCCCATGCCACGTAGAGCTTGGAAAGACCTCTCAAGCCTGACTAAGTAAGGACAAAGCCTCTACTCTTCAACTGTCACTAGCGGTTATGATGTATCATCATCTGACATTGAACAGTGAGGACGCACAAAAAACACCACTACGAGCTAAAGGACAACTGACATTTGTCCTCCTTGTCTGCTCTCGGGTGATCGACACTTAGCACCCTGGCGGCTATCGATCACTCTCAAAGGGTTTATCTCTAAACCCTAGAAAGCATCTCTATAACAGGAGAGCAACACATAAGTTTTCACACACTTGGGAAAATACTGCCTCACAGCAGTGAAGTATGGTTCTTGTTTAAGTGTTACCCGAGCTTCTTGATCTACATCAATCTCATACGGGTCCCATCCTATCTCTAAACCGATTTACATACCATACGTAAACATGGCGCCATCTGTGAGGACATGATACAAAATAGCCACAAATTTTATGAAATTTTCACCTATTTTCACCATTTCTCACTAAAAAAAATCCATTTTTTCCTTAAAACAACTAGTTTCTCGATTAAACATGGATGATGACCAACATCCTAAGATTTCGAAAACAACCAAAAACCACCTTGAAACTATCCGAGTGAAAAAAAATTTCTCGCACAGAGAAACACCAACAAAAACCCAAAAAGGAGACTCACCAGCTACTTGAAAACAGGACAGAAAAACCTATGAGGAAGACGCATGCAACAGAGGACGTTATTGTCCTACGCGCATCATCCTTCTCAAAGAAGCCAACATGGGTCTATGGGAGATTTCACTCTCTTAGTTGGCTAACACAAGCTCGAAAATCACAAACACATGATGCGAGGGATACTGAAGGATGTCAGGAAGGGGGTCCGATAAACGTACAACCCAGGTCAAGATACACACACTTATCGGGAGAAACTCAGGTAAACACATTCTAACTCACTTATCCTTATCCATATTACTTCACAAATAACAATGAGACCAAACTACGACCTGGGAACCAACCCATATATAGCATACAATAGGACAACCTGACATCCTCTCCCAGCCTACTCCCAGGCCATAACATACAACCCACCTTGCACCTAGGATATTTAGTCGGTTTACCTAGACCTACCTACCATGGCACACAACCCAGGGTAGAGAGCAATGTCCACAAGGAACCAAAACTCCTCAGGGGACAAATAAAGAGTGTCAACATGATTCAGTCATGACATAGAAAAGAAGGAATGAGGATCATGGAGACCGGTGGCCCCATCGAGGATATTCGGGGACTCATGGCGGGTTGGGGTCGAAAGACTTCTTGCACGAAGCTTTACAACCCACTAGGCAGTGTACCTAATTGTTGCAGTGTAGTATGGGTAAGCCTAGGGGGTTGATCGTTCTCTAAGGGAATAGAGATGCTAGTAGAGATGTATGACAAAAAGGTGAGGTTGAGGGCGATTTTTTTTTATCTTTTTATTTTTTTAGGAAAGCAAGTAAAATCTCGAGTTAGAAGAGTGGGGGTTGGTAATTCTACCAATTTAACTACTTCAAAATTAAAATTAAAAACTAGTTAACTAATAAAAAGGAGAAAAAGCTATGTATTGAGTGAGTGAGTTCTTATGATAATTATAAACGTGTTTACTTAGATTTTCTTAGTCCCTAGTTATCACTTATTGGTCGGTTGAATTGTGACATCCTCATTCTAATTGGTGCGTTGTATTCCATGTTAGTCATGGGGGGGTTGTCTAATTCCCTAGTTCTATGAATCGTAACTCTCCTCTGAACTATCCGGGATCACCAAGTACCGTAGTATCTCCCCCGAATACTCTATTATCCTAAAGCTACAACTCAAGCAATAAATACAACGATGGCTTAAGTGCACTCTCAAGCTTTTTGCTATTTAGGACGTTCAAGCTCGTAACAATTAAAGAAGAAGCCAGTTTTCCTTAGTCTAGTGTCTACCAATTAAAACAAGAGACAACCTAACAATAATCAACAACTAGGTTTCATAGATCTAAGCAAACACAAGATTAATTTAGCTACGCATGATAGATAAGCAAGAACACAAACAAACAATTAAACATAGAACAAACATGGTGATAGATTGGATAAACAAACTTATCTTCGAGTGTAAAGAAGGGCTTGGAACCCTAAAATACTTCCCAAGTCCGACTATGAACAAACTAGGGTTTGCTCTCCAAACTACTACACACAAAATATAGAAAGTTTAAAGTCTCTATATAGCTTTACACCTGCCACGGAACCGCCTTTTGATGGTGACGCCATCTGGTCGCCGTCATTAGGGTTTTGTTATGGACAAGTCATCGTCAGGACGAAGTCATGTGAGGAAGTATGACCCCGTCTGTCTTCATTATGGACGTCGTCTTGAAATGGGTCTTGGTTGACTGGTAAAAAGTAAAGGCGACGCCCTTCTGGAATAAGGCGTGACACCGTCATGTTGTAAAACCAAAATATGACCTGAGCCGTCTCTTGAGACTTTTTATAAAACCTTATGAGCGACGGCGTCGACCTTTGAGTTGGGACGCCGTCAGGTGATGCGTGGGTTCAGGGTCGAAATACTTCCTTTTCTATGAGCAAGATTTACAACCCTCTAGGCAGTGTACCTAATCGTTGTAGTGTAGTATGGGGTAAGCTCAGGGGGGTTGATCGTTCTCTAGGGGAATAGAAGGAAGAGATGTATGACGAGAAAGTAAGGTTGAGGGAGATTCTTTTTGGTTTTTTATATTTTTTTGAATGCAAGTAAATATCTCGGGATATAAGAGTGGGGGTGGTTCTTATACCAATTTTAACTACTTTTACTAAAACTAATTAACTACTTTAACAATGAAAAGTAAAGATAGGTTATGCTAATATAGGTGTGCTCTTATAATGATTAAAAATGTGTTTACTTAGATGTTCTTACTCCCTAGTTATCTCTTATTGGTCGGTTGAATTGTCACATCCTCATCTTAATTGGTGTGTTGTATTCCATTTGGTCATAGGGCAGTGCTAAATTCCCCAATTCTATGAATCGTAACTCTCCTCTAGACTATCCGGGATCACCAAGTACCGTAGTATCACCCTCGAATACTCTATTATCCTAAAGCTACAACTCACGCAATAAACACAATGATGGCCTAGGTGCACTCCTAAGCTTTTTGCTATTTAGGATGTTCAAGCTCGCAATAATTAAAGAAGAAACCAATTTTCCTTACTCTAGCGTCTACCAATTAAGACAAGAGACAACCTATAACGCTCAAAAATTCGGATTAACTTTTTAATTATCTACTATAATTATACCATAAGTTAAATAAATAAATAGTAATATAAATGTAACATTGGGCCAATTGGTTTAAAAAAATGTTTTGGGCTAACTTTTCTTATTTTAACCCATATACCCAAGCCCACCTAGAACTTGATAAACCCATTAAACAAAAAAAAAAGAAACCCGTTTCTCCCATCCCTCCTATAATCGAAATACAGAAAAAAAAACCCTAGCCTCCATAATTGGTTGTCATCAAGAACTCAAGATCGTGGTAATCCCGGGAAGGTTTGGTATGATTAATCGCCTATTTTCTTTCACATATTTTGTTTTTAATTTTCTTCATGTGACTATAATTCATGGATATAATTAGGGTTGATTAAAATGCCATTATTTAAACATGTTTTATCATTAAAACATAATTAGGGATGTGTTAGAGGTTTTATCTTGCGTTGTTAGGGTTAGGGTTAGGGTTTTGTTTGTGATGCTTTGCAGAATTTGGGTTGGATTGATGAGTTTCCAAACTGAAGATACCAACGTGTTTTTAAGTGATTTCTAGTTCTAAACATAAGTACTCTCTACTTACTGGAGATATAAGATTCGTGTCATTTGGAGGTCGGAAAGGTTGATTTTTCATTTTTACAAGTTAAGGTGTCAAATCTGGGAAAGTTGAGTAAAATTTTGGGTTGTAGTATTTCATTTACCATGAACAAACTATTGATAGTTTTGACCTCTCCTTCTTCAGTATTGATATTTAGGACATAGGTGACTTCTGAGAATTTTGGTGGAGTTTTCGGAGTTGTGGAAATGTGTGCTTCTGGTCTAAACTTTTAGGGGTTTTGTTTCTGGGTACTTTCTAGACAAGTCTGAAGGTTTGATTTTTTACCCACACTTATGCTCTATAATAAAATCTACAAAAATTATAGGAGTAACCTAAAACATGTGGGAACATCTGTGATTTTTGTTGAATTTTGTTGAGCTCAACTGATGTGTCGAATGGGTCAAAAGATAACATTAAAAATGTTGGCAGATTTCTGAAAATGTTGGACACCTTAATTATGTAACCTTGATGACTATAATTAGTAAGAATTTAACTTGGACTCTTAAATTGGAAATAAACATATTCTAAGCCTTAAATGTAACTTGTTATCATAGGTAAACCTAAAATGGGTTGATTCGGAATATTACCCGGAAAGTTACTTAATTCGGGAAAGTTACTAAATATAGAAACATGCTAATTATGGAAAGTGGCTAAATTTGGAAAGTTTCTAAAAATGGAATGAAACCCTAAATATGAACAGTTATGAATATGAAATGGTTTCTAAAACTCGAGCGATCATTATTCATGTAGATCCGCGGAAGAAGGAGTAGTCTTGGGTATTTGTGTGTCTGAGTGATTTGCTTTACGGTCGAGGTACATATATTCTATCCCTTTTTAGTAGGGATTTCTCATGACTTTCCGATCCTTGACTTTGTTTCACTTATGATATTCCTTCGCTATGATTTCCTTTGCTATGATTATTTTGATATGATTCTTGATATGATCCTTTGATATGATTCTATTCGTTATGACATTCGTTTGCAATGATATGATTCCATTCAGTTTGATATGCTTCGTTTGATATGATATGATATGATATGATATGATATGATATGATATGATATGATATGATTATGCTTCGTATGCTTTGTTTCTTATGTTGCCCGAGCTAACTAGTCATGGAGGTACCACGACCAGGTCATTGATGGCACCAATGGCATGACACCATCTGTGGCGGTGTGATTAGTCCACGGCGTCCCCATTTATGTATTTATTTTTTGTGATCACTTGACCATTATGATGTATGTGTATACCTATCATGTGAGCAGGGTACAAATATGATATGTTTATATGGGGGGCGTATGGATGCATCCTAGGCTTATGATATTATGATATGTTTATGGCGTTTGGTTGTGCGTGCCTTGCACCCCTCTCACATTTATGGTACTCGTGAGGTCTCCCTTCCTTGTACACATATGAATTCACCGTTATGTATGTATGTAGTGTCCTTCATGTGTCATGCTGAACGTTAGGATTATGAGCTCATGGGCACTTTCTGTTATGATTCATTATGATTGTTCTATTCTATGTATGTTGTGTCCTTCATGTACCATGTTGGACGTCACTTTTCGCATGATTCGTTTGGTTTTTTTATGATTATCTGATATTATACTCCATTTGGTTACTATGTTATATCTTGATTCAGTTATTCGTTTGACTACTCGTTCACTCAATATCCTTATCTAGTTCATCCGACAACTATGTTACGATACTGTCATTGATTTTACTATGCTTTCGTGCCATCCATTGTGGTTACCAAACGTATGCTTACAGATTATCACTTTAATTGCTACTGTGCTATGACATGAGTATTTGATTTTTCTGTTTACCAGGTTGTTGTATGATTACTTGTTTTATCTATTCTCCATGCTATAATGTGAGTGCCTGATTTATGTGTTGCCATGATAGTATGCAATTATCCAGTTACCATGCTAGTGTGTGATTATGTGATTTACTTAGATGCCATGCTGCCTTCCTATAGTTACTTAGTGGGTAATAATCATCATTTGATGTTTCTATCTGCTAATTGTGACTGCCATGCTTGTACTTCTGTTTTGTATTTTCCTGTTGCTTATTAGATTGTTTGGCATAGTAACTAACATCTACCGGATTTGTTGATTTGCCATATTTACATTTACTTTCATGATACTTTTCTGAAAGAATTTGATTTAACTAGTGTTGTGTGTCTATTAGACTTGGTTAGTTTGCCATGCCATATTCTTGTTAAGTACTACTACTGATGTTGCTGCATGATATGATAACTATTCTGCTTATCAATTGTCGATTATCTGATTTGAGTGATTGTCATGCTTGAGTTATGTTCTGTTATTTATGACTACTTATGAGATTCAATTTAGTTCATATGTATTCGATTTTCTACATTGTTGGTTTTATCATGTATGTGGTTAGTCGTTTCGCTGCCTGATATGCTTTTACACAGTTTGATTACTTGTTTTAAAATTTATGATGTTTACCAACTTCTATGTGAATATGTTTAAATGCTTGAATGCTATGGATATATAGATGTGCTAGTGTTTGTTCGCTGATGTATTGCTTTGCTATTGGGCGTTCTTTAAATTTTTTTCCTCTGCATATATGTTATACTGTGTTCTGCAGGTTCCTCATTGACTCACTTTGTTTTGTTCATTCTTTTATGATTTCATTATCACCCTTTGATTAATTTTGTATCTTTGTTATGATTATCTTTTGTTCTTGTCATATCTGTTCACTGGGCTTTTTAAGCTCGGCCGCGTTTTCTTTTCCATGTGGCAGGTAATAAGCAGGGCGATGGGCTTTGATTTGGGTTGAGCATAGAAGTTTATGAGTAGACCAACCGTGCCTAGTTTACCTTATCATTTTGGACTCATTTTGAAGATCATTTGTTTGGATATTTCATTATCTTAAATATGTTGGATTTATGTATTTCCGTTTGAAGTCATTCGTTTATATGACTTGATTTTTTTTATTTAAAGGCTTCCGCTTGCGTTTGTATGCTTTGTATGACACCATAATGTGACATTTTGACCCGTGTCGGGTTGGGGTATTCCACAACCTAACAATAATTAACAACTAGGTTTCATAGATCTAAGCAAACACACTGATAATTTAGCTACTCTTGGTAAATAAGCAAGAATACACACAAACAATTAAACATGGGGTAGACATAATGATAATATGGATTAACAAACTTATATTATGATGTAAAGAAGGGTATAGAACCCCAAAATACTGTCCAAGTCGGAGTACAGCCGAATTAGGGTTTTCTCCCCAAAGTTCTACCTCCCTAAATGCGAAAAAAACAAATTCTATATATAGATTTACAAATGCGACGACGTCGCCTTTTGCTGGTGATGCCGTCAGGTCGCCGTCATTAGGGTTTCGTTTGGGCCAAGTCATCGTTGGGACGGCAGCGTCAGCTTATGAGTGTGACGCCTTCTGTCTTCAATAAGGACGTAGTCTGGGATTTTTTCTTGGGTGTCTAGTGTAGAAAATAAGGAAGACGCCTTCCAGAGTTTAGGCGTGACGCCGTCAGTCTTTAGAACCAAAAAATCACCTGAGCCGTCGCTTGATCTTTTATCAAAATCTTCAACAAGTGACGACATCGCCCTTTGAGATGGGACACCGTCAGGCTTTAAGACTAGCTTGAGTCTTGACTTTGTCGTTTTCTTCATGTTTTCGCTCATTTTCGTCCAAATATGCTTGATTCCAGCATTTTGCTTACAAAAGACCTAAAATGTGAAAAGGTACAATAAGTACGGATATAAATGTGTCGATTTAGGGCTTAAATGACCCCCTAAAAACGTATGTTTTATATCCTTGTCAAATATCGCTACACTTGGAATTTGCTTGTCCTCAAGCAAATGTGCTTTTGGCCAATTAATTTATAAGTTAGGGGGCATGAAGAATTGGTTTAAAATAGTTTACAACAAATACAAGTGCCACAATAGTCATAACAAGCATGATAAGGATTTAAAACATAGTTTTTAGGGGGTCATTTAAGCCCTAAATCAACACATTTTATATTCGTTACTACTTAAAATCGTTCCTTTTCACATTTTAGGTCTTTTGGAAGCAAAATGCTGGAATCAATCATATTTGGACGAAAAGGAGCTAAAACATGAAGAAAACAACAAAGTCAAGACTCAAGCAATTTTTCAAGCCTGACGGCGTCCCAATCAAATGGCGACATCGTCCCTATATAAGAGTTTTGATTAGATTTCACATGATGGCTCATAATAATTTTTGGTTTTAAAGACTGACGGCGTCACGCCTAAACTCTGGAAGGCGTCTCCTTTATCTTCCACACAAGACGCCCAAGAACCAATCTCAGATGACGTCCTTCATGAAGACTGACGGTGTTACATTTATCAACTAACGCCGTCCTAACGATGACTTGGACCAAACGAAACCTTAATGACGGTGACCTGACGGCGTCACTAGCAAAAGGTGACGCCGTCGGATTTGTAAAACTATATATAGAATTCGATTTTTCTGCATTTAGAGAGGTAGAACTTTGGAGAGCAAACCCTAATTCAGTTGTAGTCCGACTTGGACAATATTTTAGGATTCCATACCCTTCTTTACATCATAAGATAAGTTTGTTAATCCATATTATCTTTATGTCTACCCCATGTTTAATTGTATGTGTGTATGCTTGCTTTTTTTCCATGAGTAGCTAAATTATCCTTGTGTTTGCTTAGATCTATGAAACCTAGTTGTTAATTATTGTTAGTTTGTCTCTTGTCTTAATTGGTAGACGCTAGAGTAAGGAAAATTGGCTTCTACTTTAATTGTTGCGAGCTTGAACGTCTATTCCCCGAGTACCCCACTCGAGAGTTCGTAAGCACTACACAACACAATCTCCTTAATGTGGCGGAGAAGCCTTCACAACGTCGCCTACTCTTTATCCGGTACTAGGCTAGACACCGAGTTCTTCCACGAGGTAGAACCAAACCTATCACAACGTCGCCTACACTTTATCCTGTACAAGGCTAGATATCGAGTTCCATTACAAAGGAGGAACTACTACCCAATACTACACCACAACATGAATACCCCAAAGGAGAGACACTCCTTGTGACAACACTAGAAGGATATCAATATCCTTTATCCCAAACTATCTATCTTGTACATCGATGCACCATATCGAATGCACACCCTTGGCACCTTTCACTAATGCCTTCCACACGAGCCTTCGGCACCTTTCACTAATGCCTTCAACACGACTCTTCGACACCTATCACTAATACCTTCAACACAACACTTCTATAGAGGGAGAAAAGAACTATCAACAAGATACACTTCATGTTGGAATTATATAACATGACTAACCATAAATATAAACAATAAACATCAAGTACACATGCGGAAGCGTATATGACTTATTAATGAACAATTAATTAACATAAAAGAATATGCGTACCTTTCTTGATTCTAGCCGAACAAGAATCAAATCCACAAAACTAGCAATTGAGATGAATCCTAATTAGGGTTTGAATGCTAGTCGACTTAATAAAGTCGAATAGTGTAAATCACCAAAATCCAAAGTAGGATTTCTCTACGATCATGTATGCGCGTATTGTTAGCGATTTAATTAGAATGCTAGTTCAAGTCACGATTAAAGCGCACAACAAACAAGGTTTGGCTTCATATAAAACAAACAGGTCGAACCCTTTTAATATTGCTACTGTCGTCAATCCATTGTTTCAACGAGAGAATGGAACCCGCCGCGCTGCGGCGGGGGCATTTGCAGGTTTTTTTAATCATTGTTCGGAAGTAGACGATCACATTATGCCGTGAAAGTAAATAGTTACAATGTTGTTGTTTACAAAAGGTACATGTTTAGTGGCGTGAAACACATATAGTCCTAGCCTGATGATGTACGGTAGGTGCATTATAAATAATACATTACATGTGTCCTAACAGTTGTAGATCTGAGTAGCATATAGCACCTGTGTGTCCATGATTTCCACAACTGTTGTAGATCTGAGTAATCAGGTCCACGTTCGTCTTCATCTGTCCCTGCAAATAGCTCCTTGCGGCTCGCTGTAGACATGGGTTAATTTTTTTGTCGTTTCTTTTCTGCAGGTTCATCACTGTTAGGAGGTGGAGTTATGTTTCCGATGGGCAGTTTTGTGTGACAGGTGCTGAACCAGTTGAAATACCAGCCTTTGGACTCGTCTACCTTGACAATCACTACCTCGATGGTGAATACTTGTTGCTGATATGGATAGATGCAAATGGTAAGTATGGTGTGGTTGAAATGTTGAAGTATATGATTGTGAGATATACCATATTAGCTTCGGGGTTCACCTCCATTAATGACCTTAGTGGCATGGGACCTTGTAACCTTTCCTTTTGGTCTGTGATTGCCATTATCTGACGGGCATATATCATTGCAACGATAACCAACATAATGTATTACTTACATGTAAATGGCGGCTTTCGACGATCGATATTAGCATATGGAATTTGATATAGTTCCTGACCTTGTTTTTGTGAGCTCGCTGAAAACCAAAGATGTTAAATATTAGGTTGATAGAAATTGCCTGTTGCAAAACATGGACAACAATTTGGAGATGCACAGAAAAAAAAAGGAAAAAAAGACGCTACCTTCTACAACGTTGAATGCCTAGCCTGCATTCACGGGGCCACCGTTCAACCTTGTAGCGCTACCAGTAAACGCTAAATTCTTTACAGCATATTTCGTGACACAAACAGGAATGCTGTTGCTATTATTCTTGAGTTGTAAAATTACCAAATTATATCCTTTAATATATTTGTAAGAGTTACATACACGTGTTGGAAGATACATTATAACTACAGGATAAAGAAAAAAGCAGACGCGAACAACATGTGCGCATTCTTATCAGCAGTAGAAGCAGGTATCCGAGACGTCTGATCCCCCCACATCGGGACAACATGTTTATTTATACGCCGACGGCTGTTGGTAGATTAAACAGCCTGAAAAGTAGTATGACATAGATAAAAGTTAGTATGACATAGATGTTTGAATCTACTATATGTGAAAGTAATGAAATTACCAGGCTCGAGGCATGAAATGCTCCTATATATCATTATTGCATGATCTGGTACAACCCCCTTCCGTTTCATGTATACCTATAATAACAACAGCCGTCGGCGTATTAGTATAAGTTGTTATGTAACTCATATGTCATCTAAAGAATAGTCTTTGGTGTTGACGATAGAAGGATTGAATGATGGCCAAATGTACACGTTACCGTACCTGTGGCCAGCAATTGTGTTTAAAGATGAGTTGCAGGTCTTCGTACGATCGTGCCCAAATATCCAGAATTGGTGTCAAATTAGGAATTTCGCGTACCTGTTCAGTCGTTTGACGCTGGTAAACAGTATTTACTTCTTATATGCAAATAAACACTAAATAACGCCATTCATACAATGTATTCCGTAAAGTGCAACACGGATGATCATTAATAACTCCCCATTTTCCGTATAGGAACCTTAGAAAAGTACCATCTAATTCCTAAAAATTAGCCTTGAACAAATTAACATATATGTTCCATACCCAGGGAAATGATTTCAAGGCATCCTTTATAATCTATTGTTTTTAGAAATTGTGCCCGCAACAACATTAGCCTTGAAATGATTCTTATACTCTAAATCAACATTCGTATCTTGTATACATCTTAAGCATGGAAAAAATTGTGACCCCATCAGTGTTGAAGTAACGGAAAGTGAATACTTTTTTAGTTAAGCATCTTAACCATGGAAAAAAATGTGGCCCCATCAACTAAAATACTATTAGATTATGGCTACAACATCTAATAGTATTTATGGCTGCAACAATATCAGTGTTGAATTTTCTTTATAATCTAAATTAGTATTCATATCCTGTATGCGGCACTTTAATCATCCAAAAATTAAGTCCATCACACTAAAGAAAAGGGTACCTCAACAACCCCCAAACGGTTCACGAATGTCGCTGACTCCATAACCTCAATTAGTCACTCAAATCCTGTAAAAACATAAAATATATATAATCTGTCCAGAGGGTCAGAAGTATCAGCAGCCAACAATTGGCGACCCACAGCAGAACTGTGGCAATCAAGTTGTCGAACAATACCGCTGTCAAACTAACACCGTTCCATGTTGTGTAGGGACTTGAAGCACATGAGAATGGGGCTCTTGAACGTATCGGGCAACACCAGATGTAATGTCTAGCACCTTTGTATGCAATGTACAGGCTGCAAATATTCAGAAAAAAGATAAAACTTTGGTGACATCACAAACCACAAAACTTGTACAGTAGTATTTTGTACTTCCAAATATTTTTTAAAATAACACAGCACGTACCGGTCACAGGTTCTTGTATCGCATCATAAAGCATGTGGTCATCGACGTTTGGTATTCGTGCTGTAGCCTTACCGTTGTCAAAGAGTTGATACGGCCAGACTTTTTTGTGCCTGCACAGACCACAAAATCCGGAGCAGACTCCTTCGCGCCTGCACAGAGTGTATAAACAGAAAATATTAGGTAGCAACAGGAGAATCCCGTTCTTTTAATTAGTATGTCCAAAAAAGCCTGAAATAACCTGCCATCTTTAGCATAATTAAAATTATCAAATACTTGTACAACAACTATCTAAGTATTACGTATTGATACCACCACGTCAAATCCCAAACCTATCTCTAGCATTTAGCTTTGTTACCATTCATCATCTAATTCGTTTATCTCATAAATCATAAGCAGTATCAGTACGCGATCCGAAACATCCCCCAAGTGTATGTGCAGTTGGGTATAATAATATCTGACCCGATCCGAAACATTTATATGCAGTATCAGTACACAAACACCCTCTAATTATTATTATAGTTACTGTAAAAATGAAAGTGTTATCAGTTTTTTGCTAATAAAAACATTTCAAATCCCTGATCTAATAGTCTAGTCAAGTAGATTTAATATCAAGATAAAAGCTTATGTCAAAAGCCATAAAACCTGATTTTGAGACTGAAGAGAATAAGGTGATAGAAAAACTTACCACGGCTGGCGTCGTAGAAGTCTGGGCGTGGCATGCCTGCGATGATGGCACATATGTAGTGTTAGTCATACCTCTGCTCACGGCATGAAACTGAATATGGCACATATGGCATGAAACTGATTATGCTTTGTGTGCTAGTCATACCTCTACTCACGGGTGGCGTCGCAGAAGTCTGGGCGTGGCATGCCTGCGAAGATGGCACATATGTGGTGTCGGTTAGATACAGTGGTTTCTGTTGGTGGACCTCTCGCTGATCCCGATAAACCTATAAGCACGGTGAGATAATGGTTGTTAAAATAGGACTCGGAAAAAGAATGCTACACATTAAAACGTGGTTGCATTTGACACTAATCCTAAACATATATTCTGAAAACCATGCATGCAACGCACATGATGTACAGATGATACCAATTATTTTAAGGCGTTGGTATACGTGAAATCTGAACCGTAATAACAAATAACAATGGAGCGACATGTAACGGCAAATAAAGATTATATGTGCAGTGTTCCAAAAACAGTTTTTGCTGCTCCCATCATGTCAACTGCTGATTTAGTACAGGAATTCAAGTAGGCTGTATTCAGCAGGTTTACTCCAAAAAAGGTGAGCACTTACGCCTACTTGATGATGGTGGTGGAGCGATTGTCTCCGAGAAAGTTCGAGAGGGGCCAGCTCCCAACTCGACAGCACCTACAATTATTCAAACAATAAGGCGTCAATAGTGTGGCCATTGTTAGAAATAAGGCGTCAAAGTTCATGTTTATTGAACTTTTTTTGTTCCTGGTTTTTTTTCGGAGTGGTCTATGATTATCTTCAGCATGCTTTGTCCTTAGAACAGCAAAAAAATGTTTCTGCTGCCATCTTATGTTGTATTAGCATTTTGGTAGTCCACCTGGTTCGCCTGGATTTGCCATTTTATGTCTTGGTGTTTTTGAGATTCATCTTGATTGCAAAAGACATTTTTTCCTTTCCATATAAAAAGATTCAACATAAATAAATCAATCAATATTATTCAAAAGACAATCAAGATGGAGAAAAAATTCACCAAAAACTAAAGCAGTTATACTCTTCTGGGCGAAAACTTATTGCAAGGCTAGGCATCCATCGAACCAATTCCTGTAAAAACCCAAAAAAGGAATTTAAGGTTTCATTTTGCATAATATAAAATAATTTGGCGGAAAAAAAAGTAAAATAACCGAATCCCACAAAGTTTTGAACATCGTTATTGGTTTGATCTGAATGGTTTGATCTATTTTTCGTCACATGTTAACTTCACCGAAACTCGGATCTTATTTTCTAAACCAAATGAAACTGAACCTATAAACAGACAACTGCATAATTAAATTCGTTTACAAAAGAGATATGGTATGTTGTTTACCTGTCTAACACCAATAAAACCGACCTCGCTTAGAACCAAAACCGCTATTCTCTAATCGTGGCGTGATCATCCCCCTCCGATTCCGCTGCCGTCTGAGTATCCGATTTCTTTGATAATCAGCTTGCAGAAAATATTGTTGATTAGATATGGAAGTTTGCAAAGAGGAAGCGCGGAAACTTTGAGAAACTCAAGCGCTGATGTATATCTTTAAGCTTAAAAAAAATAATAAATAATGGTGATGTGTATGTTTATGTATATCTACAAAAATCATTTTTTTATGACTCTCTCTACTCATAGAAGGGAATCCTTTTTTTAATTAGCTTGTACCACTCTAAGTGAGTAGAAGAAAAAAGTTTTTTTTTATTACCTTGTGAGTAGAAGTAAAACACATATTTTAATACTTTGTGAAAAAGGTCCTTATGAATTGTTATATAAAGAGAATGGATAAAGAAAAGAATAAAAAAAACATGCAAAAGACATGCACATGAATAATGCATGCATGGCATGTATATCATCATCACTTATTCTAACATATCTCAATCATGATTCAGTACATAGAATATGTAAGAAAGGTATAGTGTCAACTGTCAATCGTACTTTTTCTTTTTTCCATCATCACGAGAGATCAAAAGGATGTCTATATATAACATTAAATCTTGTCTAACAAGTTATTGCAAGCACCTCTTTAAGTTTCAAAACTCGACACTTAACCCCCTTGTTTTTCTTAGTTCGACCATATAAATATTTCGTGACTTAATATAATTAAATCTCATACGCAACGTGTGCAATCCCATAGGTCTCGAGTTCGATCCTAACACAAAACTATTAATTTATTGTCCATTAAACCAACAACTCCCACTTGGACATATCTTAATAGTGTGATCACATCGGTTAGCGTCTAGCAACACTTCGATGCCTCTAGCACGACTCGAGTAAGGTCTCCTGGAAAAAACCTTTTAATGATTTCTCATTATTATTATCCTTTTGTTTCTAATACCATGTTAAATAAATATATGGAATTAAGTCATTCTTTATTCAACCATTCTGTTTCTCGTTATTAATGATTGAGCAAGATTACCAAATCTTCTGAACATATTCAAGGGAGATCTTGGGCTTGGCCCTAAACATCTTGTCAACCCTGAGGGGCCAGAGAGTATTAAACTCCAAAATAAATTTGAAGGAACAAATTATATCTTGACTACGAGAATAACCACGAACTTTGCAACACTTCAGGAAACAACCCTTATGACTACCATTTACGTATAGCGTTAAGTTGTTCCACAGAAGTGCACTACATTCATGACACTTATCTGGTATCTCAAGTCTAAGGATAACTATTCATAATTTACTCATAACAATATCCACAAAGTAAATTATGTAGTTGGGATAAGTCCTATATTCAATTCATTGAATATCATCCGAAATTGGTATGCATTCTCATCAATATACTTTCAAGTATATTCTACCATATCTCTCAGATTTGTCTTAATTTAATGATACTCCCATATCATTATTTGACAACGGACGATTTAGAATAAATAAATTTATTCACGGATTAAACATGCAAATATAGGATACAATATATTATAAAATCAAACATACCAAGTACTTGATTTATTATAACAATTGTTTAACATCCCTTA
Organism: Chrysanthemum makinoi; assembly: GCA_910596185.1. NCBI lineage: Eukaryota > Viridiplantae > Streptophyta > Magnoliopsida > Asterales > Asteraceae > Chrysanthemum > Chrysanthemum makinoi. The sequence continues at coordinate 144,868,119 of OU343222.1, forward strand.
TCCAAATATCAAATAGATCAATGCATGAAAATTCTTGTTGATGAATTATGCCTCAAGTAATGACAATCATACTTGTTGACAAGGCATAAATCAACCAACTTGATCTATCATAATTTTGAGAATACTTATTTCAAGAATTCAATTAATGAAGTCCTTGTATGTGTGCATTCACCAATCCACATAATAATTCATAAAGTGTGTGACATCCTCTATCACCAATTTATGACAATTTAAACTTTCAAACATTTTAAAGTTTAAAGTATTCTTATTCTTTTAATGTATAATGCAACTGTGCTCTTAGTAGCACAACTAGTTCACATTTAACAAGGATGAAATCCTACCATGACTAGTATTGAGTGTCATCTCAATTAAACAAGAATCATTGTATACAAACAACAATGTGCCCATTAAAACTCCGTAAACTTTAATATCTTATTGTGTAATGTTTGATGCTTTCTTAACTTTCAAGTTTAAAGCTGATGACAATTTGCACAACATTTGACATATTGTTCATCCTTAGAATCTAGGAGCAATTCCAGGTTGAGGATGTAATTCTTTTAGAATATTCATTACACAAGTTATCTAATAACTTTTAGTTAGATATCAATGTTGTCAAATCATCTATCATTGAAGAATGATACAACAATTTGAATACACTACATGATGTACATGATGAATATACAGGTCAAACTTAGACTTCATTCACGTTCTATCTTGTCAAAAGATATTTATCAATTTCCCAAATGATATATCATGTTTTATTATAATCATTTATTTTACTGCACATGTTTATTAATAATAAACATATATTCCAAGGTTGTATGTTTTAATTCTTAAATCTTACAAATGAAGTTTCATTCCAATCTAGGACTTAACATTTAGCTTTCAAGGAATGTTACTTCCTACATGTTATATAACATATAAGATTTAAAACCTTAACATAATACTCCCACTAGCTTTTAGGAATACTTAAAATTTATCTTATTTCAATTATAAATCGAAACTAGGATTTAAAAATTTAACATAAGAATAATTTCATAGATGCATGCATTCATCCATTCATGAATTATTGCACTTCGTACACTTCCAAAGATTATATGAATTAAAAAAACCTTTCAATTACTTACCGTCCTCGCTCAAGTAATTTCTTCAAGAAAGAATTTTGATACTCCATTGTCATATTTCATATTACTGAAAACAAGTATGACAATTATCATCTTTATATATTTAATGTGTCTAGAAAAAAATGTTCAATCATAATTAATTGCTTAAATATGATTAGTAATCTTGTGTTCTAAAAGAGTGTATTCTACTATGTAGATGATGAATTATTCATCAATGCTATTAACTTGAAATAATTGGGCATGCAATTTTTTTCTTAATAGTTCTACTATTCCAACAATTGTAAGTAGTACTTTTAAATGGTCAAAACAAAACAACTAGACAAAATATACTAGTTTGTCTTTTACCAATTTTGCAGTAAAGTAGTCTAGCTTCTAATTTAATAACTCAGAAAATATGCAATTTTCTTAACTATTAAAATTTGCTTACGAGTTATGTATTTAGAATTTAGACAATTCTAATTGTCCTATCATACTTTTCTTCATTCATGAAAAGGAATAGGATTGAATCTCACTATTTCTTATCAAAAGAGGACTAGGTTTATTCTTTTAGTAAGGTTGACTCTACTAAAAAACCCTTACAGGTGTAGATCAATTTACGAATGCAGGAATAACCTACGTTTACGGTTTAATGTTGCATTAATACATTTAGAGAATTAGCAAAATTCAATTTTAGTATTTTCGATAATTAAAATTTTCAAGAAAATAAAATACCCAAGGTAATATTCATATATCCATAGAACTTTCTCGAAAAACTAGGATCCAAATTATCATAGTTCCAATACATCAGTTAATCTGCTAGTAACGAAAGCATATAATAAGGTAATCTGTCGAACAATAATTGGCAAACAATTTCCAACTCATAGATGGATTATATTTTATCCGCTATTGCAAATATAAACATGTTTCATCCCATCTTATGCCTTGAGTTCAGGTCTCACTTCCTACTCAACTTAAGTGTCTAACTTAAAGAACTGCAAATATGTCCATGTAAGGTCTGACTTTACATAGAGATTTACCTCTCCATCACAATCTAGCCAAGTACTGTCATGACTTAAATTGCAACTTCAAGTGTTCCTTTTAATTAGATGGCATATAAATTAATTTTAAAAGGGTACTAGTTTTGATTTTATGTGGTCAAATCAAATATGTACAAAGATGTCATGCATTCATCTTGTAGCATAAATTTAATAAAAAAAGAATTTTTATTACCAATTCATAAAGATCAAATTATCAAAGTTTTGATTGAGGTATTGGGTTCACCAATCAAGGAATTTAGTGTTAATTATCGTTCATTATACCGTACTTTTGCATAAGTGTAAACACTTAGTGTTTCGGGTAATTAACACCGAAGTGGAGCATGGAATTAAAACTAATTCGCCCTTAAGATGAGTTTGCACATTCTATGGCTTACTAAGTAGCTCCATTCGAACTTACAGGGGGCAGAGGACCAAGTAAGCGCAAAGCATAACCTTAGACATCCTTTCATTATTGATGCGCACTTCTTTATTAACCCCTTTATAGTTCATTCTAGTGGGTGGCCGTTGAACATTTGTACCAAAGTCACCAATCAATTAAACTATTGAAAACTTAACTCTTCCAAAACAAATCAAATTTCGCCATTGTTTAGTCCGTATTATTTTTCTATTCAAAATTACCCTTTGCTTAAAATCGTCTAACATAATAAACAAACAAGTAACAAATAAAAAATAAACTACTAAAAACAATGCGCACATAATAAACAATTTATACGTGTAAACAAGTAGCCACATGCAACTTATTGATAAAACCCTATTAACAATCAATATCTAGGTTAAATTAATGTATATATTAATTAGGGCTTTCACTCTCTCAATTGAGAGTGAGCCACATACATCGAAGATTCGATTGCATAAGCCCATAATTAATAATATTCCAAATTGCACATAATTGATTCATTAATATACATAATTGGAGTCTTCCCCAATTCAAGATTTATCGTAATTAAATATGTCTCAACAATTAAACAATTATCAAATCAACTTATCCATGACTAACATGCATGTATAATCATGGATATCATAACAATTATACAAATAAGTCACAAGATTGCATATCAAATTCCATGACACATAACAAATTATTAATGAATTAATCACGTAACCAATATATTAATTCTAGGTTTTAATAAGGTTAGCAAACAATTTTCAAAACCCTAAAAAAATTTATACATGTGTCGACTAAAAAAAATAGGGTCGCCCAATTCTTAAAAAAAATCGACCAAACAATAAATTAAACATAAACCCTAGATTAACATATCAAACAACATACAAGTATTTGTTTTATTACACGTTTACGTAATTAATTACTCATTAAAAACCAATGGCTCGTGATGCCACTGTTGAAATTATATAACATGACTAATCATAAATATAAACAATAAACATCAAGTACACATGCGGAAGCGTATATGATTTATTAATGAACAATTAATTAACATAAAAGAATATGCGTACCTTTCTTGATTCTAACCGAACAAGAATCAAATCCACAAAACTAGCAATTGAGATGAACCCTAATTAGGGTTTGAGTGATAGTCGACTTAATAAAGTCGAATAGTGTAAATCACCAAAATCCAAAATAGGATTTCTTTACCATCATGTACGCACGTATTGTTAGCGATGTAATTTGAATGCTAGTTCAAGCCACGATTAAAGCGCGCAGCAAACAAGGTTTGGCTTCATATAAAACAAACAGGTCGAACCCTTTTAATATTGCTACTGTCGTCAATCCATTGTTTCAATGGATAAAGAAAAGAATAAAAAAAACATGCAAAAGACATGCACATGAATAATGCATGCATGGCATGTATATCATCATCACTTATTCTAACATATCTCAATCATGATTCAGTACATAGAATATGTAAGAAAGGTATAGTGTCAACTGTCAATCGTACTTTTTCTTTTTTCCATCATCATGAGAGATCAAAAGGATGTCTATATATAGCATTAAATCTTGTCCAACAAGTCATTGCAAGCACCTCCTTAAGTTTCAAAACTAGACACTTAACCCCCTCGTTTTTCTTAGTTCGACCATATAAATATTTCGTGACTTAATATAATTAAATCTCATACGCAACGCGTGCAATCCCATAAGTCTAGAGTTCGATCCTAACACACAACTATTAATTTATTGTCCATTAAACCAACATTTCAGTGGTATTGATGATGACGAAGCTTAGCAACTCATGACCTTAAGCTTGCACGTCTTCAAGAGGTGGTGATCTCGCCTTTAAGAGGAACCTAAAGAATCACACAAACATAAAACTACATAGAATGATCAATTGGATCAGAGGTTAGAGATGTTACAATACTGAGAGAAAGTATGTGTAAAGTGGTGGTGAGCAAGAGAGAAATGACTCACTATTTATAGACAAAATTGTCTACTGTCCCACAGATCCCTCCAGAGGGATCTGGCTTATGCAATCCTGGGGATCCTGCTACTGTGTAAGTTTAGTCCGGATTTCGGGTTGCAAACCGGGTTATGGGTTATGAATCATGGGTTATGGGTAATGAATTATGGATACCCAACAAGATGCAATGTACCTAGACAATGGGTTATGGATCTTGGGTCATGGGTCATGGACTTTGGATCATGGATCATGGATAATACCCAATATGACTTCATGCATGATATCATGCAATGGGTCATGGGTTATGGATCATGCTCCATGGGTATGGGTTATGGACTTTGGTTTTTACCCAACGACATTTATTGTACCTAGTCAATGGATCATGGAACATGGGTCATGGACTTTGGTTTTTATCCATTACATTACCCATTACAATATATGTACATTTCTATATTATGTAAACACTAGTTGTTATACATATGCAATTCTAAGATGTAAATAATATTACTTGTTTAGTGTTTATATAAAAATATAAGTGTGTTAGTAAACAATTGGCTCAAACCTTTTTACGTATTTTATTTGTTTCGTTAAAATGATTTTACGTTTGTGATCGACAAAACATTAGAAGATCGTAAAATACAAATAAACATTTTTATGGCTTATTTGTATATATTTGATTATATGGTTCTCCATTAAAGTTCGAGTAATGAACGAAAGAAATAAAGCTGAGATCGCGTACATATTTTTTCTTTTTGTCTGAGTTTTGTTGAGATCTTATAGATAGTTGTTGTTTGTTGTTGAGATTAGAGTGTTTGATACTTGGTTGTTAACGAGCGGGTGATCCCGCGTTCTTGCTGCGGAAGTGTTGTGATCCCGTTATATTTTTACGTAGCGGTCCTTTAAAGTTTAATTATGTTACATCGTTAGTCCTCAAAGGACCTAGTTTGCAAATACGATTAAACCTTAGGGACTATTTTCGTTAAATGGCTATACATACTAATTAATGCTACCAAGGACTTAGTTTGCAAGGGACACTTAAACCTTAAGGACTATTTTTGTCAAATTGCTATAGATTGTAATTAATGCTAGAAACTTACAAAGGACTTAATTTGCAATGATAACTAAACCTCAAGGACTATTCTTGCCATTTAAAAATAGATAGCATTTAAACCTTAGGGACTATTCTTACCATTTGGGAATAGATAGCATTTAATGCTATGTTTTGCAAAACTTTCCTCCTACCTTTTAGTATGTTGTTATACATATGCAATTCTAAGATGTAAATAATATTACTTGTTTAGTGTTTATATAAAAATATAAGTGTGTTAGTAAACAATTGGCTCAAACCTTTTTACGTATTTTATTTGTTTCGTTAAAATGATTTTACGTTTGTGATCGACAAAACATTAGAAGATCGTAAAATACAAATAAACGTTTTTATGGCTTATTTGTATATATTTGATTATATGGTTCTCCATTAAAGTTCGAGTAATGAACGAAAGAAATAAAGCTGAGATCGCGTACATATTTTTTCTTTTTGTCTAAGTTTTGTTGAGATCTTATAGATAGTTGTTGTTTGTTGTTGAGATTAGAGTGTTTGATACTTGGTTGTTAACGAGCGGGTGATCCCGCGCGTTCTTCATGATGTTGTGATCCCGTTATATTTTTACGTAGCGGTCCTTTAAAGTTTAATTATGTTACATCGTTAGTCCTCAAAGGACCTAGTTTGCAAATACGATTAAACCTTAGGGACTATTTTTGTTAAATGGCTATACATACTAATTAATGCTACCAAGGACTTAGTTTGCAAGGGACACTTAAACCTTAAGGACTATTTTTGTCAAATTGCTATAGATTGTAATTAATGCTAGAAACTTACAAAGGACTTAATTTGCAATGATAACTAAACCTCGAGGACTATTCTTGCCATTTAAAAATAGATAGCATTTAAACCTTAGGGACTATTCTTGCCATTTGGGAATAGATAGCATTTAATGCTATGTTTTGCAAAACTTTCCTCCTACCTTTTAGTATATATATAGAATGTGGTTGCGTCAACAGTTAACATGATTCTTGTCTTGTATTTTTTGTTTCATTTTGATAGTGACTAATGATGTTGTAACTAAAGTAAAAAAGAGTTAGTATTGTTTTGGACTTGGCGTAATATGGCAGTGATTTTCGATTTGGTGTGTTTGGTTTTCTTGTGTTCTCTGGAAGATTTGAGGAGGTGAAGTATGGTGTTTTTTTTTCTTCACTGATAGATCGAGAGTGTTTTGTTAGGATGGATTTGAGTTTTGATAAGGGGATCGAGTTGTGTCTATAACTTGATCTTGGTTTCGTGTGATTTGTTGTAAGCCTGCTGGATTGAACTAATTATACTTCAAAAAAGAAGTTGAATTAGTTAAAAAATAAATATGGTTTGTGTGGTTTGCATTCTTTTTCGTTGTAACTATGTCATCAATGTTTCATGTCAATAATCAATTATCAATAAACCATTGATTTTCTAGAATAATCTTTTGGTTTTCTTATTTTAATGGCACCCTTCATATTCATCTTCACTGTTACAATAAGTTTGCCAAAGAACCACTTGCATCATCTTCGAAGCACTAATTGCACGCCACATGTACTTATCCTTAAGCATGAATATTAAAGCAATGTACTTACACACGAAGCCTCCACATTTATAAAAGGACTCACTATTTTAATATAATAGATTTAATAATAATTAATATATTGCAATGCATTTGTAAATAATTTTTTTTTTATTTATCAAAATTTAGTTTTTATGCTATTTAGACCTACAACATATGTCTAAATACATGCCTAATGCATACATCATTTGTATAATTGTATTTTGTGCTTTCTCTCTTCAAATTAGGTACATTTGTAGATATGATTAGTAGGCATAACAATTATTTTTCTTTTTATTAATCCAAAGTAGAGGTGAGTTATTTTGCATACTCTTATTTTGGTGCTTATCAAGGGACAAATCCCCACCATCCGTTTACTTTGATCTAATGGTGGGGTTAACCTAACATTTAATATGTCAACTTAAGTTCATGTCTTTTTCTTGCATTTTTCTCGGTTTTTTTTCTTTCTTATTTATTCACATTATTTTTTGTCTTTTTTCTTAATTCACGTTTTTTTTTAAATTCACTTTTTTTTAATTACGTTTTTTTTCGCTTTCATACGTTTTCGTCTGTTCTCATATGTTTTCGTCCATTTTCATACGTTTTCTTCTTTTTTCATATATTTTCGTCCGTTTTCATATGTTTTCATCCATTTTCTAACATTCGTCCATTTTTCATACGTTTTCGTCTATTTCCGTCTGTTTTCATACTTTTTCATCCGTTTTCATACGTGTTTTTACGCTTTCATACGTTTTTGTCTGTTTTCATACATATTCATCCGTTTTCATACGTTTTCGTCCATTTTTAAATGTTTTCAGACGTTTTCATACTTTTCCGAATATCACAAGTGATATTCAGTTATTTGCCGGGGTATCGTCCCTTTCACCAAAGAAAAAATGATATTCAGTGACATTCAGAATATCACAAGTGATATTCTATGATATTCAAAATATCACAAGTGATATTTTGAGTATCACAAGTGATTTTATGAATATCACAAGTGATTTTCAATTAATGTTTTGTAACATGAAAATCACAAGTGATATTCTGAAATATTAAGAATATCACAAGTGATATTCTGAAATATTAAGAATATCATTTGTGATATTCAAAAACGTAAGAAATGGACGAAAACCTAAGAAAAAGGACAAATACGTATGAAAACGGAAAACGCATGGCGTAAAGCACGTATGAAAAACGTATATGAATAATGGACGAAAGAAGATGTATGAAAACGACGGCTGGACAACGGAAGAAAACGTATAAAAACGGACGAAAAGTATGAAAACACATAAAAATGTCTGAAAACAGTCGAAAACGTATGAAAACAGACGAAAACGTATGAAAGTGAAAAACACGTGAATTAAAGAAAATGAATTTAAAAAAGAAAAAAGTGAATTAGAAAAAAAAATGTGAATTAAAAAAGACAAAAAATGTGAATAAATAAAAAAGATAAAAATATAAGAAAAAGACATCGACTTAGGTTAAATATAAGAGTAACGACAGTCGCCAAATATGAGAATCTTTGTCCATGTTTCAATCCATTCGAATCCCGTGTTTTACATACCCACACTATGAAAATGATAAACGGGCCTAATTAAATAGATCTAATTAAATGTACCTAAAAGGTAACCTATTGCATAAGTGACTTATACAATTACATAATCATACAAGTTATTTATTTACAAGTCATTTATGCGGTAAGTCACTTTTCTTAAAAAAAATAAAATAAAATCTATTCGTATCCCGCGTTTGTTATTTTCCCATAGGTGCTCTGAAAAATAAAATCGCGGTCTTTCTGGGTTAAAAGGTACGATTTCTTCATATGTTTTAGCTTAAACAATGAGTATACTTTTGCTTTGTGTTAATATTTTGATATAGGTAACAGATTTTTGGGTATGCTTGATTGATCGATTGATTGTTGTTTTAAGCATCTACTAGTTGGATATTTATCTGTTTGACTATTTGGATTTGTCAACTCTAGTTGCTATTCGAGAAAAGGGTATACATAATGACAACTATAACAAGTATAGGTGTATGGGATTGCTTATTTTTCTGCTAAACATAAGCCTTTCAGAAAATATTGTTTGGATTGGCTTATTTTGTAAAAATTGCAGTGCACGGTAAACGGGTGAGGTTTTCCCCTATTTAAGTTACTGGGGAGGGCGAGTCTTTGACTTAGATGTACCCGACAACCCTTTCCCAAACCACCCCCACATGAGTATTGTTAGTACAAAAAAGAATAACAATTTGTTAGAAATACTAAATCAAGTACATTATAGAAGGTTTAAGGTCAAATATGGATGTAAAATATGATTTGTTGGGAATAATATTTAACCACGGATAGTTGTTGGTTTACACTGCTGAGATTAACACTAGCAGTGGAAACGTATTCCTACTGCCAGTTCATTATTACCACTGCTATTAGTTTAAGTTTGGTTAAACGTGTCTTGATAAGTATAGAATTGATTGTGTGTATATTCTATAATGTTAGCTTTATACTTATCTTGTACAGGACTCCTTGTGGTATAAAATGAGATCCTTGGTCATTGTTTTAGGTACGTATTACTTTACATTTACCTACGAAAGCTTCAAGGTGTAACCCTAGTGATACTAAGATCACTCGTATTATTTCATTAATAATATTGGATCTTGAGTTTTGTGTTTTACTTGTGTTTACTCTCATACATCATATAATCCGTCTTCTAAGTATTACTTAAGTAAATTCCGCTTGCTTAATAATATCATACAAAATATCATTGACACAAGGAGAGTGTCCCAGATCCATCAAGTGGTATCAGAGCGGAGGTTCTGGTATTTTGTTTTAGAAGATCTAAAGAATTTGCTTAACTCACTCACTCAGTTCAATGGAGATGGAAAACAACCAATCAAACTCTTCTTCTACACCCAGACTCCCTAAGCTTAAGCTTAATGAGTTTGAGATGTGAAGGATATTGATTGAGCAATACTTCCTCATACAGGACTATGCTCTATGGGAGATCATTCAACTTGATGATTCTTTCAAGCCCGTGACTAGTACTGTGAAGGTTGGAGAAACAGATGTTGTGAAAGTTTCAGTGCCTGAATCCAATGTTGAAAAGGAAATGAGGAAGAATGATCTTAAAGCTAGAAGTCTATTCATTGACTCTTCCCGGATAGAATCATTGCATTCAACAAGTTTAAGACGCTAAAAATTATTTGAAGAAATTTGCTCTGTGTTTGGTGGTAATGATGCTACTAAGAAGACTCAAAAGACATTGTTGAAGCAAAGTTATGAAAACTTTTCTGCTTCAAGTAATGACTCACTTGATAGCATTTTACCAAGCTGAAGATTGTTACACTAACTGTGTTTGGCATTGAGGTAGAAAGACCTCAATTTGAAGTTCTTAAGAAGTTTACCTTGAGAGTTTCAAACAAATGTCCTTTGTTTGGGGAAAACAAAACAGAACATTGAAACAATGAAGCTCAATGATTTGTACAACAACTTCAAATTAATTGAGCAAAGGTTAAAGAAGGCAGGGAAACTTGGTACAAGCTCTAGTGGCTTAGCATTGTTGTCAACCTCGTTGAGTGATGTTCGATGATGAAAGTGATGATGATATTGCCCTTGTAGGTTCTAAAGTTTCCACTTGCAATGTGAATATTGCCACTGCAGGATCAAAGAAGAAGGTTGCTAGTATTGGAGATCCTACCTTTTATGCTTTTATCTCCACACAAGTTGATGGCTCTCTCTTAACTCATGAAGACATAGAGCAAATCGATGAAGATGACTTGGAGGAGATGGGTATAAAATGGCAGATAGCTCTTCTTAGCATGAGGGCTAAGAAATTCTACAAGAAGACTGGGAAGCCTATCCACATTAATGATGATGATACTGCAGGATTTGATAAGAAGAAAGTGAAATGCTTTAACTGCCACAAGTTTGGACATTTTGCTAGAGAATGTAGAAGACCAAAGACCAAGGACAACAGGTCTACATGGTACAAGCAAAAGAAGGGACCAACTGTGGAAGAACCAAAGGCAATGTTGGCTATTGATGGTGTGAGCTATGATTGGAGTTTCATGGTTGATGATCTTGAAGAAGAACACACTGGATCTTGCTCTTGTTTCTGCGAAGTTGCTCTTATGGCTTTTTCTCACGAGGTACAAAACTTTGATAGTTGTTCTAAAACTTGTAGGGCGCTTTAAAGAAGTAGAAAGGCTTAATGACTTATACTCCAATGAAAGACAAGAGTTATACAATGCTAATTATACTGTGTCTAATCTTAGGAGAGCTATGGCAGTTTTAGAAAAGCAAATAGAGCATTATCAGGCTAATGAGTCAAAATATAATGATGATATGATTCTCATTAGGAGAGAGATAGAGTTTACTACAGCTGTGAATGAGGCATACCAAAAGGAACTTGATAAACTTAAACAGAAAACTGAAAATGTCAATTTAACTTTAGACACATGTTATCATCAGTCTAAGTCAATTGATAAAATTTGGAATGCTCAAATATATAATAAATCTAAGTCTGGTATGGGTTATAATACAGTGCCTCCACCACTAAGAGGTGTTCCAGCACCTTCAGGTATAGATTTAGCTCATACAGGCATAGAGGATTTTAAGGATCTTGAAAGAGAATATGGTCCTTTAAAGGACACAGTTGTGAAGAGTGAGGAAGAGAGTAAGCTAGAAAATGATGTGTTTGAGAGTGCTAGTGACTCATCAGTTGTTGATGAGAATGATAAAAAGAAAGTAGAGACTTCTCTCCCAAAAGTTGCTAATACTGTTACAGAGGAACCTAGGAAACCTGTTAATAAACCTAGACCAACTGTAAAGTATGCTGAGATGTATAGGAACAAGCCTACACTCCTAGGGGTAACCAGAGGAGTTGGAATCATGTTAAATCTCAACAACTAGGTAGATTTTGTGATGAACAATAAGGCATGCTATATC